>OZ014523.1:487437104-488037104 GCA_963966055.1 Lathyrus aphaca
TGACTGCCCCACCCAATTCCAGCCATCGACTTCACACACCCATAGGCCATTCATCCAAACACATAACCCCTTCATGCCACAAACCCAATCACAACATCAAGAGCCTTACCAACACCACTATACCCCCGACAACCCCTTCATGTCCACACCAACCTATAGCCCCCCACCTTTGTTTCGTTCTCAAAACGAGGCAATATCCTCGTTTGGTCAAGCCTATCGTCCTCACCCAACCCAATCCAACCCAGCCCAACCTATCCGACCCAGCTTTGAAAACATGGGCACACAACTCAGTTACGGCAGCGCCTTTGGCAGCAACCTTCCACGTAATTGGGGACAGGCTGAATCATGGACTCAACAACAACCGCCTCCACCAAACACACAAATACCAGCGGAACCTCGACAACCTGGTGGTAGGGTTCGAAGACGGGGTCATCCCCGTGGATGTGGTACTGGGGGGCAGTTAGATCGGGCGGGAAATTAGTTTTTGTAATGTCGTTCTTGAATTATTAATAAGAATTTTCTTTTAATATATATTTCGTTTTCTCATATTCTCTAATTTTCTTTTATATCAATAATTTTCTTTAGATATAATTTTATTTCATATTATAATTTTCCTTTATATATATATTTATAAAAGAAAAAAAAATATATAAGTATAAGTATATATATATAAGTATATATATATATATATATATTTATATATATATATATATATATATATATATATATATAAATAAGTAAATATATATAAGTAAATATATATAAGTATATATATATATATATATATATATATATATATATATATATATATATATATATATATATATATATATATATATATATATATATATATATAAGTAAATATATAAGTAAATATATATAACACAAAAATATCAAAAACCTTAAATCCAAAAATTCAAAAATCAACATGTACACATTCAACAATCCATTTGGCGAATTGGTACATCAAAGTACACTCATTCGCCAAATGGTATGGCGAATACATGCAAAAATAGACATGTTCTACAATCCAATTGGCGAATTGCACCAGAATTTCACATGTTCTTCATATGGATTGGCGAATGCAATACCAAACTATGTTAGTTTGGTAATTTTTTTCAAATATATGTTATTTTGGAAAATTATTTAATAAAGTATGTTATATTAAAAAAAATTCTAAGTCTATAGCACTTTGAAGAAACATGATAATTGGAATGATTAATAAATGAAAGAAAAAGAAAATACATTGCCTAATATAATAAACATCATGATCTGGTGAATATTTTCATGGACCACCTTACTGTAGCTAGAGATGTAATGAAATTGAAATGTGATAGCAAATTTTTTTACTGTAACTTGTTTCTCTATTCAATTGAAACAAATCATGTGTATATAAAATATATAATAATAATAATAATAATAATGACTTAATATTATTATTTATTTAATATATTTTTTAGGAGTTTCGAGTTAGAGAGAAATATTCAGATTAATGGATTAAATTAAATTATTTTCAATTTTATTAAAGTTATCCATAGAGTTGTTAGAGTATCCTGGGAACTCTCTCGAATTATAATTTTAAATGATAATTTTAATTATACTCTTAATGATTTATTGGGTGAATTATTTTTGTGATTAATTTGGTGATCAGTTTGATGATTAATTTGATGATAATTTTGTGTACATGGTTAATGAATATTGAATATTAATTTGACATTCAATTAATCATTGAGAATAGATTAATTATTCCATGTTTAATCGGTAATGCGTATTTTGTAAATTGATTGTGTTGATACCCTGTGAATTACTTGCTTGTTGTTAGATAATGTCGTCGAGATTGTATTGTAAAATGTGTTGTATACCTTTTGAAAATGACTTGTGTGTGGGTGATGCATAAATGTGTGCAAGTATGTGTAATTGTGTGGTAATTCAAATGTGATGAATTATTGAAGATATGCAATAATATTAAGATTAAAGGACAGTCTTAATTGCATATGGTTGTTGAACTTGCACATGCATCATTTTGTTAAGAGGCAATGCTTGCTAGTTCCGTGGGAGCTAGTGACTTGTCCCAAACCTAGAGGACGGGTTTGAAAGCTTAGAGAACGGGCTTTTGTGAGTTATCAGTCTAGAGGACGGACCCAGTTTAATGTAAAACCCAGAAAATGATAACAAGTTATTGGTACCACATGCATGAGTTGCATTTGAGTCTTGCATCGAGTCTTATTGTGTCTATGGTTGCAATATGAGATTATATGTATTATGTGAATTGTAGAATTGATAATTTGGTGAATGGTGAGTATATAATTGTGAATAGTATGACTATTTGAGTGATATTACGTTGATGAAACTTTTGAAGTGTAAGAATAATTTGATTATAATTGTATGCCTTAAGTTATATATTATCTTATGATTTCGATAATTATATGAATTCTCACCCTTCTGTTGGAATGATGTTTTATACGACATCGCTCAAGTACCAATGAGTAGAGTTGCTTTCAGCGCGAGGTAGTCGTTGGAGTATCTTGTCTTAGTTTCTTTATTTATTTTGGGTCGAGTCGTGCTCTGATCATGTAACACTAGGGATCATTTCAATTCATGTTTTGAGAGTTACAATTGTATACTCTATTTATTTTTCTAATCGAATTTGAAATTATGGTGAAGTAACTTTTTATGCCCAAGTTAATTTAATGAATGAAATTATCTGAGACTCGAATATTATGAGATTCTTAATGAAAGAGATCCGCTGCTACAAGCTAATGTGAAAGTATACGAAATCATGAATTTATTTTAAGTGTTATTGAGCATGACAGGTGTTTGTATGATGTTTTGAATTATCTGTGACACCCTTATTTCAGATGCATAATAAATTACTCTGATTATTTGTATATTTTTGTGGGGTTTAGAAGGGTGTTACATAAGTGGTATCAGAGCAGGTCGGTCCATCCGGCCAAATTGTCTAATGTTGTTTGTTCTCTAGTACGTGACATGTGTGTGAAACACTGTCAATACTCGTTTGTATTTCTAACCTTGTCTGCATGAGTGGGATTGAAACAAGTGGGGGAGAAACTTTTGCTTCTCTGAGATGTTTTAGTTGAGGAGTGTTGGTTTGGTGTGCTGCTGATTGCAAGGAACTCTGTTATAGTTTGGTAACGATTCTTTATTCCCCATCATGATTGTCAGCTATCTATTGACAAATTGAGGAACTGATCACCCTTAATCTCTTGTCGATATTATACGAGATCATGTTGGATGGAATAGACGTGTCTTGTGAGCTTAGATGATGTGTGCAGTGAATTGTTTGGAGTTAAGCCAAGTGCCTACAGATTGTTATGATAAGAAAATTATTTTCTTAAACCTTTGAATGAAGGAGACTTGTTTATGTCTGATATGCAAGTGAACGAGTCAGTGCAAGTTGGTGCCGAGATGTTTGTGTTGTTGGTAACTTTGAGTATTAGTGAAAGTGGAGTATTTGTTGTTTTGTCGATTGATTGGGAGTTTCTGGAAGTTTTCCTGATGAGGTAAGTGATTTACTTCCAGAACGTGAAATGGAGTTTATGTTCGACTTAATTCTTAGAGCTAGTCCAACATTGTTGGCTTCATATTGTATGTTCGCATCAGAATTAAAAGAACTAAAGAGTCAACTTAAAGATCTACTTGAGGAGAGGGTTATTCGTCTGAGTGAGTCATCATGGGGTGCGCTAGTTTTATTGGTTAAGAAGAAGGAATGTAATATGCGGCTTTGTGTGGATTATAGATAATTGAAAAATGTGACTATCAATAATAAGTACCCACTTCCGATAAATGATGATTTGATGGATCAATTGGTTGGTACGAGTGTGTTCAGTAAGATTGATTGAGGTATGAGTATCATCAGATTAGTGTAAAGGCTAAATATATTCAGAAGACTGCTTTTCGAATGAGGTATTGTAATTATGAGTATTTCACAATGCTATTTAGTGTGACTAATGCACCAGGTGTATATATGGAGTACATGAACACGATTTTCCATCCGTATTTGGATAAGTTTGTGGTTGTATTCATTGATGATATTTTGATCTATTCTAAGAATGAGGAGAACCATATTCAGCATCTGAGGGTTGTGTTATCTATGTTGAAAGAGAATCAGTTGTATGCAAAACTTTCTAAGTGCGAGTTTTTGTTGAAGGAAGTGAGTTTTCTATGTCATGTGATTTCAAGTAGAGGGGTTGCAATTGATCCGTCGAAGTTTGAAGCTGTATCGCAGTGGGAAGCTCCGAAATCAGTTTTGGAGATTAAAAGTCTTCTTGGTTTGGCAGGTTATTATCATAAATTCATTGAATGATTTTCTAATTTATCTTTTGCATTGACTCAGTTGACTAGAAATGGTCAGTCTTTTGTTTGGAACGCGGAGTGTGTATAAAGTTTTCAAGAACTTAAGAGAAGATTGACGAAAACTCCTGTTTTGATTTTGCCGAATCCTACAGAACCGTTTTTTTGTGTATTGTGATGTTTCGTTGATGGGTTTGGGAGGTGTTTTGATGAAAAATCAGCAAGTTGTAGCTTATGCTTCAAGAAAACTTAAAGTGCGTGAGAAAAATTATCATATGTATGACTTAGAATTGGTCGTTGTGTTTATGTTGAAGCTTTAGAGACATTATTTGGATTGAGATTTGAGGTGTTTAGTGATCATAAGAGTTTGAAGTATCTATTTGATAAAAAAAAAAGAGTTGAATACGAGGCAAATGAGATGTTTGAAACTTCTGAAGGATTGTGATTTTGGTTTAAATTACCATTTGGGTAGTGCAAATGTGGTAACTGATGCATTGAGTAAGAAATCTTTGAATATGTCGATGATGATGGTAAGAGATTTGGAGATGATTGAGCAATTTCGAGATATGAGTTTAGTTTATGAAGAGACTTCTTATGGAGTTAAGCTCAGTATGTTGAAGCTTACTAGTGGTATTCTTGATGAGATTCGAGAGGGTCAGAAATATGATTTGAGTTTGGTAAATCGATTGAATTTGATCAATCAAGGTCGTGATGGTGATTTTCGGATTGATGAGAATGGTATCATGAGATGTCGTGATCGAGTTTGTGTTCTGGATATTACCGAACTGAAGAAGAGCATTCTTGAAGAAGGTCATTGTAGTGAATTGAGTATTCATCCGAGCGCGACTAAGATGTATCAAGATTTGAGGAAAGTAATTTTAGTGGCTTTGTATGAAGAAGGATATTCCAGAACTAGTGTATTCTTGTTTGATTTGTCAGAAATCGAAGATCGAACATCATAAATCGTCGAGTTTGATGTGACCGTTATCTATTCCTAAATGGATATGGGATATTTCATTGATGAATTTTGTGTTTGGTTTACCTAGAACACCGAGTAATTGGGAAGTTATTTAGGTCGTTGTGGAGAAATTGACAGAATCTGCTCACTGTATTCCAATGAATATGGATTATTAGTTGAAGAAGTTAGTGAAATTGTACATTAAGATGATTGTCAGTTTGTATGGTATTCCATCTTGAATTATATCAGATAGAGATCTGAGGTTCACTTTGAGATTTTGAGGGAGTCTTGTACTGAGTTATTCGTTTGAGGTAGTTTTCGAGGGCGAAAATCTTTTAAGTGGGGGAGAGTTGTAACATCCCAAATTTAGTAATTATTTATTTATTCTATTATTTGATTAATTGTGTGATTTTGTACCTAATTGATTTATTTGATTTATTAGAAATAATTGAATTAATTGATTAATTGAATTTAATTTAATTAATTAATTAAATTTAATTATGTGATTTAATTTAATTAGTTGAGTTATTTGGTTTATTTGATATAATTTAATTATTTGATTTAATTGAATTATTTAAATTATTTTCTTTATTTGAATAAAATAGATTCTTGTAAGAATAATGATTGGACCAAATGGGTGTGTGATTAGAAAGTAAGTGAGTGAGTTAGAAAGCCCAATGAAAATTAGAATGGTTATGTCTTATTTAGGGTTTAATAAAATAAGAAGGGAGATAATAGAGAGATAGAAAGGAGGCAAGAAGTGTAGAGTGAAGAATAGAAGAGGAACTCAAGAACAAATGATAAGTTCATCAAGAAATCAAGGTAAGGGTGATTTTTCATAAAATTATTGGGATTGTTGATAGTGTATAATGGGTAGAAATGTGGTTAGGATGAAAACCTCAAATTTTGTATGATTTTATAATTTTAGGTTTTGATGAGAATATTTGATTTGTGATAATTGATTGTGTTGGAATTGGTGTTTTGATATATTGTAGAGACCCAATTATAAATTGAAGAAGAAAATAATTGTTATCGTTTGAAACTGAAACAGTAGGTGAATATAATGATATTGATAATGGATACCATCTATTAGTAGGATAGAAGAGCATGATTCATTTTAGATATATAGGTTGAAAATATTCATTTGAATCAAGGAAGTCCTTATATGAGAAATATGCTATGCTTTATTTTTCCTCCCCTGTAGTTTGTCGTGTAGGTGGATGATGACTTCAATTAGTTAATGTAACTATTGGTTGAGGAGTGTGATTAAGTAATGTATTTTATTCTCTATCAATTTAATATGTGGCCTTTAAATATAAGATTGAAGACAAGGATATGCTGCCATTTACTCCTCACACCAAAAGCAACAAATATGTGCCTTAAACATGATACCCTGTAGTGGCGTGTGAGTCAACAAATATTGATGATAATTGAGATAACTAAAAGGAAAAGTGTAGAAAATATTTCATTGTTAGATACTAGTTACTGGAAAATATTAAGTTTATACTATTTTCTCTAAAGTAATTAAATAAAAGTGGATAAGGACTGATAAAGTAGTATATCTTTACTGCATGACATTGGAGAACAATTACTCTAAATACATTTCGCATAGTGTGAGTTATTTGTGATGTGCCTTTAATTGCTTAAGTCTATAGCACTTTGAAGAAACATGATAATTGGAATGATTAATAAATGAAAGAAAAAGAAAATACATTGCCTAATATAATAAACATCATGATCTGGTGAATATTTTCATGGACCACCTTACTGTAGCTAGAGATGTAATGAAATTGAAATGTGATAGCAAATTTTTTTACTATAACTTGTTTCTCTATTCAATTGAAACAAATCATGTGTATATACAATATATAATAATAATAATAATAATAATAATAATAATAATAATAATAATAATAATAATAATAATAATAACTTAATATGATTATTTATTTAATATTTTTTTTAGGAGTTTCGAGTTAGAGAGAAATATTCAGATTAATGGATTAAATTAAATTATTTTCAATTTTATTAGAGTTATCCATAGAGTTGTTAGAGTATCCTGGGAACTCTCTCGAATTATAATTTTAAATGATAATTTTAATTATACTCTTAATGATTTATTGGGTGAATTATTTTTGTGATTAATTTGGTGATCAGTATGATGATTAATTTGATGATAATTTTGTGTACATGGTTAATGAATATTGAATATTAATTTGACATTCAATTAATCATTGAGAATAGATTAATTATTCCATGTTTAATCGGTAATGCGTATTTTGTAAATTGATTGTGTTGATACCCTGTGGATTACTTGCTTGTTGTTAGATAATGTCGTTGAGATTGTATTGTAAAATGTGTTGTATACCTTTTGAAAATGACTTGTGTGTGGGTGATGCATAAATATGTGCAAGTATGTGTAATTGTGTGGTAATTCAAATGTGATGAATTATTGAAGATATGCAATAATATTAAGATTAAAGGACAGTCTTAATTGCATATGGTTGTTGAACTTGCACATGCATCATTTTGTCAAGAGGCAATGCTTGCTAGTTCCGTGGGAGCTAGTGACTTGTCCCAAAACTAGAGGACGGGTTTGAAAGCTTAGAGAACGGGCTTTTGTGAGTTATCAGTCTAGAGGACGGACCCGGTTTAATGTAAAAACCGGAAAATGATAACAAGTTATTGGTACCACATGCATGAGTTGCATTTGAGTCTTGCATCAAGTCTTATTGTGTCTATGGTTGCAATATGAGATTATATGTATTATGTGAATTGTAGAATTGATAATTTGGTGAATGGTGAGTATATAATTGTGAATAGTATGACTATTTGAGTGATATTACGTTGATGAAACTTTTGAAGTGTAAGAATAATTTGATTATAATTGTATGCCTTAAGTTATATATTATCTTATGATTTCGATAATTATATGAATTCTCACCCTTCTGTTGGAATGATGTTTTATACGACATCGCTCAGGTACCGATGAGTAGAGTTACTTTCAGCGCGAGGTAGTCGTTGGAGTATCTTGTTTTAGTTTCTTTATTTATTTTGGGTCGAGTCGTGCTCTGATCATGTAACACTGGGGATCATTTCAATTCATGTTTTGATAGTTACAATTGTATACTCTATTTATTTTTCTAATCGAATTTGAAATTATGGTGAAGTAACTTTTTATGCCCAAGTTAATTTAATGAATGAAATTATCTGAGACTCGAATATTATGAGATTCTTAATGAAAGAGATCAGCTGCTACATGCTAATGTGAAAGTATACGAAATCATGAATTTATTTTAGGTGTTATTGAGCATGACAGGTGTTTGTATGATGTTTTGAATTATGTGTGACACCCTTATTTCAGATGCATAATAAATTACTCTGATTATTTGTATATTTTTTGGGGTTTGGAAGGGTGTTACAAAATCCATGAAACCATGAGCCAAGGGTTCGAAGCTCTGAACGTCAACAAGGCGACGAATGAAGTATTTGCTGCATCCCAGGAGGATAGGATGGGTACTTCAATTGTCTCCTATCAGCAAGCCCGGAAGGTTGTTGAAGATGGAAATGCCCAAGGCTAGGGCAAGCTGCTACCGGTGGATAAGAAGGAGGACATATTCAGTTTGGGTTACAAACCATTCCGACAAGATCAAGCAGAGGTTGCTAAGGAGCCCAAGTTCATCAGTGGGGGGATGCTCATCCCAGATGCTGTTAACAACGTGGAAGACGAGGCGGAAAGCGACCTCAACTGGAGAGTTGGATACGTCCAAGGATCCCGGGTCATCAAGTCCTTAATTGGTCTTCCCAGGAAATTACAAGGCTTACTCCTGCATAATAATTGTTATTTCCTGCTTTTTTCAGCATGCATCAAGTCATGCATTTTGCCCAAGGTGTCAGGACTCATTTTGTAATAGGGACATATTGTAATTTTGTGCAAATGGAATATCAGACATCTTTTGCAAACAATTTTCTCTTTTGCTCACTGTCTTTTCATTTTTCACTTTTGTACAAAACAATAAAATGACAATGTTTTCAAAATAATAATTTCATTTACACTTTTTATAAACAAGATTAAAATTGATCACTAAAACGAACAAATCTCAACCCTTGCAGAGATTATCCTCCAGATTGCACCGACAACAGCACTGCTATGACCTTGTATGACTTCGACAATCCAATTAATCAAGCTGATGAAGGGTGTGAAGAAGACTATGAGTTGCCTGAAGAGTTAGCCAGGTTGTTGAGGCAAGAAGAGAAAGTGATTACTCCTCATCAGGAGGAGGTTGAAATAGTTAATCTTGGTACCGAGGAGGATTTGAAAGAAGTGAAGATTGGAGCCAATATACAGGCTTCAGTAAAAGAACAACTCATTGACATGCTTCGAGAATACGTTGACGTCTTTGCTTGGTCCTATCAAGATATGTCAGGTCTAGATACGAATATTGTTATGCACAAGCTGCCATTGAAAGAAGATTGTCCTCCAGTAAAGAAAAAGCTACGCCGTACTCGCCCAGATATGGCCATGGAGATTAAGGAGGAAGTACAAAAAACAGTGGGACGTCGGTTTCCTTGCTGTAACTAGTTACCAACCGTGGGTCGCTAACATTGTACTAGTGCCTAAGAAGGATGGCAAAGTACGTATGTGTGTAGATTACTGGGATCTGAACAGAGCTAGCCCGAAGGATGATTTCCCATTACCTCACATTGATGTATTGGTCGACAACACAGCTCAGTTCTCGGTATTTTCTTTCATGGATGGATTTTCTGGGTATAATCAGATCAAGATGTCACCCGAACACATGGAGAAAACAACCTTCATCACACCTTGGGGCACATTTTGTTACAAGGTAATGCCTTTTGGACTAAAGAATGCCAGTGCCACTTATCAACGGGCTATGGTAACATTATTCCACGACATGATCCACAAAGAAATTGAATGCTACGTGGATGACATGATTGCCAAGTCCCTTACTGAAGAAGACCATCTGGTGAATCTGCTAAAGTTGTTCAAGCGTCTGAGAAAGTATCAATTGAAGTTAAACCCCAACAAATGCACATTCGGGGTACGTTCTGGTAAGTTGTTAGGATTTATCGTAAGTGAAAAAGGAATTGAGGTTGATCCCGACAAAGTCAAAGCCATTCAGGAGATGCCTACACCTAGGACTGAAAAAGAAGTTCGAGGGTTCTTAGGAAGATTGAACTACATATCAAGGTTCATATCTCATCTCACTACAACCTGTGAGCCCCAGTTCAAACTGTTAAGAAAGGAACAAACAGTCAGGTGGAACGAAGATTGTCAGAAGGCTTTTGACAAGATCAAGGAGTACCTGCAAGAACCTCCAATTCTCATGCCTCCAATCGAAGGAAGACCTCTGATAATGTACCTGACAGTATTAGAAGGATCAATGGGGTGTATGCTGGGCCAGCATGACGAGTCTGGTCAAAAAGAGTATGCAATATACTACCTGAGAAAAAAGTTTACCGACTGTGAACAACTTTATTCACTGCTCGAGAAAACTTGTTGTGATTTAGCGTGGGCTGCTCGCCGACTAAGACAGTATATGTTGACTCACACTACCTTGTTGATCTCAAAAATGGACCCCGTCAAGTACATATTTGAGAAGCTAGCACTTACCGGAAGTGTTGCAAGATGGCAAATGATTCTGACAGAGTATGACATTCAGTGCACATCTCAAAAGGCCATCAAAGGAAGTGTACTATCTGACTAACTAGCTGAGCAACCCATTGAAGATTATCAGCCCATGAGATTTGATTTCCCCGATGAAGACATCATGTACCTAAAAGCAAAAGATTGGAGCCAATATACAGGCTTCAGTAAAAGAACAACTCATTGACATGCTTCGAGAATACGTTGACGTCTTTGCTTGGTCCTATCAAGATATGTCAGGTCTAGATACGAATATTGTTATGCACAAGCTGCCATTGAAAGAAGATTGTCCTCCAGTAAAGAAAAAGCTACGCCGTACTCGCCCAGATATGGCCATGGAGATTAAGGAGGAAGTACAAAAAACAGTGGGACGTCGGTTTCCTTGCTGTAACTAGTTACCAACCGTGGGTCGCTAACATTGTACTAGTGCCTAAGAAGGATGGCAAAGTACGTATGTGTGTAGATTACTGGGATCTGAACAGAGCTAGCCCGAAGGATGATTTCCCATTACCTCACATTGATGTATTGGTCGACAACACAGCTCAGTTCTCGGTATTTTCTTTCATGGATGGATTTTCTGGGTATAATCAGATCAAGATGTCACCCGAACACATGGAGAAAACAACCTTCATCACACCTTGGGGCACATTTTGTTACAAGGTAATGCCTTTTGGACTAAAGAATGCCAGTGCCACTTATCAACGGGCTATGGTAACATTATTCCACGACATGATCCACAAAGAAATTGAATGCTACGTGGATGACATGATTGCCAAGTCCCTTACTGAAGAAGACCATCTGGTGAATCTGCTAAAGTTGTTCAAGCGTCTGAGAAAGTATCAATTGAAGTTAAACCCCAACAAATGCACATTCGGGGTACGTTCTGGTAAGTTGTTAGGATTTATCGTAAGTGAAAAAGGAATTGAGGTTGATCCCGACAAAGTCAAAGCCATTCAGGAGATGCCTACACCTAGGACTGAAAAAGAAGTTCGAGGGTTCTTAGGAAGATTGAACTACATATCAAGGTTCATATCTCATCTCACTACAACCTGTGAGCCCCAGTTCAAACTGTTAAGAAAGGAACAAACAGTCAGGTGGAACGAAGATTGTCAGAAGGCTTTTGACAAGATCAAGGAGTACCTGCAAGAACCTCCAATTCTCATGCCTCCAATCGAAGGAAGACCTCTGATAATGTACCTGACAGTATTAGAAGGATCAATGGGGTGTATGCTGGGCCAGCATGACGAGTCTGGTCAAAAAGAGTATGCAATATACTACCTGAGAAAAAAGTTTACCGACTGTGAACAACTTTATTCACTGCTCGAGAAAACTTGTTGTGATTTAGCGTGGGCTGCTCGCCGACTAAGACAGTATATGTTGACTCACACTACCTTGTTGATCTCAAAAATGGACCCCGTCAAGTACATATTTGAGAAGCTAGCACTTACCGGAAGTGTTGCAAGATGGCAAATGATTCTGACAGAGTATAACATTCAGTGCACATCTCAAAAGGCCATCAAAGGAAGTGTACTATCTGACTAACTAGCTGAGCAACCCATTGAAGATTATCAGCCCATGAGATTTGATTTCCCCGATGAAGACATCATGTACCTAAAAGCAAAAGATCATGAAGAGCCTATTCACACTGAAGGGCCTGACCCAGAAGAAGAATGGACAATGATGTTTGACGGGGCTGTCATATGAATGGTCGTGGAGTTGGTGCAATGCTCATTACACCTAAAGGAGTTCATATGCCTTTCTCGGCAAAACTCACCTTTGCCTGCACTAACAATGAAGCTGAATACGAAGCCTGTATTATGGGTTTTGAGGAAGCTATTGACCTCAGGATCAAGACATTGAATGTATTCGGAGATTCTGCTTTGGTAATCAATCAAACCAATGGCAAATGGTACACTCAACAAGAGCATTCGATTCCATACCGTGACTACACAAGGAGATTGTTGACTTTCTTCACAATAGTCAAACTTGAGTACATCCCTCGAGACGGAAATCAGTTCGCAGATGCTCTAGCTACCATTTCCTCCATGATCAAGGTTCAAACTGCAAATTATGTGCCTCGTATTTCGATATCCAGATTGGACCGACCAGCATACGTTTTCTCTGTGGACATTGCTAAAGATAACAAGCCTTGGTTCCATGATATCAAATGCTTCTTAGAGGATCAAACATACCCACCTGGGGCATCATCCAATGATAAGAAGACATTAAGAAGGTTGGCTGGTAGTTTCTTCCTTAATGTTGATGGTTCATTATACAAGCGAAACATTGACATGGTTCTACTCAGATGTGTTGACAAGAAAGAAGCAGACTTGCTGATGCACGAGGTGCATGAAGGTTCTTTCGGTACCCCTGCTGGAGGACATGCGATGGCTAAGAAATTATTAAGATCAGGTTACTACTGGATCACAATGGATGCAGACTGTTGTGCCTATACCATAAAATGCCATAAATGCCAGATATATGCAGACAAGGTGCATGTGCCTCCAAATCCTTTGAATGTGATGTCTTCACCTTGGCCCTTTGCCATGTGAGGCATTGACATGATTGGAAAGATCGAACCGACTGCTTCAAATGGCCACAAATTCATCCTGGTAGCCATTGATTACTTCACCAAATGGGTTGAAGCAGCTTCGTATGCAAACGTCACCAGACAAGTGGTAGCCAGATTCCTGAAAAGAGACATCATTTGTCGATATGGAGTACCCGAGCGGATAATTACTGATAATGGTTCCAATTTGAACAACAAAATGATGGCAGAACTGTGTCGGGACTTCAAAATCCAACATCACAACTCTTCTCCTTACAGGCCAAAGATGAATGGCGCTGTTGAGGCAGCTAACAAGAACATCAAGAGGATTGTGCAGAAGATGGTGGTTACTTATAAAGATTGGCATGAAATGTTACCATTTGCTTTGCATGGGTACCGAACCTCAATCAGAACGTCCACTGGGGCAACACCTTCAGCTTGTGTATGGTATGGAGGCAGTCCTACCTGTTGAAGTTGAGCTACCCTCCTTACGGGTAATGATGGATGTTAAGCTGGACGAAGCAGAATGGGTTCGTTCTCGGTACAATCAACTGAATCTGATCGAAGAAAAGAGATTAGCTGCTATCTGTCATGGGCAGTTATATCAGAAAAGAATGAAGAAAGCCTTCGATCAGAAAGTCAGGCTTCGGGAATACCAAGTGGGAGATCTTGTGCTGAAAAGACTTCTTCCTCCTTATACAGACCACAAGGGCAAATGGACTCCAAATTACAATGGTCCATTCATAGTAAAGAAGGTTTTCTCTGGTGGAGCACTGATGCTCACTACTATGGATAGTGAAGATTTCTTATCCCCTGTGAATTCAGATGCAGTTAAAAAATACTTCGCATAAAAGGACCCGTTGGACATAAAAACAGAATGTAAGTCCAGGCAAAAATAGGGCATCTCGGCGAGTCAAAAACAGATTAAAAGACTCGGGCAAAAATAAGGGAAAATTGAAAAAAAATGTACACCCGCTGAGTTGAAAAGTCGCATTGGACAGCTCAGGCAAAAATAGGTATCCCGGTGGATTGAAAACCCGAAAGGGCAATCCACGCAAAATCAGGGAATAAGCGAACAACTGCATTCTGAATTCGTCTATATCATTCACAATACGGCAAGCTTCGAAAGGACAAAGCATCGGTCAGAATCAATATTCTTCAGAAAGCAAGATGAGAAGAACGTCAAGGTCATACAGGTCATAGCAAAAGGAAGCTCACTGGAGCGTCGTCAACATTGCCAACATTTTTTCTCAATTTATAACAACACCTTCATTTCAGGGGATTTGTTTCTTTGACAGTATTTGCGAATTCAGGGCACCCAGATTAATAAAATCAGAGTTTTCAGTCACACCTCGTTTTGTACATTTTTGTTTCGTTTGCAAAATGTCCAATATTCATGATACAGTACTTGCATAAAACAAATGAGCCATTTTTTTATTATAAATGCTTGTAGGAAATAAATTTACTTTCAGGAAGGCCTAACTCCTATGACGGGATCCGATAAGGGATACCTCGAGATACTTGCGCGTTTCTCTAGTCTTAACAGGTTGCAGGTATTCAATACGCAACATGGGGCATGCCAAGCATCGAATCCCCGATAGGCTACTTCCCTAAGATCTCCTAAGCAATATCTGAACTGCTTTTCCCCAGCGAAGTTGCCAAAGCCTCCTCATCCCCAGCACAAGTCCACTCAATAGGAGCTTCCCCAGTCGAGATCCCCACCAGAGTTCCAGATCTCTCATCTTTAGCAAGTTAAAAAGAACTATCTCCCCACAGGGTTTCTATTCCCTCTCTAGGAGAACAATGCATACATACTTTCCCAGCGGAGTTGCTGAAGCTTCTTTCTCCCCAGCTGAGTCTTCTCTTCGGATAGATCTACCAATGATCTGTTTCCCCAAGCAGAGTTCTCCTTGCAGTTAGATCTACCAATGATCTCTTCCCCAGCCGGAACGTCCCTCCAAGCAGATCAGCTAGAGATCTTTATCCCAGCGGGATCCGAATCCCGGATCGGTTCCTCTTTTGCATAATCATAGCATTTGCATCATATTCACCAAATAAGCGTAACATTCCATCTAATACGGAGCATTACGACAAAAATCAAACATTTGCATGATCACAAGCCAGGTTCGAGCCGGTCACCTGCAATTACCACCAATGTTTCACCAGTAATATGCAAAGTGCATCCCCTGCACATAAAAGCCAAAGCGTCCCCTTTGCACTCTCAGATACAGATACTTATACATACTCCTTTTGACATCCATCAGTGTCATCCTTCCCCGGCAAGGTCGCCCGAACACTTTCTACAAACAAATACTTGTTTATAACACACTCTTTTTGACACCCGTTCGTGTCATCCAATCCCCACAAAAAGCCAAAGCATATCCTTCGCATTCTAAAAACAAATGCCTGTTTATATATAGTATATTTGACACTTGTCTGTGTCATGCATTCCCTAACAGATCAAACACTCGTCCGTGTCTTGCTCATACGTCATCAACAAACTGATACTCACTCATACTTATACAGAAGTCTTTGATACTCGTCCGTATCTTATTTATATCACTCCTCAACAGATCTGACACTCGTCCGTGTTCTTTGTTAACCAGTTGGTACTCGTCCGTATCATCATCTCTGAACACGCGTCAGCGTTTGTTTCTACTGATACTCGTCCGTATCATGGTCCTAAGGATGCTCGTCTGCATCTTTAATCTATACACAACGTCAAACACTTATACCTTTTTATTCTTAAGCGTAAGCACTCGTCCGTGTTTACCATTCCTCAGTAAGTCACTAACAAAACAACTTTCTTCTATCCGACATTCGTCCTATGTCGTGATACTTTCGGCAGCCGTACCCTTCCAGGTGATCGTCCTTCACCTTTGGATGACAGTCCCTCATCCCTTCCCCAGTGGAGCCTCCATTATTGGAACCTTCTATTCGACATTCGTCCTATGTCGTGATAAAGAGCAGCCGTCCCCTGCTAGGTGATCGTCCTTCACCTTTTGATGAACGTCCCTTATCATTTATCCGATGGTCGTCCCCATCGTTGATCTTGTTATCCAACATTAGTCCTATGTCGTGATAAACCCTGAGAGCAGTCGTACCCTGCTAGGTGATCGTCCTTCACCTCTTGATGATCGTCCTTCATCATGCTTATCCGATGGCCGTCCCCATCGTTGACTTTTTCTATCTGACATTCGTCCTATGTCGTGATAAAGAGCAGCCGTCCCCTGCTAGGTGATCATCCTTCACCTTTGATAACCGTCCCTCATCATTATTTCATTTATTCTTTAAATCGATGGTCGTCCCCATCGTTGTTTACTTTACTTTGCAAACCTGATGGCCGTCCCCATCATTGCCTTTACTTTAACCCCCAGAGGATCTTGTTTCTTTACCTGATGGTCGTCCCCGTCATGATCTTTATTTCCCCAGCTTGTCGGTCGTCCCCGTCATTGTTTTGCTTACTACTTTATCCCAAGCAGTCGTCCTTTGCTCTATGGTCGTCCTCCACTGCCTTCATTTGATAATCATACTATACTATCTTTTACAATTTATATCCCTTTTCTTCTTCTATCCAGTGAGTGCAAATTTTGGACTGTCTTTGGTATTCAACCACAAGTTATCTTGTTTGTCTGTTAAGCCAAGTGCTTACACCCTGCACAGCTAACTCATGTTTGAATAGGGGCAATTGTAAACACCCCAAATTTTCCCTCACTCTTTATCACACCATGGCTTGTGATCTTTCATCTTTGCATAAGCATAAGCATACCACCTCATATTGCATATTTGTTTCACTGCATAAGTTCAAGTTCATCTGCATATAAGGTTTGTGATCTGAGCAATCCAAAAATCCATCTGAGCCATCCCAAAGGCCTCGAAGCTTTCCAAGAGGGTCCATGTGTGTTCTACCATCATATTATGCTCCTCAAGGTTCATAGAAGTAAAGAAATCACAAGAACTGGCAAAGGCATGGAAGCAGAGCTAGGGTTTCACTACACAGATGACCAAAATTAGGGTTTTGGTTTCAGAGGCCTTAAATCCAAATTTTTGGGCCATTATTGTTTCTATTGTCATTAAGATGTTATAAGGATCATGTGTACCAAGTTTGATGAAGAAACTCATTGTGGAAGTCATCTGTTCACTGGGTAACTTCCTGAGCAAGTTAAGTCAAAATCAGGGCATCTGAGGCCCTCAACAATGGAACCAAAGGGATATTTTCATCAAATTAAAGTTAAATGATCTTTATTTGATCTTATAAGAGGTTGTAAGTTCACAAGATTGAAGAAATTTGAGCCATTTACAAATTTGCCAAAAATGGAAATGACTTGAAATGCAAACTTTCCATTTTGGGAAAGTTTTTCAACCTCCTCTTTCTTAACCAAAAATGCTTCAAATGAAAAATTCTTGGTCATGAAAGTTGTAGATTAGGTCTTTCCCTTTTCAAAAAGTACAAGAACATGTCTTGATTCATCATAGAACTCAAGTTATGGCCTTTCAAAGTTGGCAAAAATCCTATAATTTCAAGTTTCATGTCAAAGAGGGATTTTGCAAATTGGCATTTTCAAGCATTCTAATGACTTCAAATGTACACAAACACTTCACAATATGTCAAACAAACCTCAAAGGACCAGAATTGTGCATTGAAATTAGGGTTTCCATGACTTATGATCCAAGAAACTTGAAAGAGGGAATTTTGCAAAACATGTGATAACTCTTCATCCAAGCCATCCAGCACATCAAAACCAATCCCATGGCCATCCTTGAACCCAGCTGAGGCCAGACACCCCATGAAATCTCCTTTGACCCGTGCCCATACCTCAAAGTACAAAATCTTGACTTTTTGCAAAAACTCTCATACCAATCAACCTGTGCCACAACAACTCTCTGGCCAATCAACATTGTTTATGTGGACAATAAGCTTCATTCAAGCTTGTCAATAGCTTCAGGAGGTCAAAGGGGAGTGGATTGCACAAAGGGAGAGCTCTGAAAGTCCAGATTGCAAATCTCCAACTCAGGTAGTCATCAAGAACTTTTTTCCCAGAAATGTGTTTTCATGTTATAAAATGATTCCTCATGCTTCGCTGATCATGTTGATGTCTTTACTTTTAAAAATTGTTGAGTTTTAAGCATTTCATGATGTTCTGAAATTGTTGTTGTTTTGATGTTTTCATTCGAATCTTGTTGATGATGAATGATAAATGATTTTTGAGGCTAGATTATTGTTTAGGGTAGTTAGTTGATTAATTCTGGAGATTTTGGGGGCTTGAGGTGGTGATTTGAGGAAGCTCAGGTGAGGGGTTGGCCGGAGAAGATGACCGGAGGTCTTCTCCGGCCACCTGAAAGCAATTAGGGCTAAACCCTGATTAAATCCCCAGATTGGTTTGTGGCCCTTAGATCTAGATTAGGGTTAGGCATTGAGTGGTTCAGATTAGTCCATTAAGTTTAATCCAGATTAATCAATTATAAAACATAATTAAACTCAGTTTGAATGTGAGTCGTCCAGATGCGCGCGTGGTCAATTCCCTCCAACCCCAATTTGAATCTGGGCCTTAGGATCATCATACTTCCATTTTAAATCATTTTTATTTCATTTTAATTGCATTTTCTTGCATAATTAATTTAAAATACCAAAAAGCATCACAAAAATATTTTCTTTTGCATTCTGACTTTAAATATTTTTCTCATTCCAAAAATAATTTTTATTTTATTTTTTGCATTAAAAAAGTATTTTTAAAATATTTAAATGTTATTTTTAATTAATTAAAGTCTTTTAATTAATTAAAAATACATTTATGTTTCTAAAAATCACCAAAAAAATCATGAAACATCCCAATGCATTTAGAAACATTTTAAAACTCTTCACACAAATTTCATTTTAGGTTTGATCATAGTTTGTGAAATTTCATTGAATAAAGGATCATTAAAATCATATTTTTAAACCCTAACTTGAAAAAATCATTCCTGCCTAACCAAGAAGAGTTTGAAGTTGATTCTTTTTGCATTGTTTTGCATATTGCATGTAGTTTATAGGTCTTTTTCCTCATGAATTTATCTTGCATTTTCAATTTGATTTGCATTTTTCCCTTTGAACCACCAAAAACCCTAGAAAACTTAGGAAAATCATAACTTTTGATTGGTTAGGCTTCTGACCTTCTCCTTTGGGGTGTGACCTAATATGGGATTAGGGTTTGTTTGAGCTTGATTGCAAATTTTTATCATGTCATATGCCTCTGTTTTGTTCATTTGCATCTCATACTTCCATATAACCCTAATTTCTCATGTTCATTTGCATTCACCTTGCATATGCATCAATACATGAACTTGCCATGACATTTCTTGCATTCATATGTCATCTTAGACATCTTAGGACATGTTAGAACTTTGCTTGATCATTTCTTCATTCATTTTCCATGATTTACATTCATTTCATTTCATTAACTTTCACGAGTTTTCAAACTTCAAAGCATGCTTCCATTTGCATCTCATCTTTGTATGATCATACATATGCATTTTGTATGCCTTTGCATCATCTTACATGACATTTGCATTGCATAAACACTTCTGACTTTGGTCATTGCATCTCATTTCATCACATTTCAATTCATTTCTTTATGCTTTATACTTTATGTATCCATGCTAACCTTTTCAGGTTTTTGGTAAGTTATTTTCGGAGGTGAATTTGCCTTCACCACTCACTTCTTCTTATCTCTTCATATGCATTTACTTGTCTTTTAAGTGAACTTGTTCATTTGTGTTCCATCTTTCTCACTTTCTTTCTTTAAGTTACTTATCTTCTTCAATGAAGTAAGTAACTTATTCTTCTGCTTCATCCTCCTTTCATCTGCTTCTTCCATTGGTGGCTTCCTTTAAGATATTTCTCTCAGCCTTACAAACCATAGGAACATCCAAGCATGACAATAATTAGGGTTGTGACTAGTCCCCCTTAGTTTTTTACCTTTGAGTCTCCTTGAGTCTCTCTTCTCATCTCAATAATCAGAGACTAAACTCTTAAAGTTTTAGGACTTTGGAATTAGGGTTATGCCTGCATCCTTCTCTTAGGATGGAGTGTATAACTTTAATCCTAAGTGTTAAACCTTTAATTTGTTTAAACCTCTTAATCAAACCACCTTAATAACCATCAAGACCTTATCTTGTAACTTGGGCCTTACATTAGGGTTCTAATTCTTCCTTTATGGTTAAGAAGGACTAACCCTAGTGTTTAATGGACAAATCCCCCTCAAGTTGTCTTACAAACTTAAAATCCACTTCTTAATATCATCCTATAATTAAAATCCATTTAATAAAGGCTTGTTATATAATGAATTTAGTCCCTAACCATGGATTAAGTTGAGGCATATTCCTCAGCTTAAGTGTTCTCATCTATTATCCTTCTATTAGGATGGTGTAATGAGTTCATTAATCTGTGATTAGAGATTAAACTCATTACTTAACACTAAACAAAAACCCAAAAACATCTAATTAATCACAAGTAGGTTAATGATCTTAATCCTACATCATCATGGTAATTAAGTTGAGATGCTTATCTCATACTTAAGTAGGCTCATTTACTTATGCAAAATACCAAAAACAATAACAAAACTGAAAACACAAAAACAAACAATAATCGTCTCCTTCGGTATTCTTTTCTCATCACACTCATTCACAAATGGGAACTTGCTTCTTCCGTCTAATGCAAGACAGTTAGCACTCGAGCCAGACGAGTCATACACTTAAGCATAGACAAGTAAGCAGTTCACATTCAATTTATTCTCAGTCTTTTTGAGTCGAACTACGGTGTTCTGACTTCCTCATTGCACGAGAGGATATGTAGGCATAACTTAACTGTTATCGAACAAAAGTCTCTTTGTCATCCCCCTCTTTTAGCATTCTTTCTAAAGCCTCAGTTCATGAGCATTCACCCTTTTGCACTGACACTTGTACATTTTTTTCCAGCTTTTGCACACAGATAACACATACACTACCCCTTTAAAACACAATCTTTTAAGCGTGGTCTTGTCGAGTACGACGGACAATCTGGGTGCTAATACCTTCCCAGGTTGTAACCAACCCCCTTTCTCAGTTTCTCTGGTTTGCAACCGTCTTATCCATCCTTTTTTAGGTTTATGCAGCATTACCTTTCCTCCGGGATAAAAATGCCTGGCTGGCGACTCTATTCACTTCACCTTCATTTTCTCTCTTTGCCGACCTTTCGCACTTATACCGGGATGCAAATCTTTGGGAGCGACATCAGTGCATTATTATATGTCTAGCAGAATGATAATAATAGTAGGGATATGTTAGAAAAGTGAAATAACAATGGTTTATATATCAAAAATACTTAATTAGGAGTTTGAATTAGAGATATATTAATTTAGTTCTATTTAATTTAATTAAGTTGGTATACTTATATAACTAGCAAAGTAGTATATAAAGGTGATTAACATAACTTCAGTCGTAGAATAAGAAGTATATTATCAAATGTAAATTATAAGTTTAAGATTTAGTAACAGAACGTTACATGAATTAATAAAATAGTAGTAACACTGTATATATTAATAATGTAGAAACTTCAGTAGTAGAAAAATAGTAGTTTTATTAATATGGCAGAGTAGTACTTAAGTAGGATACCTTAGTCCTTGATGTATATTATTTAATAGCAGGTATTACCTATACTAGAATTGGTTGTATGGACTTAATAAAAGTAGTGTAGAGTAGAACATATTGGTAAATTAGTGGAAGATTAATTAACGAATTTTAGTCGAAAACTGCCGAATAATTATGTGGTTGTCTGTTGTATATTTTGGTTGTTTTGTATTGTGTTGCTTTGCTATAAGTTGTATAGTTAATTGTTGTTGTTGCTAAGTTGTATAATTGATGTTTTTGTTGTTAAGTTGTAGGCCTTGAGCCAAAGTTGGTTGTGGTTTTTGTTAAGTTATAGGCCTTTGAGCCAATGTTGATTGTTGTTGTTATGTTGAGTAGCATAACATATGTTGCATTTTTAAGTTGGAGCGGATGTTCACCAGGTTGGCCTAGATTGACAAAATTATTAAGTTGAAGGCTTATGCCTTACAGATGCCTCGATAACCTGACATACTTTAAGTTGGGAGTTTTACTCCGAATGGTACCACATGCATCACATTTGTCTAAGTTGCAATTCCAAGTCCTATATTACGTGGTTATGATGTATTTCTTGTTGTTTGAGTTGTTGTATCGTGAAGTGGTGATTTATGAAAATTGATCTGATATGTCATTTATCATACATTCTGATTATATTGTTAGATATCTCACCCCTTCTGTTTGAATGTTGCCTCTATATTGGTAACGTGCAGGTATTCCAGATTAGAGTTGCTTACCTTCGTAGTCAAGTCGGTGTCATCGGTTTGATACGTAACACTCGAGGGGTTGACGTTTGTTATGTCATAGTCGTTCCTCGTTATTGTTGTTGTTTTTAAAATTTGAAGTTGAACAGAAGAATATGTTGTTACAAGTTGTTTTATAAGTTGATAAATAAATTGTTCTGTCATGACAGCAAAGTTGAAAATTATGAACATGTTGTTTAGTAATAAAGATGTTTTGGTCTATAAAATAAATGAAGTTGTTATTTGTCTCCCGATCTATATGTGTTATGTATCCATGTTGATATGTGATTAAATGTTGATGTTTTTAAAGTCGAAAATGTGGCATCTTATATTTTATGTTGAATTTTGAAAACTCTAATTTATGAATTTCCGTCGGGTAGATTTAGGGTGTTACAACAGGTCATATGACCACTGTTGATTCATGTTGCTGAGTTGTTCAAGTTGTTATGTTGATATGTTGTTGATTATGTCGTTGTTGTTGTATGTCATTCATAGTTGCATACATTTGCATATTTTTAAGTTGGAGCGAATACTCGATTCAAGTTGGTATGGATTGGCAAATAAGTTGTTGATGCCTAGATAAACTGATAATCTTTCAAGTTGGGAGTTTACTCCAAATGGTACCACATGCATATATAAGTTGAGTCGCATTCAAGTTGCATTTTATTATGTTGATTTTCCATTGTTGGATATAAGTCGTATGTTGAGGTTGTTTACTGTGTGAAATGGTGTGATTATATGATTAGCTTGCTTACATATTGATTATCGTATCCTGTTTATATTATTCAATATCCCACCCTTTCTGTTTGAATGTTGCCCTCTGTTGATAACGTGTAGGTAATCAAGATTCAAGTACCTAGTTGTCTAAAGTCGGTGTTTGTCGCTCTGATACGTAGCACTTCGGGGGGATGAACACATGTTTTATATTATATTGAATTTCTGTTTAGTTGAAGAGTTTATTTGAGTTGTTTTATGTTGAAACCATGTTGAAACATTCATTGTTGAATTTATTGAAGTTATTTCAAAGTTGTAACTTTGTTGAATCCGTTGCGTTGTTTTCAAAGTATTTCATTAATGAACTTTTGTTATTTGACTTTAAAGTTGGAAAATGTGATATCCCATGCTTGTTGATGAATTTTCATAACTCTGATTTAATAATTAAAGTCGGATAGAAATGGGGTGTTACAGGATACACATGACTCATGTGCTGAGGGCGTATTTTTTATATTTAGTGGGTAATGTTCTATTTGTGGATACAAGCGCCACTTATACTAACGTCACTTACCTCAGGTACTTTTTAGATTTCTGATTCGCTGTCGCGCACAGATAAAAAACGAGTAATTAAAAACAATAGTAATGGGAAACGATACTCGGATGTCGTATCACAAGGATTGTTATAGTGAATTAACAATATGGATGGCAACGGGGCGGGCCAGGGGCAGGTTTAAGCACACCCAGACCCGCACCTGCCCCCAAACCCGTTCGGGGCTAAAAATTGTTCCCCCGCCCCCACCCCAATAAGAAACGGGTTCACCCGCCCCCGCCCCGCCCCCATTATATAAATTATATTTTTTTGTAAAATGATTTTTTTCAATAACAATACAAATTAATAATTAAATTAAATAATTGATTATTTTAAGAATAATTATAATGCTTGATAATTTTTATTTAAATTATATTTTCAAATAAATAAATAATAATTCTAATAAACATAATATTGTAATATTAAAAAGTATAAATGTGTAATAAAATTATTTTAAAAAAATGAAATAAATTAAATTTAGCTAGCGGGTGCGGGGCGGGTACTAGCATAACCCGCCCCCGTAAATAAAAACCGGATTTCCCCGCCCCCGTTTAAATCGATTTTTCCCCGTTAATTTCGGGGCGGGGTCCGACGGGGCCAGGTTTATTTGCCATGCCTAATTAACAATAACAGTAACGATTTATGGGGGTTTCGATTTCAGTTTCAAAAAATGATGAGAAAAGTGATTAAAAATAAGTGATTATAAAATAAGTTAATATGTTGTTCGTTCACCTACTTATCATTGATCATATAATTACCAAGCCCTAAGCAAATTTCATTCTCTTTCGGTCATAGTAACAATAGCAAGCATGATTGAATTACTATATGATTTATGTTCCTAAATTCGAATTAAACAAACAGATAAAGCAAACACGAATTAAGCAAACACGGTTACGATTAACAAAACATACATCAATTCAATTAATTCAATCCTATTCTATAAATTATGCAATTGAATTAAACAAACAACGACAATTGAATTAAACAAACAAGATTATAGATAAAATTGAAAAAAGAATTGAATTTACTTTGAGGTTTGTTTGGTTGAGTGTGTTGGCCATGGCTATGATTGTGACATCTCCTTCGATCGATATCAGAATGGGCTCGAAGGTGGCTGCGACGTGAGGTTGAGGAACGCCGTTGGCAGCTGGTTCAGGGGACAGAGTGGCAGGTTGTCTGTCCCTTGAGTTGGACTTGTGGACGACGTGGTGGTGGTCATCACCGACAGTGGTGTACTCGACGAGGCCTTGGACGCGGTTATCACCGTGTTCGATGGTCATGCTGGTTGGTTGAAAGAGACGAGGTGAAGTTTTTTCCTTTGTTTCAAAAGACGGGGAGAACTTTATGTTCCCACAGACAGTGCCACTGATTTGACTTGATCAGGAAGAACCTTCCAGTGATGAACAACTACAGTGGAGAAATGAATGGGGTGTACCTGCAAGGTACTCTGATGCCAAAGTGAGAAAGAGCTAAGAAGTGTAAGTACATAAAGTAGTGAAGAATAGAATACCCGATCCTCTAATGAAATATGGTATTTATAATGTGCCCCTAGTGCTGAGCCAAAATTCCTCTCATGAGTTGGATTAGCTAGGCCCATGGAGGAACTGTCAAGAAATACGTAGAAGCAGATAAGACCTAACACATGACCTTGCCCTTGGTCCAACTGCTCCACAATACTAGGAGAAAATAATAGAGGCAATTGACTGAGTGGAACACGTGGGGAGAACTCTCCCCACATCCCTATATATTGGGTCATGGGCCCGTGCCCGACGGACTGGACCTGTGTCCGACATATACTGCGTTGACCGAGTCCAGAACAATTACATTAAATAATTACTAAATACTCTTTTTACTAAATTATATTAAACAATTACTAAATACTCTTTTTACCTTTTTATTAATGAGATTTCTATTAATTGAAAATCTTATTCACCAAGATAATCTCAGGCTGTCATTTACCTTAAAAAGTTATAATATAAAATCACAATTATCAATTATATATTCCAAATACACTTAAATTTCTATATTTTTTTAAATAAAATAACGAATAAAAAATCTAAAATGAAACCTTATATAAATCGCGCTAGAGACATTTCAATAACAATTATTAGATGAAAAAAAAAACAGTCCATTAGAGAGGTTACAGAGAGAGAGAGAGAGAAATATTTGGAGAGAGCGCGCGTTGTCGTTTTCATATTCTTGAGTTTTTATTTTGGTGCCAAATCTTTTAGATTTTCCCTCTTCTTTCAAATTTTGTCTCAGACTTTTAAACCTTTTCATCTTCCCTCTTTTTTTCTTCTTCTTCACAAAACCCTTTTCCGAAATCAATTTCGCCATTTTTCTTTTCTTCTCATAATTTTAAATCTATATTTTCGAAACTCTACGCTACTCGTTCTCTGAATCAACTGGTTTATTATATTTTAATTTTTTTTAGGGTTTTTTAACCGTTGTTTTGAAACCCTAATTTGAAACTTCGATTCAAAACTCAATGTGTTATTCAAATTCCACTTCAATGGCGAGTTCACATTCCGAAACCCTCAACGGCGAAGGAGTGAATCCTATGTTGACTGATCTTAACGGAGCTTCTGTTCAATCTCCTGCTCCGATTAACTCTTCTGACCCAACTCACGGCATGCTTATGGCGGCAATTGTCGACATCCATCCAGGGGATGAGGATCCCAATCTACCAACCTCTCATGAGTTATTCAATGGCGAATCGGCATCTGTTTGGGCGGAGGGGTTGGATCCTGACTGTCAACCTCCGAATTCGGCGGTTGGTTGTGATGTGCCGCTGGAAGAATGGTTGGCAGAGGATAATCTCGATGATAGTTGGTTGTTGTATAATGATGAACCCTCAAAGGATGAACTTTATGCTTCTGATTCCAAAGCTGCACCATCGATTATTGTACGTGTTTCTTTCATTGTTTTTCTTTTATTTATATTTGATTTATTACTCACAGACACGTATATAACACTGATACCTGCAAACACTTGTAGAATAATTGAATTTAACTGTGTTAGTGCCATTCACTTACAGGTATCAGATACCAGACATACCTGCATATGTTTGTGTTTTAGTTTTTGAATTTTTGTTTATGATCTGTCTGCTTAACAGGGAGCTGGGCTTGCAAATCTCGGCAACACGTGCTTTCTCAACTCGATTATGCAATGCTTCACGCATACAGTGCCCCTAGTAGAGGGTCTTCTTTCGTGCAACCATTCTTCTGATGGTGGGTTGCCCTTGCTTGAATTTAATAGCATAATTTATTTTATTAATTTTAGCTTTAGATTGATGGGTTAAAAATGCCAGGTTTTACAATTCTGGGAGTTTAGATGTTATTAAGATTAACTGTTTTCATGATTAAAAATTACGTGACATGTTATTTTCCCTCAAGATTTTAACCTATAGATTGGGAATTTCAGGTCATAATGGGTACTGTGTTATTTGTGCTTTCCGCTACCAGATGCAGTGTTCCTTGCAGTCTACTGGAACTGTTATCTCCCCTAAGAGACTTGTGGATAATTTGAGGCGTATCCTTAATACCATATTCATTGATTTTTGTTTGTTTGTTTGAATATCTTGTGGTAGGCCTGTGGATAATCTTTTGAATGGAAGGATTAATAATTCTGTCATTAATTAATTGGTAAAAAATTGAAGTGGTTGTTATATTAATGATCTGTCAAATAGAACCTTTAATTAATAGTGTAGGAGGTTAGTTTCTTATATACTTTTTGTGGTTGTTATCCATGACCTGTATCAGATTTTTCCTCTATGTTTAGAGAACATCAACAAGAGGATGCACATGAATTTATGCAGTGTGCATTGGATAAACTTGATTCATGTTTTTTAAGTTTGAAAAAGAATGATCCAAGTTTTGAAGGTGAGAATATTGTAAACCAAGTTTTTGGAGGAAGTCTGGTTAGCAAGGTATGATTGAGAAATATGTTGTTAAATAATTGTCTGTCTCCCTTTGATTTTGAATAGTATGTTTGCTAATGGTTATATTTTCCTTGTATTTATGTTTCAGCTCCAATGTTGTACCTGTGGCCGCTCTTCTGACACTACTGAGCCATTGATTGACTTGAGTTTAGAAATAGAAAATGTAGATTCTCTATCAAGTGCATTAAAATCTTTCACCATGGTGGAAAACATTGAAGAAAAGCTTAAATGTGAGGGCTGCAATCAAGAAGTTTCTATGGAGAAACAACTTATGTTGAATCAGATGCCTTCTATTTCTGCATTCCATTTAAAGAGGTTTAAGACAGATGGGTTTTTTGTTGAAAAGATTGACAAGCATATCGATTTCCCGTTGGAGTTGGACTTGTGGCCTTACACCATTTTGAATGAAAACAATAATGTGGGTTTTCATTTTGTTTCCCCCACTTACATTTCTCCTTTGAATTCTTTCTTTTGACTCATTTTTATGTTGACAGGTACCATTGAAATATTATCTATATGCAGTTGTTGTGCATATTGGATTTTCATCTAACTCAGGCCATTATTTCTGCTTTGTTCGCACTGCTCCCGACACATGGCATAAGTTGGATGATTCAAAGGTAGCATCTGCTAAACTTGTTCCACATATATGAGATTTAGTTGTTTATACTAATATGTTTAGTTATAAAGGTTGACACTGTCTTCTTGGTTCAATATTTATATGTTGTTTTTCAAGATTTTTCCCTAGGATCCCAGGCTTCCATAGCATGCAGTTTGTGTTTATTTAATAATTGTATTGGTTAGTAGTCATTCTTTTATATTTTTATTTAACATATAATATCTGGAAATTATTCAGGTTACTAAGGTATCAGAGAAGACTGTGCTGTCTCAGGAAGCATACATATTATTTTATGCCCGACAGGATACTCCTTGGTTTTCAGATTTTGCAGAATCTACAATTCCATCCCTGGATTTGGGTAGCATGAATACATCTCCGAAGTCTGTTTTAGACATCACTGAAGGCCAGGATAAGTCATTTCCTATTTTAAATGAAAATGTTGAGATGAATAAGTCTGAGGACTCCAAAAAAAATTCTGAAAAGAAGTTTGATTATTCGATTCGACAAAGTCGTGAGAAGCTTAAAATTGATGATGTTATTGATGCTTCTCCTTGCCGTGAACAATTTCCTGCTGGGCCTTCAAACCAGAAAACTCTTAATGTTAAAGGACTGGAAGATATCAACTCCAAAGTGCTACCTTTGAATAGTGCCTGCTTGACTGGTACTGCGAAGGCTGGTGGGAGTTCATATGATGATGACAACAAATCTGATCAGAGTGTTATGGATTTCATAGATGATGATATTTTCAATTCTCTTACTCCTCCCAACACACCCCCTTCTCATACTCCAGGTGATTGGCTACACTTTTTCTGATAGTCTTTTCGCTTGCTACTTAATGATTTATTTTGTTTGATAACTTTGAGTTGCATTTGTCAGGTAAGAGTTTCCAGATCTCACGCGAACATGTGAAGACAGAGAATCAAGGGAGCAGGAGCAGTAAAAAATCATCATCTAATAAGTCAAATAAGTCATCCGACAGTCCTGGTAAAAAAGCTGCAATCACTTATCTTAAGAAGATGCCTGGTTCAAGGAGAGGTGCATTTATGGACTTAGTTAACGCTAGTCATAACAAAACTTCCCCAGAAAACAAGAGAAAAAACACTGATTCATCAGCGTCTGATAAAGTCAGTGCTTGCAAGAAATCAAGACATGCTTCTGTTGGAGGTTACCATGTGGCAACCAGAATTTTACAATAATTTGTCTTTGGCATTAGGCTGTGTACTTAATTTTTTTATAGTAAAATACCTTTATCTTTGGTCTTTTTGCTAAAAGTTGTCAACACCTTCGCCAAATTGTATAGTCACAACACCCCCTTGTTCCCATTTTGCATGAGAAGATCATATACATGAAGTAATTATGGACAAGGATGTATTAGTATATTAGAAACAACAGTATTGGTGATGAGAAAAATAATACAAGTATGATTTAAGGCATATTCCCAATTTCAAATAATGTTAAATTTTTAATACAATAGTTTATCAAATGCCAAATATTTACTTGTTTGCATCTTGGTACACTCACTTTAGTGGAATTTGGTGTTTGAGTTTCTAGTTAATATAATATCAATAAGCTTGACATAAAAGATACTGTCAAGATTGAGCCTTGATTATATCTGAGGGCAAAAAATTTCTATGTAAACATTCTTTAATAAATACAACATTTAAGACATCAATTACTAAGCAGCTCTTGATCATGTCTAGCACTTTGTCTGTACTGCATTCTGAGCAGTGAATGCGAGTTCTATAAAATGAGTGCATAAATGATAAGTATTTAAAGTGTCATGCAGTCATAGATCTATGGGGTATTAAATAAATTTACCACTTTACAATCACATTTCAAAACAAACTTACCATTTACAATCATATCACATTATGAAGTTAACTTGATTATTATTCAAATTAGGTTGTGCCGCAGAAGAAAATCGTAATGGGTTATCCTCTGTGAATGCTGTTTGTGGAACAACTTTCTTAGTCCAACGTGGGTGTTGTTTGATCGGTACATTCATTAGATGATTAATTGTTTGAGTTCAATACTATTGAACTTATGTTTGGTATTCATGTTGTGTAATTTATGTGAGGAAATGGTTTTTAAAACAGATCTCATAAAAGGAATGGAGAATTTTATGCTAAAAAATTTCCATGCAACATTCTAATGATGAATGAAGATGGAAGAATTGAAATGATCAAAAGCAAACAGATGATGATTCATAATGATGATAACTCTTCTTGACAATTTTCGATAGATTCTTCATCTGCAACATCTCAGTTGACAGTTTCTGAAGAATAAGGCAAAATATTAAGTAGAGACATGTAGGGGTGGCAAAACAGGCCGCCCTCCCCGCCCCGCCAGTGTGAGGAGGAGACATGTGACAAAAGTTGAGGATTTTACTATTTAACTTCCAATTTTTATCAATATAATGAGCAGTTAAAGTAATATAGCTCTTAGTATTAATTGATATCCATAAATCAGAAATTAAAGAAATCCTACAAGGAGTGTTGGCCATTTCTATCTTAATTTTTTTCCTTTTTCCTTTTGTATATTCTCACAACATCAGCCTTTGCGGTATTTTCCTTTTCCCTTTTATATATTCTCACAACATCAGTCTTTGCGGTATTTCTAGTGATAAGAATTTAATCAGGATTCAAGTACTGAAGCCAAGTTGTAAGCTCTTCAAACTCAACAAATTTAAAAGGAAGATCACGCTTGATAATTAGTTGAGCACACATTTCACGAAATACCAAATTATCAACCTTTGATGATTTTAACTTTTCTTGAATGTCTAACATCATCTGACCAACATTTCCAAAATTAACTTTCTTACAAACTTCAAGATGACGTTTTAGAGAAGATGTCCCATATCGTTTTCCTCCACATGCATATGATGTACCATACACATTGCATTTTTCTCTTTGCCTTCCTTCATTATCCAACCCTTCTATTATAGTAAAAAACTTCCACACTTGAGATTTCGACTTTCTCTTAGTGTTCTTCGTTTTACTAGGTTCCCCTAACACATTACTATTAGGTTCTATCGACTCACAATATTGTTCAATAGTTAGATCCAAATCTACATCATCACTCTCATCAATTGGAGATAAGAACTCCATATCCAAATAAGTCCTAAAACACAATAAACCCAAAATTAACAAACTATATTTTCTTATAACCAAATGAATCAACTTTCATTGATATTATCAATATAATACTAACAAATATTTAATTATAATTTTTTTTGATATTTCTTATGTTTTAAAATGTAATATTTTATGCATTCTATTTTCTGTATACGTAGAAAATTTGGTATGATGTATGCCATCCAGGTGCCGATGTTAAACAGGTTTTCTTTTAATTGTAGGTAGTTGTTGCTATATTAAAAGTTAGATATTTATATTTTGAATATGATTTTATTAATAATAACATATATTTTTTCTTGATGCATTAAAGGGGACATTTTGATATATTTGTTCTTATGGAGCATAACTACCATGTGCATCACCTTCTTCCTCCACTATGACCGCCTTTTTCAATGATGTCGTTGCGAAAAAAAAATAAGATTAAACTATTGATTAACATAACTCAGAAAAGAATAAGAGTTATTATCGAACTTTATTGTTTTCAAAGGAAAATGGGAAAGGTCGAACAAAACCCATAACAGGTAAAACAAAAGATAAAATCTAGATTACGAGGGTTGGTTATACAAAGGCAAAGTATTAACACCTTTCATATCTATGGTACTCCATAAGAATCACTTGCAAAAATATATTTGTAAAAAAGCTGAATTATTTGTTGATTGATTTTAATTGAAAGGATATTTTATCATATTCGAGAGGAAAACTCAACTTACTACCTACAAGTATGAGGAGAAGAGTATTTGCATCATCTTGATATGAAGAACTTTTACCTGAACTATCTCACAACCAAGTTCAACATTCAAGTGGAAAATGTCAATCATTTCTCAATATATTGTAGAAGTATAGTGGGTTACATCACTACAAGAATAGACTAATATCCAATCTTTAAAAAAAAAGACTCTTTAAGAGAAAATGCACAAAGGCACAAAAAGTAGTTTGATGAGATTTGTCTTTTTTAGATGTTTTGAAAAGAGTTTGAATATGCTTAAGTGTTTTGACATTTATTAAGAAAAAATGTGTGAAGTTTGAAAACAAGAATTTTTTGAAATATGGAGAAGTTTTGAAAATTGAAGAAATGAGAAGAAGATGAAGACACTATCCTAAAACATAAAGCAAAATACATGAAATAAAAGGTCTCATTGTAAGGTAACCCAAGAGAAATCCTTTGTGCGTGCAAGTGTACTAACCAAGATGAAGCAAGCATTTGATATTGGTAAGAAAACATTAATTTCCCTTTGGATTAAGCCACAAGATGAACAAGTAAATAAACAGATAAATATCAAAAGTTCCAGATGAACAACAAAGTTACAAAGCTGATAAGTGCAAATTGTAGCTATTTTTGTATATAAGTTTTGTTGCACTTATCTATAATTTTTGTTAAAATCATTCGAATAAACTCCGCTTTGTTTGTAAATAGGTTTACTTTACGTTATACTGTATATATTGCGTTTTCATGTAAATATCATTGAGTTTAATTGTTTTCCATTTATTTTTGTAGGTATTAAAGCATTACTATTTGAGCATTGTTATATAGAGCATTGAATAAGCTTTCAAACGCTTCGAACTGGGCAAAAACGGAGTTACGGTTCAAAAGTTATGAATAAAACAATGTTGAATTTTTGCTGATTTTTGACATGGGACCAGGCGGTGGATTATGCCGCCAGACGGTGGAGTCTGATGAAGAATTGAATAAATTCCAGCAACGTGATCTGCTTCACCTCTTCTAGGGCCGAGCGATGGCATTTGCCGCCAACCGGGTTGACAACCGAGAGGTTTTGGTTTATCTCATTTTCCTTTTTTCGTAAACTCTTTTGTATTGGGTGTTTGTATAGTTACTCTGAATAGATGTATCTTTGTTGATCATAATAATGTATAAATCTGCTTTACAAATCATTATCAATGTCTTCCTTGATCTTTTTGCATTTATGTTTGGATTTGTGTTGTGTTAGAGATAAACACCACAAATCTTGATTAAGGATGGGTATCTATTATCTAGATGCTAGAGATAGATTTAGATAATAATCTTTTTGGTGTCAGAACTTAATGTCTTTTGTGTTTCGAGATGTCGTGCGCTAGAGTGGCGACGAGAGTGATACAATTGCTTTTTCAGCTCAATGTGCCAGAGATGGACACTGTTGTGAGTGATACTGGATGAATTTGACGAGTATTGTAGTAGAATGAAAATGATCGATAAATTTATGTCTGTGATGAGTGGATTATATGTATGCTTGATAAGTTTATTTTCCCCGAAAAATGTATACTTTTTATGTTCTTATTTACTTTCCCGCATTTACTTTAAAACCATTTTAATCCAAACTCATAAACTTTGATATTGTCGAACGACAGTTCAATAGAACCGATCTCCGTGGACACGATAAATTCCCGGAAAAATACTTCCAAAACTTTTGTTGCTTGCCGCTGTACCGCTCCAACAAAATCCACAAAGAAACATCCAAGTATTAAATCGAAGGTCACAAGGTCCAGAGAAATCACAAGGTCTCAAATGAATCACAAAGTCTCAAATACCACTCCAAGCAAAGGAAAAACATCAAGTCTTAAGGCCCAAAGTCCAAAATACTCCTCAAGAAAAGGATAGTAACACAAAGTACATAAGATCAAATTAAATTTTTTGTAGGGTTTAGACATTTTATAATGATTTTGTTCTTTTGAAATAAGACAGCAATAAAAGGCATAACGTAAAAAAATAAAAATAAAAGACAAAAATGTAAATTCCATGAATGTAAATGACATAAAAGTAAATGAAATAAATGTAAATAGCTCAAAAGTAAAAGTTGGATATTAGTACAATTAATATGTCAATGTTAGTGTTAATGATAATTCAACCAAGTCGGGACAATTTAGCGTCATGTTAAGCAATCATAAGTGGACTTATGTAGAAGTCACACCTATTTGAGGTCAGTCAATAACAATTTATGTGTTAGACATGTTAGAAAACTAACATAAAGTTAGCCTCCTAAAACATGTAACACAAGAGTTAAAAAAAGAGAAGGAGATAAAGAAGGCAATCATGTAGGGATTATCTATCAACAAGTGAAAGAATCAAAGCATGATCTCTTTAAGGATAACCTATCTCTAATACAATGTACCGTAAATGATCAAATGATAATTTATAAACATGTTTGAACCAGAGAATATTGAATCAACCAATGGATCATCAATCAAGGATTTGAAATGTTGAAGACATGATTAAGTAAGAAATCATAAAGAGTCGAATCACAAATATTCAAAAATTGAATAAAAAAATGAAAATAAAAATCAAATAAAATGATTTAAAATGGAAATTAAATGAAAAATCCAAAATAAGCATCAAAATGTAAAAGAAATGGTTGAGAACATTATGAAAAGTAAAAAATATCACAAATAAAAGGACCTTAAAAGTTGGATGCAAAAATATTTGAAAATGATCAAAAATAAAATTGGAAATGAAAATTAAATGGAAAATAAAAAAAATCTATTAAATGCAAAAATGATTTCAAAAATTGTGCAAAAAATATATGTGATGTAAAATATTTTTATGAACTTATGAATTTTTTTTGATAATATTGACTTAAAAATAAATCAGAATTAAAAAAGAAAGTAAATGGAAAAAAGAAAAAGAAAATAAAATAGGAAAATAAAAGAAAAAGGTGCGAACAACTAGAATTTTGAAAAATCCGCTGGCACCACTACTAAAAAAAAGACATTTGGTAAAATGATTTTACATCAGGCATTTGTTAAAAATGATGTAAAAAATAATGCGGTGGCAGTTTCGTAAATAATAACATAAATTGTTATAAGGGATGTTACATCGGTTTTTGATAAAAACCGATGTAAAAAGTAATGCGGTGGCAATTTTGTAAATAACAAAAAAATTCATCTAAAGCCTTTTACATCGGTTTTTCAAAATCCGATGTAAAAAGTCATTTAAAAAAACAATTAAAAAAAATCAAAAAAAAAAAAAAATAGACCCTATTACATCGGTTAAAGGTCTCACCCGATGTAATAAGTCTCTAAAAAAAATTAAAAAAAAAATAGACCCTATTACATCGGTTAAAGGTCACACCCGATGTAATAAGTCTCTAATAAAAATTTAAAAAAAATAGACCCTATTACATCGGTTAAAGATACACCCGATGTAATAAGTCTCTAATAAAAAATTTTAAAAAAATAAAAGAAACCCAACTAAACAGTGGCAAAGCAAAGATTTTGAAAACATTCTAACTCGAATCACTTTTAACTTGATTCGAATCAAGCATTTTTTTTAGATTCGACTCACAAGTTGCACTTGATTCGAATCAGATAAATTTAGGTACCTTTGTTTCATTTGATTTGAATTTGACTTTACACTTGATTCGAATCAGGCGTTTTTTCCATATTTCTTTTTTTTCTCTGTTTAAATTGATTTGAATCAGCGTTTACACTTGATTTAAATAAATGTTTACATTTGATTTGAATCACTGGCTTTTTTACTCGAATCAAACTTTGTTCTTTGTAACATCCAAAATTCCCCTGAATAATATAATCAAAAAATCAGAGTAAAATGAAAGAACTCGGAATAAAAAGGTATTACTTTCAACATGAAATTGCTCATAAATAAGACATGTAATAGATAATTATTATTATTGCAACTTTAATTCAAAAAAAAATCTATATTACACTGCGGAAATTATTTAGTTTGGACAACAAAGTATAATTGTTTCACTTAATCAAACTAGTTTTCGCATGATAAACAACTAAGGATTCTTTTACAAATAAAAATATGCATAAGCGTTCTCGACTCCCAATATTACATATCATAGCAGACTACAAACTAAAGTGAAGCATATAGTCTTCACTACTGCAATTTCTACACTACTCCAGATTACCTGCATGTTACCCACGTAGAGACAATATTTAAACAGAAGGGGTGAGATTCTTAAATCAACGAAAGAGAAGATGATATAAATACAAGGCATACATAATCAAGAATTTCACCATGTCATAACATCCAAAAAGAATCACACCCCTCAACTTATATACCGACAATCATCTATAATCATACAAGACATCACACAACACAACCAATAAGAGAATGCAAATGAGACCCAACTAGACTCAATGCCGTGTTAAAATTGTTTAATTTGAAGGCAAATAATGGGTGGACTGACAAAAGTTTTACCGAATTGCTTGAATTGTTGACACAGATGCTTCCAGAAGGTAACGTATTGCCAAATCGTTATTATGAGGCAAAAAAGATATTGTGTCCAATGGGTTTGGAGTATGAAAAGATACATGCATGTCCTAATGATTGCATATTATACAGAAAAGAGTATGTAAACTATGATCATTGTCCGAAGTGCAAGGCGTCACGCTACAAAAAGAAAGATGGTGATTCTAGTGATGATGAGGTTGTCAAAAAGGGTCCTCCCGCGAAAGTGGTATGGTACCTACCAATAATTCCAAGGTTTAAGAGACTCTTCGCAAATGCAAATGACGCAAGGAATCTTAGATGGCATGCCGAAGAAAGGAAATGTGATGGACAAATTCGTCATGTAGCTGATTCTTTGCAGTGGAAGAAAATAGATTCTTTGTTTCCAAATTTTGGCAAAGAGTCGAGAAACCTTAGACTTGGACTTTCTACTGATGGAATGAATCCGTTTGGTAATCTAAGTACTAATCATTCTTCTTGGCCTGTTCTCCTGATGATTTACAACCTATCTCCTAGGTTATGCATGAAGCGTAAATATATTATGTTATCCATGATGATTTCGGGGCCAAAACAACCGGGAAATGACATAGATGTTTATCTAAGTCCCTTGATTGATGATTTAAGAGTATTATGGGATGAAGGGGTGGATGTTTTTGATGCGTATTCTGGTGAACATTTCAATATGCATGCCATGTTGTTTTGCACCATCAACGATTTTCCGGCGTATGGTAATTTGTCTGGTTATAAAGTTAAAGGGCATAATGCATGTCCTATATGTGAAGAAGATACAAGTTACCTCCAACTTGAGAAAGGAAAGAAAACTGTTTATCTTGGACATAGAAAATTTCTAGCTCGTTATCATCCATATCGTAGATTGCGAAAAGCTTTCAATGGGGAACAAGAGCATGGTGAAGCTCCAAAGCCCTTAACTGGAGAGGAAGTTTATCAACGACAACAGGGCATTAATGTTGAGTTTGGTAAATACAAAAAGAAATCAAATACGAAAAATTTATGGAAAAAGAGGTCAGTTTTCTTCGATCTTCCATATTGGTCTAGTCTTGATGTAAGACATTGTATTGATGTGATGCACGTGGAGAAAAATGTATGTGATAGTTTACTCGGAACACTTCTCAACATTCATGGCAAAACAAAAGATGGTTATAATGCTCGTGTGGATTTGGGTTTGATGGGTATACGAGAAGAGTTAACTCCACAACATATAGGCAACAAGATATATTTACCTCCTGCCTGCTACACTTTGTCTAAAAAAGAGAAAACAAGTTTTTGTGAGTGTTTACAAAGTATTAAAGTTCCGCATGGTTACTCATCAAATGTCAAGAGGCTTGTATCTGTTAAAGATCTCAAACTAATTGGCTTAAAATCTCATGACTGTCATATCTTAATGCAACAACTACTACCAGTTGCTATTCGTGGGATATTGCCTAACAATGTTAGGAAGACTATAACCAGGTTGTGCTTATTTTTCAATGCAATTTGTTGTAAATCCATTGATCCATCAAAGTTAGATGTTTTGGAAAATGAGGCTTCAGTTATCTTGTGCCAATTAGAGATGTATTTTCCTCCTTCATTTTTCGACATTATGGTTCACTTGATTGTTCACCTAGTAAGGGAGATTAGAATTTGTGGCCCAATCTTTTTACGATGGATGTATCCAACAGAACGATACATGAAGATCCTAAAAGGTTATACAAAAAATCCACACCGGCCGGAAGCATCGATTGTTGAGAGGTACATTGCAGAAGAGGCAATTGAGTTTTGTTCAAACTATTTGTCAGAAGTGGATGCTGTAGGGGTTCCTAAGTCTCGTCATGATGGAAGATGTGAGGGTATGGGTACACAAGGTTTAAATGTCAAGAGTTTAAGTATTGATGTGGTTGTTCAAGCTCATCTGTATATTTTGAATAACACGGATGAAGTTCAACCTTACTTATCTGCTCACAAAAGCATCATAAAGAAAAGGCACCCCAAGATGAATGAAAGATGGTTGTTAAAAGAGCACAATAAGAGTTTCTCTGAGTGGTTTAAAGAGAAAATTGCTAATGATGATAGTGCATCTAATACAATTAAGTGGTTGTCTTATGAGCCGAAATGTAACATAATAACTTAGAGTGGATATGATATAAATAAAACTTGCTTTTATACAAAGTCAAAGGATGACCGTAGTACCACACAAAATAGTGGGGTGATGATTGTGGCCGAGTCCATGCACTTCTCTAGTGCTAAAGATAAAAATCCGGTTATGGCATCTACACCCTACTTTGGGGTGATTGAAGAGATTTGGGAAGTTGATTATGTTGTGTTTAAAGTTCCCGTTTTTAAATGCAAATGGATTGATATCAATAGTGGTGTAAGAATCGATGAATTTGGAGTTACATTGGTTGATCTTAGCAAGTTAGCTTATGCGGACGAACCTTTCATTATGGCGTCTCAAGCAAAACAAGTGTTTTATGTCACAGATCCTTCTGATAAAAGGTGGTCGGTGGTTATACAAGGAAAGATGCAAGATAGTGATGAAAATCAAGATGCCAACCTTGATATTTCTGAAACTCCTCCTTTCTTAATAAATGTGCCTACCTTCATTGAAGAAAATGAAGAGGATGATGTGCATGCTATTCGCACAGATCATGGAGAAGGGATATGGGAGGACTAGTAAGTTATTTATTTATTTATTTTGTGCTTGCTTTGATGTCTAATTGTTTATATTTTTGCTTAATTTAATGTCTAATTTTTTATATTTTTGCTATATTTTTTTGTCTAATTTGATGTCTAATTGTTTTTATTTTATGTGAACAGATACATGGCTGATTCAACAGACAACCCTTCTTCATCTAGTGACCCTACAAAAAAAAGAGTTAGAGGTCCCACTTTAATGACACAAATTGACAAAGTTCACCAAACAGGTGAGAAGATAAAGGTGAAGTTTGATCCAAGAACCCATGAATGTACGGGTTTTGGTAAAAATGCTTCAAATTTTAAGAGTTACATAGCATCTCTTGCTCGGCAGAGATGTAGTATTTTGAAAGATGAATGGAAAAACGTAGATAATGACATAAAAGAGGCCATCTGGACTGATGTTCAGGTATTTTTGCTTATTTTGATGTCTAATTATGTTTTATATTCATATGCTAATAACATATGCTATATATTATATGTGTAGGCTCATTTCACTATTCCAGAACCTCTTGATGCAAAAAAGGATCCATTGAAGAAAGAGTGAATTAAATATGCTGGAGAGCGATGGAGAGGTTTTAAGACACAGCTCACAAGTGAATATATTAGAAAGCCCAAAGATGGTCTCGCTCCTGCATATATCAGATATCCTTATATTAAAGAAGAAGTATGGAAAGAATTTCTGAAGTCTCGGGATTCATCTGAATTTAAGGTTAGTATGAGTTATAAATTTTTATTATGTTTATTTTGCTTGATAACATTTTTATTATGTTTAGTATGATTAGTAACTTTTTCAATTTTTAATAGGAAAAAAGTGAAAAGGGTGCAAAAAATGTGGCTAAGAATGCATACCCACATGTATTATCTCGTGGAGGGTATCGTTTGCTTGAAGAGAAAATGATAAATGAAAGGAGATTATCAAGAGCTGATTCTAATGTAGATGATACGGGTAGCCCATCTCCACCTTCACGCCATGAGTTATGGAAGAGAGCACGACAAAAGAAAGGGGGAGAATACACATCACAGGCTACACAAGTGGTTGCAGAGAAAATTGTAAGTAAAATTCTTCAAGTATCATTTTAATTTTGTTGGATAAAAACTATATTGACAAAGTTGTGGTGCATTTGTAGGACTCTCTAGTTGAAGAAGTTGAAAAGGGTGCATTTGTTCCGGATGGACGTCACGATATCTTAACAGCAGCCATTGGAACATCTGAGCATGGAGGCCGTGTTCGTGGTGTTGGAAAACACCATAAACAGAGCACTTTCTTTGGAAGATCACGTCAAAGACAAGATATCGATGTATCAGAACAATTTGCACAATTGTCATCTCAATTGGAAGCAAAAATTAGAGCGGATTTAGCGCAACAGTGGGTTGAAGAGCGTAAGGCAATGCAACAATCTTTCATGGAGACACTTAAGTCTATGGGTATCTCCCAAAGCACAGCAAATAATAATTGCATTGAACAAAGGGAAACTGTGGATGGAAGCGGAAAAGGAAGTTGTTCAATTGTAAAAGTAAGCAAAATGGAAGAGGAAGACAATGTTGAGAGATTAGTAAAAATGGTTCTGAAAAGGAGTGACACACAAATGGATTACTTTGAATTAGAATTAAGTCATTGTGTGAGTGTCTCAAATTTTTTTATGTCAACGAAATGTATCAGAGAGTTGTTGATGGGACAACATTGGCTTGACGTTTCTACTTTGCAAGTATGGTCCACGTAAGTATATTTTTATTACTCTCAAATATTTTAATATGTTATAACTCCTGTCACTTTGATTCTAATGTTTATGTTATAATTAGGTATATTCATCGTATGTGTATTGATACATCACAATCAGAAGTATATGGGATATTGGACCCTGCTGTGTGTTCGTATGTTGATAATGTGGCAAAAACTGAAGCAAAAGTTAGAAAATACATACAAGACATGTTACGTGATCACGAAGAGAAAGTGTGTCACTTGCTACCATTTATTCATGGGTATGTGAATGAAATTCTATTTTATAACTTTGTTAATATGAAATTCTGATTTTTGTACTTCAACACGCACATACAGATCTCATTGGCAATTAATAGTCATTTGTCCAAAAGACAATACGGTTGTCGTCTTCTGTTCACTTCACCGGGAACTTAATCAAACCATGACGAAACTTGTTACAAAGTAAGTTTATCTTTTATGTTCACAATATCTTATATACATAATTTGTTACAAAAGTAATTCCATATTTTATGTGGCTTTATATGGTTTTTTTGCCTTCTTTATTAGTGCTTTAGGGGTTCATCAAGCGGCACATGGCATTAGAAGAAAGCCTACATGGCTTCGACCCAAAGTAAGTGGTGTAAATTGTAAGTATAAATTTATTTTTATCATATAAGTATTCACTAATAATGATGTCATATATTCATTTGTAGACAAGGAAACAAAATAACTCTGATGATTGTGGGTACTATGTGATGAAAAATATGTTGGATATTGTCTCTGCAAAGATAACCGATAATTGGATGACGGTAATAAATATAACTTTACTTTGTTATTTACTTTGCATTTTGCAACTTAATGTGAATTTTCCAAAATAACTCTATATTGTTATTTATGTGTTGTAGGTATTTAATGACCCAACAGAATTAAAAGAAGATGATTTGTATGATTTGCGACTCCGTTGGGCAACATGTTTCTTTGAGTTGTATAAAAGTTAAGCTTTATCTGGTAAGATATATAGAATTCTCTATTTGAAGATATTGACTTTGGTGTTGTCTTTTGGTTAATTGGTGTTATTATTTATTTTCAGGAAATTTGATTCAAGTGGGGGAAATATTGGTTGAATGTGTATTTTTTGTTGTTGTTGTTGTAGTAGTAAATTTTAGTATAAACCTCATATATATTGAGATGATTATATGTGTATACTAGTACATTTGGAAGAACATTATGTGTACTTGTACATTTGGAAGAATATATGTGTACTAGATATTTGGTTTATTGAATATTGGTGAGAAATATATGAAAATAGCGACCTAAAAATATATGGTCTATGTGAAGGAAATATTAGGTACCAAAATTTTTTACAGGAACTGCTAAATAATTAGGTACCAAAAAAATTTACAGGAACTGCTAAAAAATAGTAAAATTATATAAATTTTCTACAGTACTTTTTACATCGGGCGAAAGGAAAATCGATGTAAAAAGTACTATATGGTACACTTTTTACATCGGGCGAAATGATAACCGATGTAAAAAGTACTATATGGCACACTTTTTACATCGGGCGAAATGATAACCGATGTAAAAAGTACCCTGTATGGCACACTTTTTACATCGGGCGAAATGATAACCGATGTAAAAAGTACCCTGTATGGGACACTTTTTACATCGGGCGAAAGGGGAACCGATGTAAAAAGTAGCCTGTATGTCACACTTTTTACATCGGTTATTTGAAGGCACCGATGTAATAGGTTGGCTATTACATCAGTTTTATCTACCAACCGATGTAAAAAGTCCCTTTTACATTAGAAAAAAAATTATATATTTTTTTTACATCAGACTTAAAAATTAACCGATGTGGTTGATATATTTTTTACATCGGTCCTAAAACCGATGTAAAATGTCTATGACTTATTACATCGGCTGCCTTTACATCGGATTCGGAACCGATGTAAAAAGTCAATTTCGCCCGATGTAAAAAGTCATTTCTGCACTAGTGCACACTACTATTGAATGAGCAATTTGAATTTTCCACAAACACACGCGAACTGACTTCGTCTTCAACCTCCATTCAATTTCTGCAGCAACACGAGCTCATGTTTTTAGCTTGAATTCAATTGCGCAACACTTCATCGTTCATGTCTCTTTACCTCAAAGCCATTGATTAACTCTGAGCAAATAAAATTGTCTCAAGAATACGAAGAAACCTAGTTCTTCAAAGTAAAATTAAATGACTAATACATAACATAAATTCAAGGTAGTTGGGGGCTTTCAACCAGTGAATCAAGAAAAAGAGTGTAGGAACTTGTTTGCCTAGAAATTTAACTCGTAGCTACCTTTTCAGTTGAAGCTTCAGAGGTCAACAATGATGAAATTGAGTTGAAGGTTGCAGGAGGTATCAAGCCACGACAATGCTTCAGTTAGCTTCATAGGAGACCGATGATGAGTTATGGGAAAAGATTCGAAGCAAATAGAGCTTGAGTAAATGGAAGGGTTAACTGATTTTTGGTGGTTTCGAGCTCAAGTGTAGCAGATGTTTTTTTGGCTTTCTTAAGCTTGGAAATGAAGGAAAAATGATCGTCTATTTATAGGAAATGAAATGAGGTCATGGTATATGTGAATTAAATCTGAAATCATGCGAGGTTAGGTTGAATTTTGGTGATTTGTAATTCGTGTGAAATGAAACATGAAATGCGTGAGTTTGTGATAAAACCTAGTTGTTTTGCACTTGTTCAGATGCATTTTAACATGACAAAAAGTTTGCACACGTGCTTGTGGTCCCAACTGAAGATTTGAGTGGTTTCAAGTTTCAGGTCATGCGTAAAATGCATAGTTTGAGGTAGCATGTTAGAGTTTAGGCAAAATAAAATCCACTCTTTCATTTTTTTATTTATATTTATGCCAAATGTTCCTTTCATTGCAAAGAATTCAATACAAAAAGAATCACATCAAAATGATGTTTGGGTTGAAAATAACATTGGTTCAAAGTTTAGGTTGGGGGCCTAAAGCCCTAGATTTACTCTCTTCACCCAATGATCGACCCTGTTCTCCACCACCACCATCTCCACCTCCACCTCCTTCACCTCCACTGTAATACCTTATATTTAATTAAGTGCTCTGGATAATATTAATTAAGTTTAATAGGGTTCCGGTGTACTCTAAGAGCTTTCAGTTAAAGTAATTAGAGCAACCGACGAACTTAAATTAATTAATTAAGTATTATCTGACACAAAGGCTTTATTAAATATTCGACTCATAGACTTTATTAAATATTCCGGTGTACTATATTTAGTGATTTGAGGTGTGTGAAGTGCGGACTTAAGAGATTAAGTTGGAAGAAGTTCTTGTAAGAAGGTTTATGTTTGAGTGTGAGAAGATTACCGCAGGACGTGAAGTTAATACAATATGGAGACGACATTGACCGCACGATATGAGAAGGCATTGGATGGTCTATGCTAAACTAAGTGAAAGCATGCTTCTCAAAGTGCTACCTTTCCGAATGGAACTCTGCGATCAGTGTTACCTCTATGGACATCACTCGTATCGCCAAGGACATGATTGTCAACGAATGAGATTGAATAAGTATAAAGCAAGCCTACAGATTCAGAGACTTGTTTGGGACAGTCGTTAATTCGGTATTATATGAATTTTTAAGAAGAGCGGACGTCCCGACGTTTGATGCTCTACGAGAATGGTGGATAGAAGGACTCTCATGGAGTTGTTGTTGACTTGGTTAAGAAAGATTTTGATGTAAGGAAAGCAGTTATGGAGGTCGAGTTGATTAGTTATCACCTTCGACTGAACTTGTACACTTGTACCAGATGAATTTGTAATCTGGTTTGCAGTAACCTATTGCTTGGATTGATGAGAACATGCCCGCTAACCATAACTTGTCTGCTGTTTCTTTCAGCATTGGTCGGTGGAATCATCCGTTGGTGATGGTTATAACTTTTAGTTACGATTGGAACAAGTTGGGAGGCTTGGGTAACAATGAATATCAGAAGTTTCTCCTGGGTTTGAGTAATTGGTTACCCTCCTGTTACTGACTAGTTAACGTTATTAAGTTTCGAAAGTTGGATCTTTTCTAAGATGCATACATTTAGACTTGAGTGCTCGATTGGAGCGTTCTTAGTACGACAGAAGACTGTGGAAACATTCTATGAAATGATTATTAGAAAGTAAAGGAATCCCAGATTATATGTAAGTAGAGGTACCTAAGGTTCTTCAGAGGAGTGCATTACCTCAGTTTCCAAGTGTAAAGAATAATCAAAGTATTTGGAATTGTCTCTAGTGAGATTGAAAATTTTGTTGTTATTTTAATCCTCGCCAAGGAAATTCAAGAGAGGGGACAAAGTTGTATACTGGACATGAGGTGTTCATCATCTTTTTTTACCCGATAAGGATTGTGTGTTGGATTTTGTCTATGGATGGACTAAGTGTTAGATTGCGACAAAAACCTTTTGACAACATTATTGTGTGAGTGGAATCGATCCATTCCGTTGAGTATTCGTGTTGTGACCGTGACAAAATGATAATTCTACTTCGTCACTTGTTGGATTTGTGATCTGCATGTTGTGCCCGTTCGTGTTATCTCGAGTTGTGAACGGGGAGTGGCTGTGCGCATGTCTGGACATCGAGAGTGAGAATCATCTTTCAAGATGGCATGGTCTGAATTGGTAATGTTGAGTTAGATTGTTCGTTAATAAGAAGAATAAGTTTAGTGGTGTTCGATCATTTAACCTCAGATGGGCAATCGATTAACACATGACTTTTGTGGAGAACCTTAGAGAATTGTACCTTCCGAACCGTAAGTCTGTTTTGGTCTCCGTTCGAAGTGTCAGATAGCAAAGTGTTGATCTTCCAGGAAAAGTTTTGGCATTGGGATTATTGTGTGGATGAGAGTTAAATAATTGGTCAACTTTATTATCGTTAAATTATTAACCTCAAGTGTTATGGAAACCCATAAGTGTTCTAAGGATAATTTGAGTTTGGTATTGGTGACTCACTGGCTATTGTAAGTTCTGTGGCGTTACTGCGTTTTATTGATGGAAACCTTATGTTAACAAAAATCTCGAGTGAATGGAAATTTTGTAAAGAGAATTGATATGGAACATAGTAACCATGGTCATATTGGTTAAGCTTAATTGAATAGTTTGTTTCGAGTTTAGATTGGGATTGAATTGTATCAGTTATGATTGCAGTAATACAACCCAGGTATCTCTGTCGTTGGAGAGTGTGGACCGATGTTATGATCTTGTAGTTGATAAGTGAATTGTTCTATCGTTGCATGTTTGCAAGTTCTTATTCTATTGGTTGGTGAGAGCTCCGATGGATAAGTATTTTCTCCGCAGATTATCAGCTTCTTAGTATTGTTTGAGAATTCGTGGTATCTCTGTTGTTAGGCTTTGAAAGCATAGTGGAAGGAGACAAATGAAAGAACTCAGTTACATTGTTGAAGATAAAAGGAGAATTTTATTCTAAGTGGGTTGTCTATGGTAGGATACTGAGAGAATGAAGTGTCCGACGTAAATGGTTATAGTTTTGATGTAAGATCAAGTGAAATTGGTAAAGGAAGTCGTTTGACAACTTTTGATATGGCGTTAGTGATTGGAGGATCTTAATAGGAGCTTTTGTTGGGAAATTGTATGAAAATAAGATCTCGCCGAGTTACCTTGTGAAACCTTGTCGAGTGTTGTGTGTTTCAGAATCAAGCCGGAGTGTTATGTCTTGTGTTGTGAACCAATGGGCGGTTTTAGCATGGTATGTTTCTTAGACGGAAAGATGAGACTGAGTGATTAAGTATGAAGAAACAGATGAGTTGCGGAAATAGCAAGTTGGGAATTAACCCAATGTTGGAAACAAGCATATGAGTAAGGACATGAGATTTGATTTGTTATGAAACGAGGACTTTGAGCCGTATACTCAAATTTGGATTTAATCATGTTAGAATATGTAAGAGAATTAAGGATAAGTGTGGTTCTAAGACAGTATGGTAAACTGTCGTTGAAGATGAGTAAAGGAAATTCGAGGACGAATTTCAATTTAAGGGGGGGGGGGGAGGATGTAATACCCCGTATTTAATTAAGTGCTATGGATAATATTAATTAAGTTTAATAGGATTCTAGTGTACTCTAAGAGCTTTCAGTTAAAGTAATTAGAGCAACCGACGAACTTAAATTAATTAATTAAGTATTATCTGACACAAAGACTTTATTAAATATTCGACTCAGAGACATTTTTTTTGGATACTCTCAAATTGGACCAGTTAGTGTTATTAACTCATGAATGATATTTATTTTATAAAAAGAGAAAAGAAGAGTTTATAAGAGAAAGAGAAAAGAAAGTTGGTAAGAGAAAGAAAAGATAAAGAAGGAAAAAGGAAAGAAAGAAAGAAATGGGGAAGAGAAGAAGAGGGAGAAAACCTAAGAAGAGAGAAAGCTTGGATCTTCACCATTTCTTCATCAAATATTCATCTTCACCAAACTCCTCTTCATTGGCAAGGTGGGTTCATAGTTAGAAACTTTTCTTTTGAGTTTTGGTTGAGATATTGAGTTTTAGGGTTTTGTAGAAAATCTTAGAAATTGAAAGATTAAACGATTAAAACTCGATTAAATGAAAGTATAATGACTAATATATGATGGTATTCATGTTTAGTGTTTGGTTCCTCTGTTTTGGTGGTATTTTGGTTGAGTTTGGCATGGAAATGGATGTTTCCCGTAAGCCTGAATTTTTCTGGAATCGCAGAGCGAGCCCGCAGAGCTTGCTTAGCGAGCTAGGCTCGCTTAGCGAGTAGTGGAAATTCTGCAGGAAGATTGGTGATCTGGTATAGCTCGCTCAGCGAGCATGAGCTCCCTCAGCGAGCAAAGAGAGGGAGATTCTCGCTCAGTGAGCTGAGGGCTCGCTCAGCTAGACCTGGAAGTTTAGTTTTTGTATTTAATTCATAACTTGTGATTCAAGTATCTGTTTTTAGTGTTCCACATATCGTTTTGAAGCTAAAAACATGAACTATCTTATGATGTCGAGAAATATTATTTTGAGCCTACTTTTACCCGACTTTTCAGATTAACAATAATTATGTTAGTTAAGGAATTGTAGTATTAGTCAATTTGTGGAATATGCGTTAATTGTGGAAAACGTATTAAATCATGAGAGTTAATGGAGAATAGAGACAATGAGATCATTGTGGGATTAGTTTAATGATGATAATTAGAATAGAATGTTAGAGTTATATGTTTGAAAACTATAACCAAAAGTATCAAGGATGGAGGAAGAGTTAGGAAATCTTACCACAAACCAATAGTATCGCCTAGTATTGTAACTAGAAATTGTTATATGGTATGACTTATGAGGTGCTTAGGTTCATCCTAGGTCATTGCGAATCCTTGACGCGTTATACGCGGTATTCTCCGAAAAGTCTTGAATAAGTCTTGAGGTGGGTATTACACTGAGTCCCACGGGAATCATCCGTAAAGGCTTGAGGTACCGTCAGTCTTGAGTAAGCCTTGAGGTGGGTATTACACTGAGTCCCACGGGAAGCATCCGTAAAGGCCCGAGGTACCGTCAATATTGAGTAAGTATTGAAGTGGGTATTACGCTGAGTCCCACAGGAAGCATTGAGTAAGTCTTGAGGTGGGTATTACACTGAGTCCCACGGGAAGCATCAATATTGTTTTAGGCTTGAGGTGGGTATTACATTGAGTTCCACGAGAAGCATTTAGTAAGTCTTGAAGTGAGTATTACACTGAGTCACACGAAAAGTATCAATATTGTTTTAGGCTTGAGGTGTGTATTACACTGAGTCCCACAGGAAGCATTGAGTAAGTCTTGAGGTGGGTATTACATTGAGTCCCACGAGAACCATCGATATTATTTAGGCTTGAGGTGGGTATTACACCGAGTCCCACGGGAAGCATAGTAGTCATTTGAGATGGGTGTTATATTGAGTCCCATGAGAAGTATAACGGTAATATCCTAACTAGTAATAGTAGGATTTGTAGAATTCTTGGACGTGGTTCCAATGAGCGCGAGACGCATGAACTCAAGGTCATTTTCCTTGTTTTAAAGACTTGAGTTAGGTTTTGATAGAACCCTTAGAGCCGAGAGAACTCTAAGATAGGGAACCCACTGAGATGTTGTTATCTCACCCCACTGTTGTTGTTGCTTTTCAGGTTCCTTTTGCAGGTTTAATTTACAAGTGGAGCGATGCTCAGGATGTTTCAAGTGAAGCATAATTTTAGTCTTCCGCTGTGTATTTCTATATCTTTGTACAATAATGGATATTGTATATGATCTTAGTAGTATTGTGTTAGCATAATTTCCATGTCTTGTACCTTGTTGTATAGAATTTTATAGTCGGTCAAGAATGTGAATTATGCTATTAGGCACTTATGATGATGTCAGTACCAAAAATTAACACTTGTATGATATTATTCTAAATATATATATATATATATATATATATATATATATATATATATATATATATATATATATATATATATATATATATATATATATATATATATATATATATGGGGTGTTACATCCACCATAACCACCACCATTCTCTCCTCCATTATCATTTCCTCCATCACCACCACCACCATTTCCACCCCCGCCACCATATTGAACTCCATGCCCGCCTTCATATCCAACTCCTCATCCAACACCACCTATACTTCCTCCTTATCCATATCCATCACTACCACCCGATCCTCCTCCACCGCCTCCACCAACAATGCCATGGCCTAAACCATATGAAAATTCTATGGTGAAGTCATCAAAAAGAGTTTTTTTTATTTATTTAAAAAAAGTCATAATTCTGACCAATTAGAAAGTAACCATAAACTCTTCAATTGCCACATAGGATTATATCATGCATGCACACTGACATTTAATCTCATATTTATTAATATTGCAATTAAGTCTCTAACATTTTTATTTTTTCAAAATTATTTTTTGAAAACCAACTTATAAGATGCCACTCAGAATGACCTGGGTTAAGTGTGTTAGAGGATGTGTCCGAAGATGCATCTCCGATAATGAAAGATATTTTTGTAAATTCGTGTGGTGTATAAGAAACATATATGATGCATTAAAACATCATCTTCCATATATCCAAACATGGTCTAAAAACATAAAATTTCTCTAGAAAAAAAAAGACGGTTGCTCCAAATATCATTTGGTTTCAAACAAAATGAATTGAGTGACTTTACTATTTTGTAACTTTGGTGACTTTAGTGTAGTTGAAAGATGTACAAATGATTTAAATAAATTATTTTGATGAAAGATGATATTTGGTTTAGAAAGAGATAGAGACAAACTCACCAAAGTGAAGTTTTTACAACATTGTCGTACTATTAGAAACAAATAACCACAATGCCATACATTTCTATCATATATACCAATATGCCATCATTTCAAACAAAAATATTCTCCTTATAGAGTTGTCGCCCATTGAATGGGTGGTCCCTCTCAAAATAACAATGCAACCGCCCATTGAATGGGCGACACTGTGTTACATAATTTTTTAAAATTAATATTAATAAAGAATATTAATAATAAATATTTATTAATTAATATATTTACAAAAATATAAAAATTAATAATGAATATATATTAATTAGTTTTGTAGATATAATAAATTTATTTAAATTTATTCTTATGTACGTAATTAATATAATTAAACTATTTTCTAGATTTTAATTAGTAATGAAATATTTTAATTAGATAGTTAAATATTTATTAATTAATATATTTGATTATTTTATTAAAAAAGTACAACTTTGTTACTGCAATGAGCAAATGTTTTTGTTTTGATTGCATTATTATTTAAGTACAACTCCGTCACTACAATTAGCAAATGCTTTGATTATTTTATTATTTAAGTACATATTCATTACTGCAATCGGCAAATACTTTGATTATTTTATTATTTAAGTACAACTCAATGTGGCACATTTAATATAAATAGAGGTATGATGCAATCTATTTTTTTTTCATATTTATTCTCATTCTCTTGTAATAGTGCTAACATGTATCATCGTCATAAAGGAAAAAGTGATTTATTTGGGAGACAAGCCTCCGATTGAGATGCTCTTCTAGAACATTTATAGTTTCAAGTAACTACAGAGAGAGTTGATTTGTTGGTTAGATGGAGACATATCTAAAGATGAAAAATTAGAAGTATTGAGAGACACAATGTCCTGCGTGGGTGAGTGCGAGTTAAGAATGATAAAGACGCGAGGAAAATGATCTTTGGACCAAATGATATTAGTTTGATTATTGTAATAAGTTAGAAATATTGTGTTTAAATGTTGTGGTTAAGTATTTATATCTGTCCTGATATCTGTCGTATGTGTTATTTATTTAGACCTGTTGTTATTTATTTTGTGATACATAGTTTGTTGTTATTTATATATGGTACTTAATAAGTAATGGTTCAAATAATTGAGAAGCTTGATTTCAATATGAAAATGATAATTGATAAAAAAATAAAAAAATAATTATTACTAGTTCAACTTCTAACATTGGGACACCGAGTTCAGTTGTGACCAGGAAAATGACACATGGAACATTTTCTCTCCAACTTATCATCCCTGTCCATTTTCGTTCTAATACATGTGCTCACTGGATGACCTTTCTTGTTCCTCCACATTCTTGGATTATGGAAAATTTGATCTCCTTCATAAATGGGGCAATATTCATTGTAAGGAAGCACTAGAAAGCGTGTACTGTAAACCCCGAATAGGTTTGCAAACATTGGACATAACAACATAGACGTCGTGGCGCACCATAGAACATACATCGATAACATGTGAACAATGGACATTGTATGCCAAAAAATTTCTGCAGTCACACCAACATAATGAGATACAAACAACTTTTGGTCGGAACATAATGGTATTGGAACATTGATTTAAAGACAACATGCTTTATTCTTAGTTGGTTGGCAAGATTTCTCGGGCGGGGTTGAACTATATCTTTCACGAGGCCAAACAAGCCGAAAATGTAGGCTCCGATAACACAAAATGTGGTTGCACTATTGTGAAAACATATGGTCTTCCATGTGCTTGTGTTATCGCAAAAGAATTTAAATTAGGTGAGCCAATAAGAATGGATGAAGTTTACCCTATTTGGAAAAGACTTAAGTTTGATGATGATGGTTGCATGGAAGGAGGTAAATCAAATATCTCAATTTTGACCGAATGGAAAACGATATAAGAGAGATTTTCAAAGGCCGATGACAACATGAAACTCCACATAAAAGAACAATTGAGGAAGATTTCATATCCCGAAAAAACCAATATGAAACCGCCTTCTCAACCAGTAAAGATAAAAGGTGCTCCGAAGAAAATGGAGCCTACACCGAATGACTACTCAACTACACGGTCTCCTTCATATTGTGAGCACATAGATAATCTTTTTCCCGACTCACCAACTCTTAAATCTCAAAAATGTGTCATGAAAGGAGCCCACATCAGGTGAAGGAGAAGATAGTTTGTGCATGGACTGATAATGTCTGACACCTTGGAAACACAACTAACAACATAGTTGAGTCGGCACAAGCTACTTTGAAAAATTGGTTGGGAACTAGCAAGGGGGATTTGTGTCGAGATTGGGACTCGGTGAATCGCATGATTTAAAACCAACATAATGAGATACAAATAACTTTTGGTTGGAGCATAACAATATTGGAATATCGGTTTAAAGACAACATGCTTTATTCTTAGTCGGTTGACAACATTTCTCGGGAAGGGTTGAACTATATTTTTCACGAGGCCTCACAAGATGAAAATCTAGGCTCCGATAACACAAAGTGTGGTTGCAATATTGTGAAAACGTATGGTCACCCATGTGTTTGTGTTATTGAAAAAAATGTAATTAGGTGAGCCAATAAGAATGAATGAAGTTTGCCCTCATTGGAAAAGAGTTAAATTTGATGATGATGATTGCATGGAAGGAGGTAAATCAAATATCTCCATTTTGATCGAATGTGAAGCGATATTAGAGAGATTTTCAAATACCGATGACAACATGAAACTCCACATAAAAGAACAATTGAGGAAGATTGCATATCCCGAAACAACCTGTCGCTCCCGATAAATGGGAAAGGCCCAGATAAAGGTACAGACGCGAACGGTCGGCGAGAGGGACAATGAGAACACACAGCCGTGAACTCACTGGAGATGAATAGAGTCGCCAGCTAGGCATTTTTATCCCGGAGGAAAGGCAATGCTGCATAGGCCTATAAAGAGATGGATAAGACGGTTGCGAACCAGAGAGACTGAGAAAGGGGGTTGGTTACAACCTGGGAAGGTATTAGCACCCAGATTTTCCGTCGTACTCGACGGGATCCACGCTTGAAAGATTTGTGTTTTAAAGGGGTAGTGTCAGTGCAATTTGTGTGTAAAAGAGCTGGAAAACAAAATGTACAGGTGTCAGTGTAAGAGAAAAGTGAAGTATATAAGTGAAGTGTCAGTGTAAGAACAGGAGTGAAATGCTCAAGATCATGAGGCTAAAAGAATGAGGCTAGAAAGAGGGGGAATATACAGAAACTTTTGTTCGATAACTGTTAAGTTATGCCTACGTATCCTCTCGTGCAATGAGGAAGTCAGAACACCGTAGTTCGACCCAAAGAGACTGAAAGATGAATTGACTTGATGAACTGCTTACTTGTCTATGCTCAAGTGTATGACCTGTCTGGCTCAGGTGCAAACTGTCTTGCATTAGACGGAAGAAGCGGGTTCTCATTTGTGAGTGAAGGTGATGAGAAAAGAATCCCGGAGGAGACGATTATTGTTTGTTTTTGAGTTTTCAGTCTTTTATTGTTTTTTTGGATTTTTGTCATAAGTTAATGAGCTTAAGCCTAAACCAATGGATTTAGTAAACTCATCACATCTTCCCTCTGATTAGGGGTAATGAGAGTACCTTAAGTGTGAAGTCAGATTCTCACACTTAATCACCTTTGGTGTAGGATTAAGATCATTAACCTACTTGTGATTATTTAGATGTTTTTGGTATTTTTGTTTAGTGTTAAGTAATGAGGTTAAGCCATAATCAAGGATTAAACAGACTCATTACACCATCCTAATAGAAGGATAATAGATGAGAATGTTTAAGCTGAGGAATGCTCCTCAACTTAATCCATGATTAGGGATTAAACTCATGACAAAACAAAGCCTTTATTAGATGGATTTTAATTAGTGATAAGATGAAGAAGTGGATTTTATGATTTGTAAGACAAACTTGAGGGGGACTTGTCCATTAACACTAGGGTTAGTCCTTCTTAACCAATTAAGGAAGAATTAGAACCCTAATGCAAGGCCCAAGTTACAAGTGTGATGTCTTGATGATTATTATGTGAATTGATTAAGAGATTTAAACACATTTGTAGATGTTTAAGAATTGGCAGAATTTTTGACCAAACAAGAAATGTTAAATTCAGTTCAGAATGTCCTATCAGATGTTGGGACATTATCAAACAGAGTATGTGAACTTATTTCAGGATGTCTCATCAGATGTTGGGACATTGTGTAAATAACTTCTGTTCAGTTTTTCAGGATGTCCCAACAGATGTTGAGACATCTCAGACCTGCTACCAGAATTAATTAATGATTAACTGATCAGAGATATTTAAGGAGAATTATCTGGAATTAATTAATGATGGTTGAAAACAGAACAAGGCGCATCTGTAGGGAGTTTTAAATTGAAGATTCAGATTAAAACAGAAGACCTAATGCACCTAGAATCTAGGAGGTAACAAACCCTAAATTCAAGGTGGAAGCTGCTGCGCATTAGGGCTGGACCATTCTACAAAAAGCCCAAAATTCAGATACCTATTTAATCAACAGAAACTCATAGAATTGAGTACGAATTTCAGAAGACCAAATAGGGTGTCTAGTGTTTTTAATAGCAGGTTGTTTTATGTACCACTTTATAAGCTTTTAAGCAAAAGTGCATTTGTGACTTGATTGAAACTGTGAAGTAAGATCAAGCTGTATTGTTTGAAGGATGTCTTCAATTTCTGTAAACTTGTAAACTTGATCACTGTGTGATTGAGGGGGAGTGAGTAGGGTACTCTTATCTAAGTGTGTCTTAGGTAGAAATTGCATTGGGTAAGTATTAAGTGATAGATTAAACAGGGTGGTTTAAGTCTAGAATTAATATTACTAATAGTGGATTTCCTCCTGGCTTGGTAGCCTCCAGATGTAGGTGTGGTTATACACTGAACTGGGTTAACAAACTTCTGTGTTGTTTACTTTTCTTGCTGTTTAAGTTTTGGTTAAATTTGTCAAATGTCCTATTAAGTGTTGGGACATCTCTTAGGACATTTCATACCTGATCACAGAATTTCAATTGGCATCAGAGCAGGCACCCTGCCTGTTTATACTGGGTGAGATCTAGGGAATACAAATTCTGTAACATGGACAGAGATTTAGGGTCAGTAAATAGACCACCTATTCTGGATGGATCTAATTATGACTACTGGAAGCCAAGAATGATTGCATTCTTAAGGTCACTTGACAACAGGGCATGGAGAGCAGTCAATGTTGGATGGGATCATCCTATCCAAGACACCAAAGATGGATCTAAAGTGCTGAAACCTGAAGAAGAATGGAGTAAGGAGGAAGAAGACTCAGCACTAGGCAACTCAAAAGCCTTAAATGCTTTATTCAATGGCATTGATAGGAATATTTTCAGACTTGTGCATCATTGTGAGCTGGCCAAAGATGTTTGGGATACTCTCAAAACAACTCATGAAGGAACATCAAAAGTAAAAATGTCAAGACTTCAACTTCTCACCACCAAGTTTGAAAACTTGAGAATGAAGGAAGATGAATCAATTCATGAGTTCTATATGAACATCTTGGATATAGCCAATACTTCTGGAGCCTTGGGAGAAAAGATGACTGATGAAAAGCTTGTAAGAAAGATTCTCAGATCTTTGCCAAAAAGATTTGATATGAAAGTCACTGCAATAGAAGAAGCTCAAGACATATGCTCCATGAAAGTTGAAGAACTCATTGGTTCCCTTCAAACTTTTGAGATGGGAATGAATGACACAAATGCCAAAAAGAACAAAAGCATAGCCTTAGTGTCAAATACAGATGAAGAAGAGGATGATGAATCAGCAAATGATAAAAGCTTATCAGAAAACCTTGCCTTGCTTGGAAAACAGTTCAAACAAATTCTCAGAGGAATGGAAGGCAAATCCAAACCTAGTGGAAGAAACACAAACTCTGAGAACAGAAGACCTTATGATGCTAACAAAAGATTAAAGTATGCTGAAAAGACCAGTCAAGATAAAGGAGTCAAATGTCATGAATGTGAAGGATATGGACACATCAAGTTTGAATGTCCTACCTACTTAAAGAGGCAAAAGAAAGGACTCTCTGTGACCTGGTCTGATGAAGACTCAGGAGAGTCAGAAGAAGAATCAGCTAAGCATATTACTGCTTTAGCTGGACTGTGTGAATATGATAGTGATTCCAGTTGTGGAGAACTTACTTATGAAGAACTTGAGCAAGCATTCAAAGATCTATACAAAAGAAGCTCTGAAATATGCAGTGAAGTTATAAAGCTAAAGAAGCAGAATGATACTTTAGAAGATGACAAAGCAAATGACCAGGAGATCATTGAAGCCTTAAAAAGTGAAGTAAGCCTTCTCAACTCTAAGTTGGAACATATGTCCAAATCTGTTAGAATGTTGAACAGCAGCTCAAACACACTGGATGTTATTCTCAGCAATAATAAACACTCAGGGGACAAAAGTGGACTGGGATATGACAGAGATGAAGCAAGCTCTAGCAGAACTACTTCAAAAACTACACAGTCAAACAAGATGTCCCAACAGATGCTCCAACATCAGAACACAAAGACAAATATAATGTTCCAACAGATGTCTCAACATTCTGGAAAGAACAAAATGAAGAAAAAATATCAAAGATGGAGATGCCATCACTGTGGAAGGTTTGGGCATATCAAACCTCACTGTTATAAGCTTCATGGATATCCAAATCAGATGTGTCAGCAACCTTCCAAGCAGAAAGTAGAAGGTACAAAAAAAGTGCTGCATAGAAATCAGCAACCTCCTAAGCAGAAGACAGAGGTCATCAAGAAAGTTTGGAGACCAAAAGCTGATATTCAGACTGATCAAAGCCACATACCCAAGAACAAGATCAACAATCAAGCTTGGAGATCAGCTGAACAACACTCAGAGCAGAGGCATCAAAAGAAATCTCATCTCATCTGGTCAAAGAAAAGTACTGCATACATAGCACATACATCTCTGAGAGTATCAGCTAAAGAAGACTGGTACTTTGACAGTGGATGCTCAAGACACATGACTGGATTAAAGAATTTGCTAGTAAACTTAAAATCACATTCATCCAGGTATGTTACCTTTGGAGATGGAGCTAAAGGAGAAATCAAGGGAGTTGGAACCTTGGATTGTCAAGATGTTCCAAGACTAGATGATGTGCTGCTAGTTAAAGGTTTAACTGCTAACCTGATCAGCATAAGTCAACTATGTGATCAAGGATACAGTGTAAACTTTACCAAATCTGAATGTATAGTGACTAACAAAGAACAAGAGGTTGTCATGAAAGGAGCCAGATCTAAAGACAACTGTTACATGTGGGAATCCCAAAATCTTAGTCTCACTTCAACCTGCTCTCTAGCTAAAGAAGAAGAAGTGAAACTGTGGCATCAAAGACTAGGTCATCTTCATTTCAGAGGCATAAAGAAGATCATATCTATGGATGCTGTAAGAGGTATTCCTAAACTAAAGATTGATGATGGCAAAATATGTGGTGAATGTCAAATAGGCAAGCAAATCAAGATGTCCCATCCAAAGCTCCAACATCTGACAACTTCCAAAGTTTTGGAACTTCTACATATGGATCTTATGGGACCTATGCAGGTTGAAAGTCTTGGTGGTAAGAGGTATGCCTATGTTGTGGTTGATGACTTTTCCAGATATACATGGATAAACTTCATCAAAGAAAAGTCAGATGTATTTGATGTATTCAAAGAATTATGTCAAAGATTGCAAAGGGAAAAATCCAGCTGTGTGATCAGAATTAGGAGTGATCATGGAAAAGAATTTGAGAATCAAAAGTTCTTAGATTTCTGTTCTTCAGAAGGAATTAATCATGAGTATTCTTCACCTATCACTCCTCAACAGAATGGGATTGTTGAAAGGAAGAATAGAACCATTCAAGAATCAGCAAGAGCTATGATTCATGCTAAAAAGTTGCCTCTATACTTTTGGGCTGAAGCTATGAACACTGCCTGTTACATCCATAACAGAGTTACTTTAAGGAAAGGAACTTTGTCCACAATATATGAAGTATGGAAGGGCAGAAAACCCACAGTTAAGTACTTTCATGTTTTTGGAAGTATCTGTTATATTCTGGCAGATAGGGAGCAAAGAAGAAAAATGGATCCTAAAAGTGATGAAGGGATTTTCCTTGGATACTCCATAAACAGCAGAGCATATAGAGTATTTAATTCTAGAACCAAGGTTATCATGGAATCCATAAATGTGATAATTGATGATGCTCCTACAGATGTCCCAGAAGATGTTGGAACATCTGTTGATATCAAGATTGAAGCTGAAGAAAAGAATGATCAATATAACTTCACTCAAACTGATACAAGGACAGAAGAATCAAGTAAACCTCCTTCCATCAGAATACAAAAAGATCATCCCAAAGATTTGATAATTGGTGATCCCAACAGAGGTGTGAGTACTAGATCAAGAGAAGTGATTTCAGGTTCTTGTTTTGTCTCCAAAATAGAACCTAAAAATATCAAGGAAGCTCTCACTGATGAATACTGGATTTGTGCTATGCAAGAGGAATTAGGTCAATTCACAAGGAATGAAGTGTGGAATCTTGTTCCTAGACCTGATGACATAAATGTGATTGGTACAAAATGGGTGTATAAGAACAAGTCAAATGAACAAGGAGTTGTTACAAAGAACAAAGCTAGACTTGTGGCTCAAGGATACACTCAAATTGAAGGGGTAGACTTTGATGAAACCTTTGCACCAGTAGCAAGGCTTGAATCAATAAGACTACTGTTGGGAATTGCTTGTATCTTAAAGTTCAAGCTATTTCAAATGGATGTGAAAAGTGCCTTTCTTAATGGTTATCTTAATGAAGAGGTATATGTAGAACAGCCTAAAGGATTTGTTGATCCAAGCTGTCCAAATCATGTATACAAATTAAAGAAAGCACTTTATGGTCTGAAGCAAGCTCCAAGGGCATGGTATGAAAGACTGACCACATTTCTTATCAAGAAAGGATACAGAAAAGGTGGGATTGATAAAACCCTATTTGTTAAAGATGAAGAAGGAAATGTCATGATTGCACAAATATATGTTGATGACATTGTGTTTGGTGGGATGTCTGATAAGATGGTCAAACATTTTGTCAAGCAGATGGAATCTGAATTTGAAATGAGTCTAGTAGGTGAATTAACCTACTTTCTTGGTCTGCAAGTAAAGCAAATGGAAGACTCAATGTTTATTTCCCAAAGTAAGTACTCCAAGAACATAGTGAAGAAATTTGGAATGGAAAATGCTTCTCATAAAAGAACTCCTGCTCCCACACATTTAAAGCTGACTAAAGATGAAAAGGGTGAGAATATAGATCAAAGTTTATATAGAAGCATGATTGGAAGCTTGTTATACTTGACTGCTAGCAGACCAGACATTGCATTTGCAGTAGGAGTTTGTGCAAGATATCAAGCTGATCCAAAAGTCAGTCATCTCAATCAAGTCAAGAGAATCCTTAAATATGTTAATGGTACTTGTGACTATGGCATAATGTACTTTCATGGGTGCAAACCAATTCTCACTGGCTTCTGTGATGCTGATTGGGCAGGAAGTGCTGATGACAGAAAAAGCACTTCAGGAGGATGCTTCTTTCTAGGAAACAATCTGATTTCTTGGTTCAGTAAGAAACAGAATTGTGTATCCTTATCCACAGCTGAAGCTGAGTACATAGCAGCAGGTAGCAGTTGTTCTCAGTTGGTTTGGATGAAGCAGATGCTCACTGAGTACAATGTCCCACAGGATGTCATGACATTGTACTGTGACAACTTAAGTGCAATCAACATATCAAAGAATCCCATTCAACACAGCAGGACTAAGCATATTGATATCAGACATCATTTCATCAGAGATCTTGTAGAAGAAAAGGTGATTTCATTGGAGCATGTAGCTACAGATTTGCAATTAGCTGATATTTTTACCAAAGCATTGGATGCTACTCAATTTGAGAATTTAAGGGGCAAACTTGGAATCTGTTTATGTGAGATTTAGCAATTAATGAGATGTGCCAACATGTCATATGACATTGCATGGCATAAGTTCCAGATGGCAAAACCAGTCTGGACAAAATCCTTGGGAATTCCATCTCTCATCATTTGCACTGTAACGGTTACTTATTTAGTAACTACTTATAAGCAGCCATCAAGATTCTCATCATACTATCACAAGCGAATCACATTAACCAGCAATCCTTCAGAAATCATAAACCCTAAAGCTGCACATTCATCTTCTTCAACAATGTCTCAAAACCCTAAAACTACTGAGGAAGTTCTCAACCAGGAAGACGTAGTTCATGCCACTCCCATCTCTGTGGTACCAATGCAATCAACACCATTGGACGAACTCAGGGGAAGCGCTTCTCACACTAAAAAGGCAAGAACTCCAAAGAGAGGTAAAGATCAAGTCAGAAGCAAAGCTAAAGGCATTCCCTCTCCTGCTAACATGCCCCCAAAATCCTCCAAATATGTTGATGATTCCATCAAGGAGATTGTCAGCCAAATTCTCTTTGAACAAAGAGTGGTGAGTGGGATCTCAGTTCCTTTGAACACCATGCCTGCACCTCAAGAAGAACCAGCTCAAACTGCAGAGGACACTCCTGCAGAACAAGATGTCCCAAGAGATGTTGGAACATCTGCAGAAGAGAAAGAAAATTCATCTGATGCTGATACTGAACAGACTGAGGACCAGAAAAAGGCCTCAAGTGAAAGTGATAAAGAAACCTCTGAGGATCAGATCAAAGCATCAAATAAAGATCAAATCCCTGCTGATCAAAGAACTAAAGAAGAGACTGCTCAATCTCCTCCAGTAGTCAATCTGGAGCAGGACTCTGATGCAGAAATCATAGCATCTGTTAAACCAAGCATAGCCAAGAGGCTAAGATCCAGGAAAGGCAAGATGCAAGCTGAAGCAGCAATCCCTGAGAAGAAGAAGGCTAGTCCAAAGAAAGGCAAGGCTAAAGCTACCTTTGGTCCAACAAAACCATGGAGCAAAGTTCAAACCCAGAAGAGAAAAGCTGCCACACCATCAGATTCAGATGTTGGATCAGATGTCCCAACATCTCCTCCCAAGAAGAGACCAGCACCTTCCAGAGCTTCAACTGCTGTTCCAGAAGCTCCTTTGGACAACATATCATTCCATCATGTCTCCAGTGTCAACAGGTGGAAATATGTGTACCAAAGAAGGGTTGCCCTGGAAAGAGAACTGAGCAGCAATGCACTTGAGTGCACAGAACTTATTGACCTCATCTCTGCTGCAGGACTATTCAAGACAGTCTCAGAGTTCTCTCCCTGCTATGAACTTCTTGTCAAAGAGTTCATTGTAAATCTTCAGGAGGATTGCTCAAATGGTAAGTCATCTGAGTTCAGAAAAGTGTTTGTGAGAGGTAAGTGTGTTGAGTTCTCTCCTCAAATCATAAATCAATACCTAGGAAGAGAAACAGATGGACCAAATGAGCTAGGCAAGACAGATAATCAAATCTGTAAGGTGATCACTGCAAATCAGGTCAAGGCTTGGCCTGTGAAGGGAAAGCTCTCAGTGAGCATGCTTACCAGAAAGTATGCCATGCTGAACAGGATTGGAACTGCTAACTGGGTGCCTACCAATCACACTTCTTCCATCTCAACTAGTTTGGCCAGATTCATCTATGCTGTGGGAACTCAAACCAAGATGGATTATGGAGCTTTTATCTTTGATCAAACCATGAAGCATGCCAGCTCCTCTGCAACAAAACTACCAATAACTTTTCCTTCATTGCTATGTGGTATAATATTAAGCCAATATCCTGGGATTTTAACTGAGAAGGACACAGTATGCAAGAGAGAGAGCCCCCTGGCTTTTCACTACAAATTATTCCTCAGTCACCATGCTGCAGATGTTGAAGCACCTTCTGGGACATCTGCTGGTCCCTCAACTACTAAGACTTCAATCTCCAAGAAAGAGTTAATTGTTGAGCTAAAGTGCACATGCAAGGAGCTTGAAGCAAGGAAGTTGAAACTTGAAGAAATCATTCAAAGGTTGGAGAGTGAAGAAGACCAGAAAGTTGCCTCTGATGAAAACAATGATGAAGCAAGTGAAGCTGAAACAGAAGATGAGGAAGAAGCTGAGAGTGATGAATCTGAGTGATATTTGTAGGTGAGGAAATTGTAATGACAGCACTGCTCTGTATTCCTGGAAAATAGTGTCTTTGGCCCCAAATTTTGTGACTAACAAGGGGGAGAACAACAACAACAAATTGTACTGCTGTTTAATTATAAATGAAAAATCTGTTTGTTTCTGCCTGAACTGAATAAGTGTGTATTGATGAATATTTCTGTTGAAACAAGACTGAATACATATATGTTTGAGGGGGAGTAATCTCAAATAAGAATCAACAGAAAAGTAATGATATACTCTGATAAAAAGAACTTCTGCTGCACTCTGAAAACCAGAAAAGATGTTAGCCAAAAATTAGCCAAAGGGGGAGTTTGTAGATGTTTAAGAATTGGCAGAATTTTTGACCAAACAAGAAATGTTAAATTCAGTTCAGAATGTCCTATCAGATGTTGGGACATTATCAAACAGAGTATGTGAACTTATTTCAGGATGTCTCATCAGATGTTGGGACATTGTGTAAATAACTTCTGTTCAGTTTTTCAGGATGTCCCAACAGATGTTGAGACATCTCAAACCTGCTACCAGAATTAATTAATGATTAACTGATCAGAGATATTTAAGGAGAATTATCTGGAATTAATTAATGATGGTTGAAAACAGAACAAGGCGCATCTGTAGGGAGTTTTAAATTGAAGATTCAGATTAAAACAGAAGACCTAATGCACCTAGAATCTAGGAGGTAACAAACCCTAAATTCAAGGTGGAAGCTGCTGCGCATTAGGGCTGGACCATTCTACAAAAAGCCCAAAATTCAGATACCTATTTAATCAACAGAAACTCATAGAATTGAGTACGAATTTCAGAAGACCAAATAGGGTGTCTAGTGTTTTTAATAGCAGGTTGTTTTATGTACCACTTTATAAGCTTTTAAGCAAAAGTGCATTTGTGACTTGATTGAAACTGTGAAGTAAGATCAAGCTGTATTGTTTGAAGGATGTCTTCAATTTCTGTAAACTTGTAAACTTGATCACTGTGTGATTGAGGGGGAGTGAGTAGGGTACTCTTATCTAAGTGTGTCTTAGGTAGAAATTGCATTGGGTAAGTATTAAGTGATAGATTAAATAGGGTGGTTTAAGTCTAGAATTAATATTACTAATAGTGGATTTCCTCCTGGCTTGGTAGCCTCCAGATGTAGGTGTGGTTATACACTGAACTGGGTTAACAAACTTCTGTGTTGTTTACTTTTCTTGCTGTTTAAGTTTTGGTTAAATTTGTCAAATGTCCTATTAAGTGTTGGGACATCTCTTAGGACATTTCATACCTGATCACAGAATTTCAACATTAAGGGTTTAACACTTAGGATTAAAGTTATACACTCCATCCTAAGATAAGGATGCAGGCATAAGCTTAATCACAAAGCCTTAAAGCCTTTAGGGTTTAGTCCCTGATTATGAGGTGAGAAGAGAAAAAACTCAAAGAGACACAAAGGTGAAAACTAAGAGGGGAAACTAAATAAAACCCTAATCATTGTCATGCTTGGTTGTTCCTAAGGTTTGTGAGGTTTACAAGAACAATCTTCAATGGAACCACCAGGAAGCAGATGAAAGGATCAAGAGAAGCAAAGCAACTTGCTTCATTCAAGAAGTCAAGTCACTTGAAGAAAGAAAGTGGGAAGAAGAAAAATGAGCAAGCCCTAAACTCAAACACATATAAAAATGCAGCATGGATGCAAGAGAGAGATGAAGAGAAGTTATGATAAGTGAAGGCAAATTCACTTCTCAAAGCCACTTACCACCTGAAAAGTTAGAAAAGGAAATGCAATGCAATGCAAAAATGAGATGAAATGGTATGATGGAAAACCAAACCAGAAGCACATACATGATGTTAATGATGCTATGAGATGCTACAAACCAGCAACAACACATGTGGATGATCATACAAGTTCATGGATGCAAATGGAGCAAGTTAAGAACCAAGAACATACATGAAAAGTTATGGAATACACATGGCATACAACATGACAAATGCAAAATGCAATGATCAAACATGCTTTCAATATGTCTTATGATGTTCAATGAATCAAATGGAGCCATGGAATGTCATGGCAAGTCATGTTATGCAAGAGAATGCAAGATGGATGCATATGGAAGCCCAAATTAGGGTTTATGAACAATACACCAAACACAAACCAAAATCAGAAGCAAACAACATTATAAAAAATTGAAAATGAACTCAAAGGATCCCTAACCCTATACTAACTCACTGCCCAAAGGAGAGGTTTCAACTCTTATCCTAACTCAAGATATGATTTTCACAAGTTTTCTAGGGTTTTAGGGTTCCTAAACAAGAAAATTACCAAACAAATTGAAAATGAAAGACCAAATCATGGCCTTTTAACCTCACAAACTACATGCTATACACAATGCAATGCAAAAAGAATCAAGGTCCAACTCTTCATAGTTAGGCAGAAATGATTTTTTAAAGTTTGGATCAAAATAATGCATCAAAATGATTTTAATTCAATGAAAAATTCTCAAAATGCATCAAGATCAAAAAAGAAATTTTGTTTGAAGGTTGGACAATGTTTCTAAATGTCTTAGAACATTTCATGAATTTTTTGGTGATTTTTAAATACCTAAAAGTATTTTTAATAAATTAAATTTCATTAATCAATTAAAAATAAACTTTTAAATATTTAAAAATACTTTTTTAATGCTAAAAATGAAAATAAAAATATTTTTGTGTTTTAAAAATTAATGAAACTCTTGACAAAAAGTTTCGTAATTTTTAAAACATTTTTGCTATTTTAAATAAATTGTACAAAATAAAACAAAAGAAATGAATTAAAAATGAAATAAAGGAGAAGTATGCGCAATGGAGGGCTAGGATTCATTCTGGGGAAACAATTGTTGACTGCGCGCGCAGATCAAAGGCTGGAATTCAAACTTGGTTAATCTCAATTATGAATTAATTAAATACAGTTAGGGTTTCTAATGGTGAATCTGGACCACACACACGCGCGACAAGTCAAACTTTTCAACGCATCTAACGCTCCAGATTCAAATGGACATTAATGACCTGATTAAACCCTAATGATTTTCAGGTGGCCGGAGAAGACCTCCGGTCGTCTTCTCCGGTGGGAACCCCACCTGAAAATCCCCCAAATCCTCAAAACGCAACCAAAATGAAATCCAAACACACAGAAATGGTTCCCACCCTTCACTGAATCAAAACCCCAAACTAAATCTCATTTATATTTCCTCAAACTCATGAATCGAACAAAATATTTTTCTAGGTCAGGGAGTTTCAGAACACGATTAAACTCTTATTTCTTCACCATTTTCAAAACTAAAGACATCAGAGCAATCAGTGAATCATGAAGAACAACTTTAGAACTTTAAAAATGATTTCTGGAAAAAAAGTTCTAGAGCTACCTGAGTTTCGAAGCTTTCAATCTTGCAACTTTCTGACCCCTCCCTTTGATGCAAACCACTCCTTATGATCCCTTGATGATGTCTGGATGCTTGGAAAAAGTTTATGCTGGCTGGTTATGGAGATTGAACAAGTTCTGTTCAAGCTCAGGTGAGACTGGTGTTTGTGATTCAGGCTGTTTCAGGCAAAGGTGAAGGGTTCTTTATGATCAGGATGATGAATGGAGAAGGTTTGTGAAGTTTGTTCAAGTGTTTGTGAGCTGTGGAATAAGATTCGAAAGTTCTGGCTTTGAGAGTGAAAAATGGGGAAGCTCAGTTCTTGCTTGGTCCAGGCTTATGTCTTGCTGGTTTTGGCTCAGTGAAGCAAGGTGAGTTGATTAGTGGAGTTGGTTTTTGCGTTTGTGAGTTGTGTAGAGAGATTCGAAGAGAAATGCAAGTTGGAGTGAGTTTGTGTATATGATGTTCTTGTGTGTTTCAGCCTGGCTTGTTATGTGAAATGGCTAGCATTTTGTTTGCATAAATTAATCCCATTGGTCAGATGATGTGACTTGGCCTTTATTGATTGGGATGGCCCCTTTTGCAAAATGTCAACTTTGGTGTAAGGAGGGCATGGGCTACATTGCTAGCTTGGTACAAAAGGCTTGACTTGCGCAGCATGGTGAGGGGAGAGGGCTAGGGTGGTTCAGCAGCCAAGGCAACAAGTGGGTGAAGTGTGATGATGGTTTTTGCAAGTTGATCCTCTTTGGTTCATATGGAAATGCCTTGCTTCACAAACCATGAAAAATGAGAAATGCTTAGTCCATTCTGAACTTTAGGTCACATGTGATGTTTGTGAAATGGTTTGACATGAATTAGAAGTTACAAATGCCTTGGTACAAAGTTCTTGCAAGTTTCTCACTTGGTGCACATCTTGAAAATTAGTGATTTTTGCCAACTTTGACACACCATAACTTTTGATCCAAAATGAATTAGGTCATGTTCTTGTACTTTTTGAAAAGGGAAAGATCTAATCTACAACTTTCATGACCAAAGTTTTTCCATTTGAAGCATTTTTGGATCAAAAAGCAAGGGTTGAAAAAGTTGCATAAAATGACATTTCATGAAAAAGTCAACCATGCCCTAAAAAGTCAACTTTGCAAAAACTTGTAATTCTTGAATTTTGTGAACTTCAACCTTCTTCCATGATCAAATAAAGATCATATACACTCAAAATGATGAAGATCACCCCTTGGTTGGGTCATTGGGGGCCTCAGATGCCCTGATTTTGCACTGACTTGTCTGAAAAGTCAACCCTTGATCAGATGACTTCCCCATGGAATTTATTCATGAAAATTGATATGCATACTCCCTATACCATATAGAGACCAATGGAAACAAGAATGACCAAAAAATTTGGAGTTATGGCCTCTGAAACCAAAACCCTAATTTTAGGTCAACTGTGCAGTCAAACCTGGCTCTGCCTCCATACTATTTCTAGTTCTTGTGATTCTTTGGCATTCTTGACTTTGAGAGGATATAATATGATGCTTGAACATACATAGACCCCTTTGAAGTGATTGATGACCTTTGGAGTGGCTCAAGAAGCTCTTGGATTGCTCAGATCACAAACCCTAGATGCAGATGACTTAGAACCTATGCAGTGAATCAAAAAAAGTGCTATGAGATGGTATGATTATGTTTATGAATATGAAATGATAACAAGCCATGGTGTGAATGGGTGAGGGAAAATTTGGGGTGTTTACAGCTGCCCCTATTCAAACATGAGTTAGCTGTTCAGGATGTAAGCAACGGCTTAACAGGCAAACAAGATAACTTGTGGTTGAATACCAAAGACAGTCCAAAATTTGCACTCACAGAATGAAGAAGAAAAAGGGATATAGATTGTAAAAGAAAATAAAGTATATTGTAAAGTGTGGGCGACGGAGGACGACCGCCGAGCAGAGGATGACTGCTGGGTAAAGAGCAATGACGGGGACGGCCGACATGCTGGGAAAAGTGCGGAAAATAAGGCAATGACGGGGACGACCGACATGCTGGGGAGAAAAGAATTATGATGGGGACGGCCATCAAGATAAAGCTGTAATATTCTCTGAGGATTAATGAAACATGACGGGGACGGCCATCAAGTTCATAAAGTAAAGTAACCAACGATGGGGACGGCCATCGGGATAAAAGGAAAAGGGACCACGATGGGGACGGCCATCGGGTTAAAGAATAAATGAAATAAACAGATGATGAGGTACGGTCATCAAAGGTGAAGGACGATCACCTAGCAGGGGACGGCTGCTCTGTTGGGGATAAGATGAGGGACGGTCATCTAAGGTGGAGGACGACCACCTGGCAGGGTACGGCTGCCAAAAATATCACGACATAGGACGAATGCCGGATAAAAGGTCAACGATGGGGACGACCATCGGATGAGCATGATAGAGGACGACCATCAAGAGGTGGAAGACGACCACCTAGCAGGGGACGGCTGCTCTCAAGGTTTATCATGACATAGGACGAATGCCAGATAACCAAAAATCAACAATGGGGACGGCCATTGGATAAAATGATGAAGGATGATCATCAAGAGGTGGAGGACGACCACCTAGCAGGGGACGGCTGCTAAAAATCAACGATGGGGACGGCCATCGGATGAGCATGATGGAGGACGACCATCAAGAGGTGGAGGACGACCACCTAGCAGGGTACGGCTGCTCTCAGGGTTATCATGACACAAGACGAGTGCCAGATAAAAAAGAAAAATTTGCTTTGTTGGCGATCTACTGGGGAATGGTAAACACGGACGAGTGCTTACATTCAAGAAACAAAAAGTATGAGTGTTTAGATGTTGTGTATAGATTAAAGATGCGGACGAGCATCCTTAAGACTACGATACGGACGAGTATCAGGTAGAAACAAATACTGACACGTGTTCGGAAATGATGATACGGACGAGTATCAACTGGTTAACAAGGAACACGGACGAGTGCTGAATCTGAAGGGACCCTTCTGGGGAATAGTAGACACAGGCGAGTATCTATATTCAAGAAGACCAAAAGTGTTTGACGAAGTGCATGGATTAAAGATGCGGACGAGCATCCTTAAGACTATGATACGGACGAGTATCATGCAGAAACAAACCCTTGACGCATGTTCTGAGATGATGGTACGGACAAGTACCAACTGGTTAACAAAGAACACGGACGAGTGTTGACTTTGAGGGGATTTGAGTGGTATATACAAGATACGGACGAGTATCTATATAAGAGTGAGTGGTGTATAGATGAGTACTTAACTGTTGGGGAGAATGACACGGACGAGTGTCAAAAAGAGAAGAGTGTAATATAAACAAGTATCTGATATACAAAGTGTAGACGACTGTGCTGGGGATATGACACGGACGGGTGTCACAAGGTTGTTATGTGAGTATGTGTGAGTGCAAAGAGGACGTCTTTGGATTTCTGCAGGGGTTATGACACAGATAGGTGTCAAAAAGTATCTGTAATACGAGTGTTATTGTTTGCACAGAGTGCTTAGGTGACTTTACTGGGGAGTAATGACACGGACGGGTGCCAAGGAGAGTATATACTGGTGTTTGCGGATGTGAGGAAGCTGATTTGCTGGGGGAATCTCCGCTGGGGATTTGGGAGAAGTATTCTGTATACTGACGGATTGTCATTATTCACAAGTATTGATTCAAAACATGGCTTATGATTATGCTATATGCTTGATTTTTGCCGTAATGCTCCGTGTTAAACGGAATGCTACGCTTTGTGGGTGATTATGATGCGAATGCTATGATTTGTGCAAAGATACCAAACCAGGATTCGGATCCCGCCGCCACGAAGATCTCTGGTCGATCTGCTCGAAATGGACATCCCAGCTGGGGGTGAGATCATTGGTAGATCTGATGATATGATATCTGCTTGGGGATTCGGGTCACCGATAGACCTGTCCTGACAACGAGGGACCCAGCTGGGGTTTGTAGAAGCTTTCTTCACTCTGTTGTGATCTTCTATGCGCTGCTCTTCTGGACAGAGGCTGAGACTCTGTGGGGAAATGGTTCCCTGTCTTTTGTATTTTGGCTGAAGATGAGATGGCAACTCGGCTGGGGAGAAAGAGAGATCACTGAAAGACCTCCCTAGGGATTCTGTTGAAGAGGATCCTTGACTCAGCCGGGGATATGGGCGCCTTCTGTGATGTCTGGCAACTCTGATGGGGAGAAGTAGCAAGTGTCAACTCAGCTGAGGAGAAGGCATTTCGGGTGCGGAGACCGAGTGTTGATTTGTCAGCTTGCCGGAATGAAGCTTGCATGCCCCGAGTTACGTTCTGGATACCTGCAATCCTGCAAAGATAAGGAAACGCACAAGTAATCCCGAGGTACCCTTTACCGGATTCCGTCATAGGAGTCTAGACATTTCTGAGAGTAAGTATATTTCCTGCAAGCATGTGACTTTATTTTTGAAGATAAACATCTGTATTTTATGCAATCAATTTCTTTTAGACATCAGACATTTTTTGCAAAATAAAATAAAAATGTACAAAACAAGACATGACTGAAAATCTGATTTTATTAATCCATATGCCCTGAATTGGCGAGATACAGTCAAAGAAACAAATCCCCTGAAATGAGGAGATCGTTACAAATTGAGAAACAAAATGCTGGCAATGTTGATGACGCTTTAAGGTGCTTCGCCTTTTTGCTATGACTCGTATGACTTTTGACGTTCTTCTCATCTTGCTTTCTGAAGAAGGCTGATTCTGACTGAAGCTTGATCCTTTCGAAGTTTACCAAGTTGTAAACGATATAGACGAATTCAGAATGCAGTTGTTCGCTTATTCCCTTATTTTGCATGGATCGCCCTTTCGGGTTTTCAATCCATCGGGATACCCATTTTTGCCTGAGCTGTCCAATGTGGCTTTTCAACTCAGCGGGTGTACATTTTTCGTTATTTTCCCTTATTTTTGCCCGAGTCTTTTATTCTGTTTTTGACTCGCCGGGATGCCCTATTTTTGCCTGGACTTACATTCTGTTTTTACGTCCAGCGGGTCATTTTTATGCGAAGTATTTTTTAACTGCATCTGAATTCACAGGGGACGGGAAATCTTCTCCATCCATGGTGCTGAGCATCAGTGCTCCACCCGAGAAAACTTTCTTCACTACAAATGGTCCTTCATAATTCGGAGTCCACTTGCCCCTGTGGTCTGTATGAGGAGGGAGGATTCTTTTCAGCACAAGATCTCCTACTTGGTAGTCTCGGTGCCTGACTCTCTGATCGAAGGCTTTCTTCATTCTCTTCTGATACAACTGCCCATGACAGATTGCAGCCAATCTTTTCTCTTCGATCAGACTCAGTTGTTCGTATCGGGCCCGAACCCATTCTGCTTCACTCAGTTTAACATCCATTAGTACCCGCAGAGAGGGTAATTCAACTTCAACAGGTAGGACTGCTTCCATACCATACACAAGTTGATACGGTGTTGCCCCAGTAGATGTTCTGATTGACGTGCGGTACCCATGCAAGGCAAACGGTAGCATTTCATGCCAGTCTTTGTAGGTGATTACCATCTTCTGCACAATCTTCTTGATATTTTTATTAGCTGCCTCAACAGCACCATTCATCTTTGGCCTGTAAGGAGAAGAATTGTGATGTTGAATCTTGAAGTCCCGGCACAGCTCTGCCATCATTTTGTTGTTTAAATTGGAACCATTATCAGTAATGATTCTCTCGGGAACTCCGTATCGACAGATGATATCTCTCTTCAGAAATCTGGCTACCACTTGTCTTGTAACATTGGCATAGGAGGCTGCTTCAACCCACTTGGTGAAATAGTCAATGGCGACCAGGATGAATCTGTGGCCGTTTGAAGCAGTTGGCTCGATCTTACCAATCATATCAATGCCCCACATAGCAAAGGGCCAGGGTGAAGACATTACATTCAAAGGATTGGGAGGCACATGCACCTTATCTGCATAAATTTGGCACTTATGGCATTTCCTGGCATAGGCACAACAATCAGCATCCATTGTGATCCAGTAATAGCCTGATCTTAGCAACTTTTTAGCCATGGCATGCCCTCCAGCATGGGTACCAAAGGAGCCTTCGTGCACTTCATGCATCAACAAATTTGCTTCCGTCTTATCAACGCATCTGAGGAGTACCATATCAAAGTTCCTTTTGTATAGAGAACCATCAGTGTTCAAGAAGAAACTACCAGCAAGCCTTCTCAAAGTCTTCTTATCATTGGATGATGCCCCAGGTGGGTATGTTTGATCCTCCAAGAAGCATTTAATGTCAAGGAACCAAGGCTTATCATCTTTGACAACATCTACTGCGAATACATATGCTGGCCTGTCAAGTCTGGACACTGAGATCTGAGGTACAAAGTTGGCAGCCTGAACTTTGATCATGGACGAAATGGTGGCAAGAGCGTCTGCAAACTGATTCTCGTCCCGAGGGATATACTCAAGCTTGACTGTTGTGAAGAAAGTCAATAACCTCCTTGTATAATCCCTGTAAGGTATCAGATGATCCTGGTGGGTGTACCATTTGCCGTTGGTTTGATTGATTACCAGAGCTGAATCTCCGAATACGGTCAATGTCTTGATCCTGAGGTCAATGGCTTCCTCAAGACCCATAATGCAAGCTTCGTATTCAGCTTCGTTGTTAGTGCAGTTGAAAGTGAGTTTTGCCGAGAAAGGCATGTGAACTCCTTTAGGTGTAATGAGTACTGCACCAACACCACGACCATTCATGTTAACAGCCCCATCAAACATCATAGTCCATTCTTCTTCCGGGTCGGGCCCTTCAGTGTGAACAGGCTCTTCATGGTCTTTTGCTTTTATGAGCATGACGTCTTCATCAGGGAAGTCAAATCTCATAGGCTGGTAATCATCAATAGGTTGCTCAGCAAGATATTCAGACAATACACTGCCCTTGATGGCTTTTTTGAGATGTGTATTGAATATCATATTCTGTGAGGATCATTTGCCATCTTGCAACCCGTCCGGTAAGTGCTGGCTTCTCGAAAATGTACTTAACTGGGTCCATTTTTGAGATCAATAAGGTAGTGTGGGTCAACATATACTGTCTCAGTCGGCGAGCAGCCCACGCTAAAGCACAACAAGTTTTCTAGAGCAGTGAATAACGTTGTTCACAGTCGGTAAACTTTTTGCTAAGGTAGTATATTGCATACTCTTTTCGACCAGACTCGTCATGCTGGCCCAGCACACACCCCATAGACTCTTCTAATATTGTCAAGTACATTATCAGAGGTCTTCCTTCAACTGGAGGCATAAGGATTGGTGGCTCTTGTAAATATTCCTTGATCTTGTCAAATGCCTTCTGGCAGTCTTCATTCCACCTGACCGTCTGTTCTTTTCTTAACAATTTGAACAAAGGTTCGCAGGTTGCCGTAAGGTGAGATATGAACCTTGAAATGTAGTTCAACCGACCTAAGAACCCTCGAACTTCCTTTTCTGTCTTCGGTGCAGGCATCTCTTGGATGGATTTGACTTTATCAGGGTCAACTTCAATCCCTTTCTCGCTTACAATAAAACCCAGCAGCTTACCAGATCTCACCCCGAATGTGCATTTGTTGGGGTTCAACTTCAATTGGAACTTCCTCAGACGTTTGAACAACTTGAGCAGATTTACCAGATGGTCCTCTTCAGTAAGGGACTTGGCAATCATGTCATCCACATAACATTCTATCTCCTTATGAATCATATCGTGGAATAATGTTACCATAGCCCGTTGATACGTCGCACCGACATTCTTGAGCCCAAATGGCATTACCTTGTAGCAGAACGTGCCCCAGGGTGTGATGAAGGTTGTCTTCTCCATGTCTTCAGGTGACATCTTAATCTGATTGTATCCTGAAAATCCATCCATGAAGGAGAATACCGAGAACTGAGCCGTGTTATCCACCAATACATCGATGTGAGGTAAAGGGAAATCATCTTTCGGGCTGGCTCTGTTCAGATCCCGGTAGTCAACACACATTCTTACTTTGCCGTCTTTCTTAGGCACAGGTACTATGTTAGCAACCCACGGCGGATAGCTAGTCACAGCAAGGAACCCGGCGTCCCATTGCTTTTGTACCTCCTCCTTGATTTTCATTGCCATGTCCGGACGAGTACGGCGCAACTTCTGTTTGACCGGCGGGCATTCTTCTCTCAAAGGCAGCTTGTGCACAACAATGTCGGTGTCCAACCCTGGCATATCTTGATAAGACCAAGCGAACACGTCCACATACTCTCGAAGCAGGTCAATCAGTTGTCTCTTCACTGAGTCTTGCAGGCAGGCCCCGATTTTAACTTCTTTCACGTCTTCATCTGTACCAAGATTGATCACTTCAACCTCCTCCTGGTGAGGAGTAATAACCTTTTCCTCTTGTCTCAACAACCTGGCTAGCTCTTCAGGAAGCTCATATTCTTCTTCAACCCCTTCATCAGCTTGATTAATTGGATTGTCAAAGTCATACGAAGTCATAGTCGTGCTGTTGTCGGTGCTGTCTAGAAGGCACACTCTGCAAGGGTTCAGTTGTTCATTTTAGTGATTTGATTTTAATTCTGTTTAGAAAAGTGAAATAAAGTTGTCATTTTGAAAACATTGCCATTTATTTTTTGTACAAAAAGAAAAATGGAAAAACAGTGAGCGGAAAAGAAAAAAGACTCGTTTGCAAAAAGATGTCTGATATTTCATTGATTAATCTTGTTGCACAAAAAGTACAGATGGCCCGATTACAAAATGAGTCTTGTCATCTTGGGTAAGATGCAAGACTTTGATGCATGCTATAAAAATACAGGAAATAATAATTACTCTGCATGAGTAACTCTTATAATTTTTTGGGAAGACCAGTTCGAGATACTGCTCCCCGGGATCTTTGGACGAATCCAGCTTTCCAGGTTGCATTCTTCTTCCAGCTCGTCTTCCAAATTGTTGACAGCATCAGGGGTGAGCATCCCCCCACTAACAAAGTTGGGCTCTTTTGCAGCCTCTGTTTGATCTTGTTGAGTTGGTTTGTAACCCAACCCAAATCTATCCTCTTTCTTCTCCACCGGTAGCAGTTTGCCCCAGCCTTGGGCAGTTCCGTCTTCAACAACCTTCCGGGCTTGTTGGTATGATGTCATTGAAGTTCCAGGTACAGCAGATGTTTCATTTATGTTCAAGGCTTCGAAACCTTGGCTCATTGTTTCATGGATCTCCCCATCCATCTCAATGTATTTATAGGTAGCCAGGTGGCTGACAAAAATATCCTCCTCTCCACAGATTGTAACGACTTGACCCTCCCACTCGAATTTTAACTTCTGGTGAAGGGTTGAGGTCACGGCGCCAACGGCGTGAATCCATGGCCTACCCAATAGACAGCTGTAGGCAGGCTGTATATCCATCACGTAGAAGGTCGTTTTGAAAGTTTGCGGGCCAATCGTTATAGGCAACTCAATCTCTCCCAGAACCGATCTCTTAGAACCATCAAAGGCTCTCACCACCAGGTTGTTGGGTCTTAACGCCAATCCGTCATACTCTAGCTTCACAAGGGCCTTCTTAGGTAAGACATTGAGGGATGACCCCGTGTCTACCAGCACATGGGAAAGGACTGCACCTTTACATTCCATGGTTATGTGCAAGGCCTTGTTATGGTTGCGGCCTTCCATGGTCAAATCAGTGTTGGTGAACCCTAGTCCATGACTAGCATTAACATTTCCAACCACAGCTTCCAACTGATTGACGGTGATCTCTTCAGGCACATAAGCTGCGTGCAAGACTTTGAGTAGTGCATTCCGATGGGCTTCGGAGCACATGAGCAATGATAGGATAGCGATCTTGGAAGGCGTCTGATGAAGCTGATCCACTATTTTGTAATCACTTTTCTTGATGATTCGCATGAACTCATCAACCTCTTGATCAAAGGGTGTTTTCAAAGTTTCTTTAACGGTCTGCTCTTCCTGCACCAAGCTTTTCCCTTTTGCCTTGGCAGCAGCTTCTGCTTCGGCAGTGGGTCTCTGAATTTGTGGAGCAAAGAGACGTCCGCTTCGGGTGAAGCCTCCGCCTCCTCCCACATTGTCTATTTGTGGTGCAGGGGTTGATGATTCAAAAGTGATTTTTTGTCCTTCGCAGTACAGGTCAGAGCCGTAATGCCATGGGATGGCATTGCTGCTTTCATAAGGTACCGGTCCAGGCACTGTGATAGTGACTGGACTGACTGCAGCTGCGGAAGGAATTGTGATAGTCTGTGGATCATAATATATCGTGACCGGTGCTCTGATGGGAGCAGCACTTTGTGAATTGTAAGCAGAGTTATTTTCTGGATCGTAATAGATGGTAACGGTTGAGACATCTTCATGATCTGTTGCTGATGTTGTAGGAGACATTGTTGGAAGGATGGACGTTGTTGTTGTAGGAATTTCAAAATGAAGTGGTGCTGGAGTTGTAGAAGGAACATTTGTTGATATCTGGTCAGTTGAAATGACAGATGAAGTACTTGTTGATGAAGTCGAAGAATTGTCGGGAACAATGGTTGTTGCAGTTGTAGGAGGTGCTGGAACTGTTGCTGATGAGATTGCTGGATTTGAAGGAAATGATGTGGTGATTTGAAGCTGGCCACTCTGAATGAGACCATCTATGCCATTCCTCAAGTTATCGCACCCATTTACTGAAATATTGCAGTAAGCACACCCTAACTCACACCCCGGGAACATTTGACATTCGAGGAGTTGAGCCTTGATCTCTGCCAACGGTGTCCGGATCTGACCCACACTGGTTATTAAATAAGACGGCTTGTCTTCTTCAATAGCGTTAATTCTGGGACCTCCGTGGTGCGGCATAGGGTTTTTGTTGACATTGGGTGGTGGTGCGAAATTCAGGGCCTTAGAGTCTACCAGGTCTTGTACCTTCATGTGCAAGGCTCTGCACTTTTCTGTACTGTGGCCAGGTGCATTCGAGTGAAAAGCACATCTGGCGTTGGAGTCATAGTTTCTGGGTAGACTATTAGGATCCGGAGGTGCCAACGTCCTTAGCTCAACTAGGTTGAGTTTCAGGAGTTGTGGCAGCAATGTAGCATATGGCATAGGGATCAGATCGATTACCCTATTGGCTTGAGATGGCCTCTGCTGAAATGGCCTTTGCTGGTTGTTGTTGTTGGTGTTGTTGTAATTTCTCGGAGGATACTGAGCTTGTTGATGGTACTGAGGTTGTTGCTGATAGTTTTGCTGCGGAGGTTGATAAGCTGGTTGTGGATGAGCTGGAGCGGGAATGGTGACTGCTGCCACAGACCTGTGAACATATTGGGGCTTGCCCCTGTTGGTGTGGATGGCATTGGTCTCGCCAGTTCTTCTTGGGCCTGCAAAAGGCTTCCTTATATTGCTGGACGAGCTGGCACCATTGTCAGAAATCTTGCCCATCTTCAACAGGCTCTCAATTCTCTCTCCAGCTATGACAACATCTGCAAAGCTAGTGGAAGAGAAAGCAGCCAGCCTGTCGATATATGTTCCCTGGAGGGGGTTCATAAACATATCTGCCATTTCCCTCTCAGACATAGGTGGCTGAACAGCAGCAGCCAATTGCCTCCATCTCTGGGCATATTCTCGGAAACTTTCCCTTGACGACTGTGACATTCCCATTAGGAGGGTCCTGTTGGGTGCCATATCTAAGTTGTATTGATACTGTCTGATAAAGGCCTCTTCCAGGTCCTTCCAACACCTGATAGTTGCTCTTGTCAGATGAGAGTACCATTCTCTTGAGGCTCCCGTCAAGCTGTCCTCAAAATAGAACATCCAGAGTTTCTCGTCCATGGTGTAGGCCTTCAGCCTCCCCATAAATGATTGCAAATGGGTCCGGGGGCACGAAGTCCCGTTGTATTTCTCAAAACAAGGAGGCTTAAACTTATGGGGAATCCTGACCCCGTCTACCAAGCCCATGTCCATAACATCGAAACCTAAAGAGTTTTGGGACTCCAAGGATCTTAACTTCTCAGCTATCTCATCCAGCCTTCTGTCATAAGCTTCTTCCCCAACACCCATTACTTTGAACTGATCCTCCTGGGGGTCTTCTTGCAGTACCCTACCGGCAGTGGCAGTCCCTTGAACATTAGCAGGAATATTGACCTCTGGGTGGAGGTGGGGCCCAAATACCGGGGGATTGACATGAGGTTGGACCCTCTCGTTGTTACTTGTGCCAGCAGTCCCTACATGTGGATCCTCTTGATTCTGCCTTTCCACCATGGCTCTCAATCTTTCTTGGCTCTGAGCCATGTTGTTCATCACTTCCATAAACTGCGTCATCTGGGTTCTCATTTCCAATCTTTCGTTTGCCATTTGATTTCTGACCTCTGCAAGGTCCTGCTGTACCTGATCCATTTGTATGCCCGGAAGATTGTTACGGGTTGGATAACGGTGCGGACGGTTGATGGGAAATACCCGGCGTCGAGCAATAGTTCCTGATCATCACAACAGAGTTATCAACAATAAAACAAAAACCTACAAAACAAACAAAGGGTTAGCATGCAATGCAGTATGCTTATTTGTTTTCAAGGTATCCGGCTTGGCATTCAGTTTTGACCCTTCCAGACCCTTGAAGACGCTGTTGATGTTGCCTTTGAAGTAAACTCGGATGAAACAAACTAATACATATATTACAAAAGACAAATGGTACATAGCTTGTTTACAAATACAAGCCCTCTGAGGGGTCAAAAAATAATAAAAGTACATGGAATAAAAGCAACAACAAGCAAATGGTCAAACACCAAGACCAAACTCGTCCTCCTGAACTTCCTTGAGAAGTGCTTCGGTCACAGGATTAGCTGGACGCTCCGTGAGATTCCTGATGAGGAGATTCCGGGTAGTAACAGCTGCAGTTAGCTTCTTGTGCTGACTTTGGTCCTTTGACCTCTTCACTCCAGCTCTGATCTTCAACTCTGATATCTCCCTCTGGGCTGCTGCCAGGGCTTCCTGCTGCTCTTTTGCACTAGCTTCCAGCTGCTCTATCTTGTCTTGGACTCTCTTATCCTCCAGAGTACGAGCCTCGGTGATCCTAACCCACCTAGCCTGACTCTCCTTCAGATACAAGTCTGTTCTAGCTTTCTGGAACTGGGCTTCCTTGCAAGCATTCTTCAGAATTTGTTCCCCAGCCCTAGACTTCTTAATGTAATCCTCAAACTTTTCAATTCTAGCCAGATGCTCTACTTTCAACTTCTCTAGCCTCTCAATATCCATCCTACCATCACTCCTCTCCCGGAGGGTCTTCTGCAAAGCCTGAGTCAACTTCTCATTTCTTTCTTTCAAGCTCTCAAACTCCTCCAAACTGACAGTGGCAGGGGGTGGTGCTGAGGATGGTCCAGGCATATCCTCCATGGTAAAGGGCATTCCAGAGAATTGGGCCCTGGCATGAGACCACTCATAATATTGTGCTGATGCCACATTGTTGCACTTCCCTAGAATGGTTACTCCCTTAGTTTGAACATTTTCCCAGGCCCAGGCTGCCTGCCTAACAATAGCCAGATTAGGCTTGTTCTCACAATAAAGAGTCTCAACCAAGTCTTGTGCCCTAGGAGTGTGGACCAGTGCATAGCCCAGTTGTCTTTTGAACAGCAGAGGGTTGTAATTAATACTACCCTTAACTCCTATTAGGGGCACATTGGGAAAATGCCCACAGCTGGTGATGATATCCCTGCCTTTTGTGCTTTGAGTGCACCACCTGATATCAGCTGAAGTTAGAGCAGTGAGTCTTCTAGCCCAGTTCCTCTGCTGATGAGGATTCAAAAATGCATCTGTCCTGGGCAAATTCCTGAGAAGCCAAGTATGGAACAAAGGAGCACAACACCTCACTAATCTTCCCCTCTGCTTTTCATTCCTCTGATGCACTGAATAGTAGAGATCCCCCAATAAAGTGGGCACTGAGTTCTTCAGAATGAAAAGATGGATTGCATTCTTGCTAATGAATCGAGGCTCATCTGCAAATAATATGATCCCATATATGCTCAGGGCCAATAAAGCACAGACTGCTTTCCACTCTCCTAAAGAAGCTTTCAAGGTAGCTTGAGAGATCAAGAAATCCAGATGCAAGCCAGAGATTCCAGCCTTAGAAGTCATATGCTGCCCAATCAGAACTGGTTCCAGATGCAATGCCTTTGCTACCTCTTCATTACCAGGAAAGACCATCTCAGGGTTGAAAGGGACTCCACCCCTGATAGGTATACCAACCAATGATGAGTATTCTTCCAATAAAGGGCCCAACTGAAAGTCCTGAAAAGTGAAACACCTCAGTGGGGGATCATAAAACTGAAGGCAGGTGTGAATCATGCTTCTTTGTGAAGGGTCCAGATCCATAACCACATCAAGTATATCTCCATAGTGTTCCCTGAACAGTGGTATATGGTCTGGAGTGATCAGGGTCTGAATCCTCCTGATGTCAGATAGCTCTGGCTGGAAGAAGTGGTAGGTGATGTTACTCTTTTTAGGTGCCATGATGTTGAGACTGAGTAGAGGCAAGTGCTGATGATAACATTGAAGAATGGGCCACTGACTGGCTGATGCAGGTGACTGAAGTAGATAGCTGATAGCTGAAGCAGGTGCTGATGAAGATAGGTCACTACAGAAGATGGGGTCAAAACCAAAACCAAATGAAGATGGATACCCTGAAACACAAATAAGCAAATGTCAATATGATGCAATGATTATGTATGCAAATGATATGCAAGGGTTTGTGACTGAGCTGGATCTGATCAAATGCTCTGATATAGGTCCAAGTGTGTTCAAGAAATCCAGATGGAGGTCTATAAATCCGGTAACCAAGGTGGGGGGCTCAAATAAAGAGCCACATGTCCAGGGTTTAGAATCACAAGAACTGTTCCGACATGGAATATCCTTAATCAAATCAAAGTAACAGGGTATGTTGAGGCCAAGGGTACCTGCAAACTTGTAAACAGCCCAACCCCCTCACAGGTGGTGTTCTAAAACAAGGATCCTCAGACTTGGATCAGTTATGAGAAGTGTAAACACTTCTAACCCGGAGGTACAATGTTTACAATAACCATAAAAGTTCCTCCTCTAATTCACCTCAGTTTCTGAAGGTCAATACTAAAGGTCATCCAGACTTAGCAGGCTTCCCAGATAGCCCTAGCATTGCAGGAAATCTGCAACACAGAGTTCTCAAGAAGAAACCCATATCTGAACCGTGTTTCATATTCCCGCACCAGACCGAGATGGAATGGGAAAGAATATGAACCACTCTAGCCTAGGTGTCACTCAGGTCCCAGGTATAGGACCTTAACTCTCAATGGAACACCCACCCACCAAAGCAAAACCAGATCCAGCCAGACAGCATGACAGTATGATATATGTAAAGCTATAAATAAAGCAAATAAACAACTGTACATAAAGCAAAAATGAATACAAAAATACAAACACTAATAAGCACATAACACCCCAGTAAACACAAATCAAACAAGCGCTAGGAGGAACCCACAAAAAGAACCAGAAGCCCTGGTTGCAGTATAAGGATCCCCAGCAGAGTCGCCAAGCTGTCGCTCCCGATAAATGGGAAAGGCCCAGATAAAGGTACAGACGCGAACGGTCGGCGAGAGGGACAATGAGAACACACAGCCGTGAACTCACTGGAGATGAATAGAGTCGCCATCTAGGCATTTTTATCCCGGAGGAAAGGCAATGCTGCATAGGCCTAGAAAGAGATGGATAAGACGGTTGCGAACCAGAGAGACTGAGAAAGGGGGTTGGTTACAACCTGGGAAGGTATTAGCACCCAGATTGTCCGTCGTACTCGACGGGATCCACGCTTGAAAGATTTGTGTTTTAAAGGGGTAGTGTCAGTGCAATTTGTGTGTAAAAGAGCTGGAAAACAAAATGTACATGTGTCAGTGTAAGAGAAAAGTGAAGTATATAAGTGAAGTGTCAGTGTAAGAACATGAGTGAAATGCTCAAGATCATGAGGCTAAAAGAATGAGGCTAGAAAGAGGGGGAATATACAGAGACTTTTGTTCGATAACTGTTAAGTTATGCCTACGTATCCTCTCGTGCAATGAGGAAGTCAGAACACCGTAGTTCGACCCAAAGAGACTGAAAGATGAATTGACTTGATGAACTGCTTACTTGTCTATGCTCAAGTGTATGACCTGTCTGGCTCAGGTGCAAACTGTCTTGCATTAGACGGAAGAAGCGGGTTCTCGTTTGTGAGTGAAGGTGATGAGAAAAGAATCCCGGAGGAGACGATTATTGTTTGTTTTTGAGTTTTCAGTATTTTATTGTTTTTTTGGATTTTTGTCATAAGTTAATGAGCTTAAGCCTAAACCAATGGATTTAGTAAACTCATCACATCTTCCCTCTGATTAGGGGTAATGAGAGTACCTTAAGTGTGAAGTCAGATTCTCACACTTAATCACCTTTGGTGTAGGATTAAGATCATTAACCTACTTGTGATTATTTAGATGTTTTTGGTATTTTTGTTTAGTGTTAAGTAATGAGGTTAAGCCATAATCAAGGATTAAACAGACTCATTACACCATCCTAATAGAAGGATAATAGATGAGAATGTTTAAGCTGAGGAATGCTCCTCAACTTAATCCATGATTAGGGATTAAACTCATGACAAAACAAAGCCTTTATTAGATGGATTTTAGTTAGTGATAAGATGAAGAAGTGGATTTTATGATTTGTAAGACAAACTTGAGGGGGACTTGTCCATTAACACTAGGGTTAGTCCTTCTTAACCAATTAAGGAAGAATTAGAACCCTAATGCAAGGCCCAAGTTACAAGTGTGATGTCTTGATGATTATTATGTGAATTGATTAAGAGATTTAAACACATTAAGGGTTTAACACTTAGGATTAAAGTTATACACTCCATCCTAAGATAAGGATGCAGGCATAAGCTTAATCACAAAGCCTTAAAGCCTTTAGGGTTTAGTCCCTGATTATGAGGTGAGAAGAGAAAAAACTCAAAGAGACACAAAGGTGAAAACTAAGAGGGGAAACTAAATAAAACCCTAATCATTGTCATGCTTGGTTGTTCCTAAGGTTTGTGAGGTTTACAAGAACAATCTTCAATGGAACCACCAGGAAGCAGATGAAAGGATCAAGAGAAGCAAAGCAACTTGCTTCATTCAAGAAGTCAAGTCACTTGAAGAAAGAAAGTGGGAAGAAGAAAAATGAGCAAGCCCTAAACTCAAACACATATAAAAATGCAGCATGGATGCAAGAGAGAGATGAAGAGAAGTTATGAGAAGTGAAGGTAAATTCACTTCTCAAAGCCACTTACCACCTGAAAAGTTAGAAAAGGAAATGCAATGCAATGCAAAAATGAGAAGAAATGGTATGATGGAAAACCAAACCAGAAGCACATACATGATGTTAATGATGCTATGGGATGCTACAAACCAGCAACAACACATGTGGATGATCATACAAGTTCATGGATGCAAATGAAGCAAGTTAAGAACCAAGAACATACATGAAAAGTTATGGAATGCACATGGCATACAACATGACAAATGCAAAATGCAATGATCAAACATGATTTCAATATGTCTTATGATGTTCAATGAATCAAATGGAGCCATGGAATGTCATGGCAAGTCATGTTATGCAAGAGAATGCAAGATGGATGCATATGGAAGCCCAAATTAGGGTTTATGAACAATACACCAAACACAAACCAAAATCAGAAGCAAACAACATTATAAAAAATTGAAAATGCACTCAAAGGATCCCTAACCCTATACTAACTCACTGCCCAAAGGAGAGGTTTCAACTCTTATCCTAACTCAAGATATGATTTTCACAAGTTTTCTAGGGTTTTAGGGTTCCTAAACAAGAAAATTACCAAACAAATTGAAAATGAAAGACCAAATCATGGCCTTTTAACCTCACAAACTACATGCTATACACAATGCAATGCAAAAAGAATCAAGGTCCAACTCTTCATAGTTAGGCAGAAATGATTTTTTAAAGTTTGGATCAAAATAATGCATCAAAATGATTTTAATTCAATGAAAAATTCTCAAAATGCATCAAGATCAAAAAAGAAATTTGGTTTGAAGGTTGGACAATGTTTCTAAATGTCTTAGAACATTTCATGAATTTTTTGGTGATTTTTAAATACCTAAAAGTATTTTTAATAAATTAATTTTCATTAATCAATTAAAAATAAACTTTTAAATATTTAAAAATACTTTTTTAATGCTAAAAATGAAAATAAAAATATTTTTGTGTTTTAAAAATTAATGAAACTCTTGACAAAAAGTTTCGTAATTTTTAAAACAATTTTGCTATTTTAAATAAATTGTACAAAATAAAACAAAAGAAATGAATTAAAAATGAAATAAAGGAGAAGTATGCGCAATGGAGGGCTAGGATTCATTCTGGGGAAACAATTGTTGACTGCGCGCGCAGATCAAAGGCTGGAATTCAAACTTGGTTAATCTCAATTATGAATTAATTAAATACAGTTAGGGTTTCTAATGGTGAATCTGGACCACACACACGCGCGACAAGTCAAACTTTTCAACGCATCTAACGCTCCAGATTCAAATGGACATTAATGACCTGATTAAACCCTAATGATTTTCAGGTGGCCGGAGAAGACCTCCGGTCGTCTTCTCCGGTGGGAACCCCACCTGAAAATCCCCAAAATCCTCAAAACGCAACCAAAATGAAATCCAAACACACAGAAATGGTTCCCACCCTTCACTGAATCAAAACCCCAAACTAAATCTCATTTATATTTCCTCAAACTCATGAATCGAACAAAATATTTTTCTAGGTCAGGGAGTTTCAGAACACGATTAAACTCTTATTTCTTCACCATTTTCAAAACTAAAGACATCAGAGCAATCAGTGAATCATGAAGAACAACTTTAGAACTTTAAAAATGATTTCTGGAAAAAAGTTCTAGAGCTACCTGAGTTTCGAAGCTTTCAATCTTGCAACTTTCTGACCCCTCCCTTTGATGCAAACCACTCCTTATGATCCCTTGATGATGTCTGGATGCTTGGAAAAAGTTTATGCTGGCTGGTTATGGAGATTGAACAAGTTCTGTTCAAGCTCAGGTGAGAATGGTGTTTGTGATTCAGGCTGTTTCAGGCAAAGGTGAAGGGTTCTTTATGATCAGGATGATGAATGGAGAAGGTTTGTGAAGTTTGTTCAAGTGTTTGTGAGCTATGGAATAAGATTCGAAAGTTCTGGCTTTGAGAGTGAAAAATGGGGAAGCTCAGTTCTTGCTTGGTCCAGGCTTATGTCTTGCTGGTTTTGGCTCAGTGAAGCAAGGTGAGTTGATTAGTGGAGTTGGTTTTTGCGTTTGTGAGTTGTGTAGAGAGATTCGAAGAGAAATGCAAGTTGGAGTGAGTTTGTGTATATGATGTTCTTGTGTGTTTCAGCCTGGCTTGTTATGTGAAATGGCTAGCATTTTGTTTGCATAAATTAATCCCATTGGTCAGATGATGTGACTTGGCCTTTATTGATTGGGATGGCCCCTTTTGCAAAATGTCAACTTTGGTGTAAGGAGGGCATGGGCTACATTGCTAGCTTGGTACAAAAGGCTTGACTTGCGCAGCATGGTGAGGGGAGAGGGCTAGGGTGGTTCAGCAGCCAAGGCAACAAGTGGGTGAAGTGTGATGATGGTTTTTGCAAGTTGATCCTCTTTGGTTCATATGGAAATGCCTTGCTTCACAAACCATGAAAAATGAGAAATGCTTAGTCCATTCTGAACTTTAGGTCACATGTGATGTTTGTGAAATGGTTTGACATGAATTAGAAGTTACAAATGCCTTGGTACAAAGTTCTTGCAAGTTTCTCACTTGGTGCACATCTTGAAAATTAGTGATTTTTGCCAACTTTGACACACCATAACTTTTGATCCAAAATGAATTAGGTCATGTTCTTGTACTTTTTGAAAAGGGAAAGATCTAATCTACAACTTTCATGACCAAAGTTTTTCCATTTGAAGCATTTTTGGATCAAAAAGCAAGGGTTGAAAAAGTTGCATAAAATGACATTTCATGAAAAAGTCAACCATGCCCTAAAAAGTCAACTTTGCAAAAACTTGTAATTCTTGAATTTTGTGAACTTCAACCTTCTTCCATGATCAAATAAAGATCATATACACTCAAAATGATGAAGATCACCCCTTGGTTGGGTCATTGGGGGCCTCAGATGCCCTGATTTTGCACTGACTTGTCTGAAAAGTCAACCCTTGATCAGATGACTTCCCCATGGAATTTCTTCATGAAAATTGATATGCATACTCCCTATACCATATAGAGACCAATGGAAACAAGAATGACCAAAAAATTTGGAGTTATGGCCTCTGAAACCAAAACCCTAATTTTAGGTCAACTGTGCAGTCAAACCTGGCTCTGCCTCCATACTATTTCCAGTTCTTGTGATTCTTTGGCATTATTGACTTTGAGAGGATATAATATGATGCTTGAACATACATAGACCCCTTTGAAGTGATTGATGACCTTTGGAGTGGCTCAAGAAGCTCTTGGATTGCTCAGATCACAAACCCTAGATGCAGATGACTTAGAACCTATGCAGTGAATCAAAAAAAGTGCTATGAGATGGTATGATTGTGTTTATGCATATGAAATGATCACAAGCCATGGTGTGAATGGGTGAGGGCAAATTTGGGGTGTTTACACAACCCACATGAAACCGTCTTCTCAACCGGTAAAGAAAAATGTGCTCCGAATAAAATGAAGGCTACATTGAATGAGAACTTAACTACACGGTCTCCTTCGTATTGTGACCACATAGACAAACTTTTTCCCGACTCCTAAATCTAAAAAAAGTGTCATGAAAGGAGCCCGCATAAGCAAACTATTTCCGACATCGATTCCATCGAAAATTCCATTCATCGATGAGATGCCGATTTTTATGCACAAATACACCAACCATATCATCAATGTTTAAGTGGATGGTAATTACGACTACAGAGATATTTCGACATTGCTTGGTAAAGGAGAGGATAGTCATGCGCTTATCCGTCATCAACTTATCCAAGAGTTAAAGTTGCATAAAGAATCATACACACGGTTGTACGAAAAGAAAGAAAAATTTGACGCGGTCTATGAATCTCATGTTCCTTGATAGGATGTGCATATGATAGGATGTGCATTGATACGAGTTTTCGGAAACCTTTTTTCCACTACGCACCATCCAAAAATCCAAATGAGTGCATCACATGCATTTGATGACTTTCTAAAACAAATCATTTTGTTCAAGTATACTTGAAATCGGGATACCCCACACCACCTACATCACCATAATGGATGAATCATTTAATCGTAAATACAGAGACGTGGCCGAATCATTTTATGGAAAGAATGCAAGAATTCCGGAGATTGAACAACATTGAAAAGGAATCGAATGCAGAAAAGTCCAAAGGGGTACCACCAATAGATTTAGTCGACGAGACTAGTTTTGATTTGTTTTGAATTCTTGTATAATCATATGACTAATTGTAAATTTTTGTTCATATTTCTTGTTTATGCACTTATGCCTTTTACTTGTCTATAATGCTATGCTTTTCTATTGAGTTCTGGTTTGAAAATGTATCAGGAAAAGTTCCGTAGATACGTATACAGAAGGTTCTAATGCTTTAGTAAAAGTTTTGGAGATATATCTACAAAACAAAAAAATATGGTGTCGTTTTGTGGATATATCTCCGGAAGTAGTTGACCAAATGTTGCACCCCAAAATTTGCCCTCACAAGACAAGGCTTTGTGTACTAAGAGGTTCACAAGGTTCACAAGACATCTTATGAGGTTCACAAGATTCACAAGACATCTTATGAGGCCCACAAGGTTCACAAGACATATTATGAGGTTCACAAGGTTCACAAGACATCTTATGAGGTTCACAAGGTTCACAAAGTTCACAATTAGTCAGAAGATTTGACAACTCCCTCAGACAATGCATTCTCCTAAGCAGTGCATCCAAAACTAGGGTTTTGACTTTAATCAGGCTAAATGGATTTCCAAGACTTCAAGTGAGCTTCATAACATCTTATATGTGTCTAAGAATCCCCATGACAAATTTCAGAATTTTTCTCAAAGGTTTGCTCAGTCAAATGATCAGATAAGTCAAAATCAGTCAAAGCAGTTCAAAAGTCAAACTGAGGTCAAATGTGGTCAAACCAAAGTCAAACTTCATGATTTTTTGCCAACATCAAGTATATGAAGTAAAATTCATCATTTGATCAAGGGTTGATCATGATTCATCAAGGACATTTCAGATCATCAAGAATCAGAGGTTTCTAAATTAGGGTTTCTTTAGGAAAAGTCAACTGAACTTTGACCAGCCATAACTTTCACATGCTTCATCACATTTTTCCCATCCAAATCTCATTTTGAATGAAATTGAATTCTCTACAACTTTGTGTCTCACAAGCCGAGCCCAAAAATGCTTCATTTGGAAGGTATGGGCTAAGACATTATAGGTCCTTTTGAAAGTCAACAAAAAGTCAACAACTTCAAAAGGGCATAACTTGAGAATGGTAAATGATATGGACATGAAACCAATGGGGTTGGTTAGAGGACTCTTCACTCTTTCCAAAATGTCCAAGAACACCCTCATATCATTAAAATTTAAGGATGTGTATCCTAGCAAAGTTGGGAAATTTTTGGGTGGTTTATGAAGAAAATAGGGTCTTAAAACCAAATTTCTCCAAATGGGCCAAACTTTTTGTGACCCAAGGTGTTCCATGACATCATGCACGAAATTTATTTAATATTTTCATAATTTTATTTTATTTAATTTATTTATTATGATTTTTATATTAAAAAATCATTTTAAATTTAAATAAAATATCAAATGTGAAAATTTAAAATATATTTCTATTCTAGAAAGTCATAAAGATGATTTGGATTGGATTGATTCACAATTGATGAAGATTGACTTGAAATAGAAAGGTTGAATTCACAAATATTTGAAATTTAAGACTTAATCTTTTTCAATCTCATTGATCCAAAATATCCAAACAATGAGCCAATATTTTTGACCTAATTCAGTCTAGTATAAGTATACAAGAGATCCATATGCAAAGGACACGGATTCCCTGCCTCAAAGAATAAGTTCATACATCAAAAAAATCACCCAAAATTTCAAATTCGGATTCTTCCATAGAGGCCATTCCAAAGAGATTTGAAGGTTGAGACATGTTTATTGGACATCCTTTAATCATTCTCAATACTCATTTGCATCCAAAGTGCCTTATATTGCATAAACCGAATCTCTCTTGTCTTTGAATTTGAATTTTTCGATTTCATCTATTTAGCTAATGTTAATTGATTTTGTTGTTTGATTTGTGTTAGTCATGACTTGTAGATGATTTCTGGACTGTTTGGTAAAGAATTATGGCCGAATCATGAAAACACCATAGTTAGGGTTTTGAGCTCTAAATTGGGATTCTGTGATTCACTTAATTTAAATTGATTCTAAGACCATAATTGAATTGTATGAAGGTTGGGGATCACAACCATGTAACTAATTTAATGAATCATTGCATATTGATGAGTGTATGAGATTGGCAGGTTTTGAACGCATGAAAACTCGCAGGAAATCTCCCAACAATTTTCGCAGGAAAACCTGCGAAAATCCAAGGAAGAAGAAGAAGCCAGCGCGCACGTTTTAGAATTCAAATATTACTCATAATATTTTTAGAATTGTTTGTGGTTTTGTTTCACAGTTGCAGTGTTAGCTCAGTTGGTTAAGGGATGCGCGTGTGAGACCAAGGTCCAGGGATCGAATCTTGGGCTCAGCAACTTTGTTTTATGTTTTCCATTTAATTCACAGGCTTAATATATTATGTATTATGGTGATTGTGTTATCAGTTGCGCCCTCCCGGCTGGAATGGTAAGTGTGCTTGTGTAATGCGTGAAGGTCCTGGGTTCGAATCCCCCCCAGGCCTTTTGTGTTATTTGTTTTGCTTTTTTCATGATTTTTCCCAGGTTATCAACAAAAGGAATTAGACCCCTGTTTCTAACGCCAGCGCGCGCATGGCCCAGTGGTTGGAATGCTAGTCCTGAGTGTGGAAAGCTTAGGGACTGGGTTCAAATCCCAGCCCAAGCAGGTTTTGTTTCTTTTCATTCTTTTTTGATTTTGTTTCTTATTTAATTAATTCCTATTATACTTAAACAAATTTAAACAATAAAACAAATAGAATGTTATATTATTTTAGAATTCATCCTTTTCTTTTTTTTCTAATTTAAATCCTATAAGAAAATTATTTATGTTTTTTTTTTAATTTATTAATAAATTTTGTATAGTTGTTAATTAATTTTAATTCATTTTTCTAATATATATATATATATATATATATATATATATATATATATATATATATATATATATATATATATATATATAAACCCTAAATTTATAAAACCCTAAAATATTATGTAAAAAACTTAATTAATTTTTTATAAACCCTAATAATACTTTTAAACCCTAATTATTTCATGTGAATATTAATTATGTCCATATTTTTATTCTTTAATATAATTCTTGTATATAGATAATTTTAGATAATTAATTAAAACTTGTTAATTTGATTTTGTAAATATAGTAATATGATTATGCAACTATAATTAACCTAATTTTTATAATATATATATATTTTATAATTTGTTTACAATTTAATTCTTGTATGTGAATAATTTTTAATATATGCTTGAAAATAATTAAAATTAGCTCATTTAGTAAATATAATTTATACAATAATATGTTTATAATTAACCTAATTTTATAATTTGTAAATAATTTAAAACTTGATAATAATTAGTATAATTGTTTATATTTTTTTTCTTAATCTTAAAATAATAATTGTTTATAAAATTGAATTTTTAATTATTATGCTAATATTCTTATTTTATTTTATTATTAATACTATTTATTTTTATATTTATTTTATTGTTGCTAACCCCATTTATATTGTGATTTATTATTATTATTGAAACCTAACCCAATTATATTATTATTATTTATTTTTGCTTATTTATTTAATTTGCTTTAATTATTATTATGTAATTGTTTCCTTTATGTAATATTTTAGTAGTAATGTTTAATATTTATTTTAAATGCTATGGTTAGTAAAATAGGGAGTGAAACATGTTTGTATTTAAAATTAATTTAGATCACTAATTTAAAAGATAAATATTTGAAATTGTACACTCACACACGTAAGTCGAGCTTTGATCGCCATCTCACTTTCTAGGGTTACCTCTCATGTTGCCTAAACAAAAGGTCAAGTAGGGTGTATAAAGCAAAGTCCCTCCTTTCACATCATCTAGTCCCTAAATAGATAAAAAGATCAAGTCTCTTCGAATGTTGTCTTCGTAATGATCTTGTCCCTTTCGAATAAAGATGATAAATCCCTTCGAATTGCTTATACACCTTACAGTTGCCTAAACACAGATGACCTTTCACATGTCCCTTATAACATCCAAGGTAATGACTACCTATTCCTTAATAATAGGGATAGTCTTACCATTGAAAGAACATTTAAGAACAATACAGATTTAATCATAGGGTAGGTTCCTCTTAAGTACTTGCTCACTTTCCAAAAAATTTCAAAACACTTCATACATTTCAAACAAATTTTCAAAACAAAGGTTTTATACGCATCCGTACATGGATCATTATAAAACACTTAAGAAAATTTTTATTCACACACTTCACATTTCAAAAACATTTTAAAGTGAGCTAAGTAACTAAGAGCCCATGGATAACCATGGATGTAAAGGGTGCTAACACCTTCCCTTTACATAACCTACCCCCCGGACCCAAAAATCTTTTAAGGTCTTTCCTGTTCTTTTATGCCCTTTCCTTTGGATAAAATAAAAGTCGGTGGCGACTCTTGCTATCCGCAACATAACTAAAGTCAGTTCTCCCACCGTGTTACAGAACTGGCGACTCTGCTGGGGATTTAATAAAAGAGGGGTACCCTTAGGAATTAGATCACTTTAAAATTGTTTGCCTTGTTTGCTTTATACTTATTTGTTGGGTGCTCTTATGTGTGAAAGATCCTAACCCGGATCTAGTGTACCTTAGGTAAATGGCAATAGACCAAGGAGACTGTACGGCGTATACCGATATGGTTGATCTAGTGGCCATAGTTAATGTGACTTCTTGGTTGGTGCTTATGTTCCTTAAGTAAAGTTGAGGATAATATGAGGCTGCCATATGTTGTCAATACACTAACTAACTTTTAGAACCCTAGTTATCCCATCTTGGCCTTTAGAAAAATAGTGAGATAACCGGCTTTGGTGAAGACTGAAGTTGGTTGATACTCGATGCTACACTGATTGAGATTCTAAACTTGGAGGGTTTTGGTTGGCAAGTAAGTTGCCTATTGAACAACCACCCTTTGTGAAGGATCAATGATATTGAGATCCCTTAGAACATGGATACTTTTATAGGACAGGATGAACCAACTAAACTTCAGGGGAGGGTACTTACCTTTGAACCTCATGCAAGCCTTCAAACCTAGAGCTATGGTGTGACTTGTTTGTGTGTGCCACATGTTTGTGATTGAGCATAACATCATAGCATCATCATGCATCATAAGCATATCATTTTCACTAACCATTTCAAGGACCAAAGGATTTATCTTTGTTCTTTGTTGCAGGTCATGGCTTCTGCTCGTAGGAATACTATTCGGATCAACTTTGTAGGAATACCTCCTAAGCTTAAAGAGTTGGTTTCTCAAATCAAGAGGCATGGTCACTTACTAGATCTAGTCACTGCATGGTTCAATGAAGACATAATGAGTGTTCTGTTTCAGTTCTTTGATCCTAAACACCATTGCTTCACATTCCCCGACTATCAAATGGTTCCTACAATGGAAGAGTTCTCCAAACTATTGGGTATACCTATCCTTGATCAGAGACCCTTCACAGGATTGGAGAAAGAGCCTAAACCTGAATTCATTGCTGCAGCTCTACATCTAAAGAAGTCAGACATTGTTTTAGAAACGAGAAGCGGAGTTAAGGGTATTCTTGCTAAGGTGTTGATAGAGAGGGCTCAAGTATTCTTGAAGGCTATGAGCTATGATGCTTTTGAGGAGATCTTAGCCTTGCTGATTTATGGCTTAGTGTTGTTCCCCAATCCAGATCAGTTCATAGATGTTCACGCCATCAACATATTTCTGAGTCACAATCCAGTGCCTACATTACTTGGAGATATTCTGCATTCTCTTCATACTCGTACTACGAAGGCCCGAGGAACTCTGATGTGTTGCATACCTTTGCTATCTAGGTGGTTTATTTCTCACCTTCCTCGCTCAGTGATGAAGAATGAATAAGGGTTCAGGTGGTCTAAAAGGATCATGTCACTCTCTCATTCAGATATCCATTGGTGCTCCAGATCTATGGAGAATGTCACTATCATTGACCATTGTGGGGAGTTTCCTAATGTGCCACTTCTAGGCATAAGAGGAGGCATTACCTACAATCCTTCCTTAGCTCTACGTCAGTTTGGTTATGCTCGGAGTGATGGTCCTCATGACATGTTGATTCAAGGTATTGTGTTTGACTACGACAACGATCTGCAAGGTTACCGCCAAAGGTTCATACGAGCATGGGGAAAAGTGAACAAGGTTGACAGCAAGACTCTGGATCCAAAGTACTCCATTCCTATGGAACCTTACCTCAGATGGGTGCGATCTCGTGCTCAGACTCTTATGATGCCATATCCTGCCATCCTGCAAGTTACCATGGAGCCTGTTGCTGAAGGAGATACTTCTTATGTCATTCTTCACCCATACATGCCCACTGACATGGAGGAGTTACAAAGATCCTGGATCCAATTGAAGGAGCAAAGGGATACTTTTGAGACTCATTACAAAGCAAGTCAAGAAAGAATCCTGGAGTTAATAAAATAACTTCACGAGGAGCGAAATCTCAACTCATACCTCAACACAAAGAGGAGACGTCCATGGGAGACTTAAAACCCCATTTTTTGAATTCATTTCATTTTTATTGTAAGCCCAAGGGGCAAACAAGTTTATTGATTACTAATAAAAGTTTACTTTCTGGTTGTTTAAACAAATTTAAATCCTGCGGTCCTTGAAAACATTGCATATGCATTTACATACCATGTCATTGCATCACAGGTTTCTTATGAACATGTATCTTATCTTCTCGATGTTTATTTCAGCAGAAATGGCTCTCGAACAATCTGTCAAAGATCTTCAAGCTCGGAATGCTCAGTTTCAAGAAGTGATTCTGAATTTGTCCAAGGGGCAAGAAGTGATTCTGAATTTGTCCAAGGGGCAAGAAGAGTTGAAAGCACTCCTCTCTAAGGACATGAAGAAGAAGAATCCTGAGGACAACAAAGATGATCAGCTGAAACAACCACAAGCTGAGATAGCAGAGATGAGGATTCAGATGATTGGCCAAATGGCTCTTATCCAGAGTTTGGCCCAGGGGCAAGAAGAGCTGAGAAGCTTTGTCAATAAGCTTCGGCATAACAGAGTTGGGAATCTAATCATCAGTCAACCTCTGTTGAAACAAGCTGACTTGGTTGAAAGGAAAGTAAGGATAAGAGAAGGAAATAGACAGGCTACTACTGACCATCCTTCAATGGAAGAAAGAAGGCCTTGTAAGGTTAATCCACTTCTATACAAGGAATGTAGAAGACAGTTCATCCGTTTCAGCACACCAATGTCACAAGTTTTGCAATGCCTGTTGGAGATGAAGCTAATTTCTTTGGAAAGTTCTCCTAAAAATCCTAATACCTCCTCTCCTCGCTATAATCCCAAGGCAAGGTGTATGTATCACTCCGACTGTCCTGGACATGACACTAATAACTGTTGGGCATTGAAGAATAAGATTCAAGACCTAATTGACGAAGGAATACTCGAGGTTACTCCAGAAGGCCAGGTTGAGTTCTTCTATCGTCCATCAAGCATCAAAGTTTCCAGATAACTGGAGTGACGGGTTTAGAGGAAGAGGCTTTGAGAACATTTGAATTTTCATTTGTAATTTCTTTTGTTTGTTTAAACACTTACTATTATGTCAAACTTTTGTTTTCATTAATGCATTGCATATGTTTGTCTTGAATTAATCCATTCGTTTCACTATATTTTGAACTATGATTCATATTTCTATTTTGTGATATTTAACTCCTGATAAAGCTATAAGCCTGTAGAGGGAGGATGACGAAAACAATACCATAATATTAGGCAGTATGCTTTTGAACAGACTATGCTGACGATGTATAGGCATTGTTTCAATTCCTAAATAGTGGAGATATAAGGAAGTTAATCCCTAGTCAACCCTTTTGAGCCTATGAAGTAGGAGTTTTTATTCTCGCACAAATTAAAACCCTTATTCATAACCTGGGGCAGGGTAGTTACTCGGTTAACTCAAATATGCCAATTATCTGTATTGTACACAACTAATGATGGTTCCCTGTAATCATTAAACCTGACAGTCAATATCCAGCAAAAGCAAAACCCCACTAAGTCAAAACCTATGAAGGAGACTTAGTAAAAAAAAAAGTTGAGAAATTCCGCTGACTGTAATTTTGAAACAAACAGTTCAGGCAAAAAGAAGGGATAACAAAGTCAAAAGAAAAAAGAGGTCACTATGAATCCTCAACAAAGAAAGATGACTGAATGTTCAAATAAATTTTTGGTTTCTGAACCATCATAAATGTCAGTATTACAATTCCAAACTCCTTTAAGCCTCAATGCATAAGTTAACTGAGCATAGGACTGAAGAACATCATGGAGATTGGGTTGGGTACAAATAAAATTTGAGCCTTTATCCTTTGTTTCTTAAACCGTGAACCAGGCCACGTTACAACCCTTTAAAAGTCCTAATTGAAGCATGGTTAGTTCGAAAGCGTACTGCTACAAAAAGGTATCCTGACTCATTTAGGGCTTATTATAAAACTTGAGTTAATATCACAGTTTTCATAAAAAATTGTTTTTTCTAAAATAACTCTTTTTCAAAAACTTCAAGACAGACATAAGCATTGCATTTTTGAATATATTTGTTTGCATATACCTGAGTGTTTGATAAATAGAGAAAATTACAGGATGAATGTTCAATAAACCAAAGTCCTTCCGATAAACAAAGTTGCTTCCTGGATCAAAGTCCATGTATACAAAGAGGCATAGTCATTATCTCCCAATCAAGGGGGCAGGCCATGATACTGCCTAACTCATTTGAGGCAATCAGGACAGGATTCAATTATGTTTAAGTAGCCAGGGGAAGATCTCCTCATCTATCTAAGTTACCAAGGGTAACATTACAGAGTTCATAATGCTAGGGGCAAAGTCACTGTTTCCCAATCAAGGGAGCATACCAAGTTACTATTCAATTCATTCGGGGCAATCAGGTCCAGATTCAACAGTGCTTAATAGCCAGGGGCAACTCTCCTCATATATTTGAATTACCAAGGGTAACATTATAAATTTCATGATGTCAGGGGCATATTATTGTGGGGTATTCTGCTTATTTCTCTTGAGGTAACTACATTCAGATACTTCTATTATAGGACAATTAATCCCCAACCAAGGGGCAATGCTTTCTTTTCAAATCTAATACCCGGAGCGTATATGGTCCATCACAATTTGAAGACACGTTCCTCTCATTGTATTACCTTGATATTGGATTCTCAGCAGAAGCCATTGTGGAAATTAATTGTCTACGCCAGTAGTATCAGGTGGTGTCAGTATCATGTCTTCAGATCCAGCTATGAGGATTTCTGGGAAGGTATTCAAGAAAGTTAAGAATCTCAGGAGCTCTAAATCCAATTGGTTATACACTCTCAAAGTTAAAACGATTCTGTTTTCGAGTTCAGCTTTACTTTTCCCTCTTTATTCAGGATTACTTTTCCTCTTTTACTAAAGCGAAAAACGTTTGTTGGTTATGTTTGAATGTATATATGCTTTGAATATGATTGATGCTTACCAGAAATGCATAAAATACAATAAAATCATTTACTAAGAACAAACGGAGGTAGGAATTCAACGAAGCTTCGCCGGTTCATCCCCACAAGATAGCTACAAATCCCCAGTAGGGCAAATCCATCTTCATAAGTACTTCGAGTCATATCTCCCCTGGAATTTATATCCATCTCTTTTATCCTCATACGGATAGTCGGGAATTTATTTTTCCAATAGGAGTACGACGAACGAAGACGGGAGGTTATGTATACCCTACTATCAAACGAAGACGGGAGGTTATGTATACCTTACTATCAAACGAAGACGGGAGGTTATGGATATCTATATTATTAAACAAGACGGAAACAAGTTCCTCATATTCTTCAGCAACGAATCGGGATTTATTTTCCCTGGCCAGCAGTTATTATACAAAGATATCCAGACGCGTCAAGCTACATGCTGCATACATACATCATTTACATCATAACATACATATACCTAGATACATAATACATTTCTTAGGTGCATCATATTATACATGCATACATAATGCATAAGCTAATATTATCATACAGAATGTTATAATCTTGTTTTTCAGATTAGCTCTCCAGCAGACAAACTTCATCAACAACTTGTGACTATTGGGCCGTTGTTTATCTTCCCAAAAGTTATCATCTTATACCTCAGGACGTTGTTTATCCTCCTAAAAGCTACCATTTCCTCAGGACGTTGTTTATCCTCCTGAAAGCATATCATGACTTTGGGCCGTTGTTTATCCTCCCAAAAGTTATACTTCATACCTCAGGACGTTGTTTATCCTCCTGAAAGCTACCACTTCCTCAGGACGTTGTTTATCCTCCTGAAAGCATATCATTTCCTCAGGACGTTGTTTATCCTCCTGAAAGCATATCATTTCTTTGGGCCGTTGTTTATCCTCCCAAAAGTTATACTTCATACCTCAGGACGTTGTTTATCCTCCTGAAAGCTACCACTTCCTTAGGACGTTGTTTATCCTCCGGAAAGCTATCATGACCTTGGTCCGTTATTATCCTCCCAAAGGTTATGCTTATACCTCAGGATGTTGTTTATCCTCCTGAAGGTTATATCTTTACCTTGGGCCGTTGTTTATCTTCCCAAAGGTTATCTCACTATGTTGGGACGTTGTTTATCTTCCCAAAAAGCTATATCTTCATATTTTGGACTGCTTTATCCTAAAAAAAAAAACATATTTGAAGAACTCTTCTCCAAGTGGCATCTTTAAGCCCATTCAAGCATATACAACTAGTCATCAGTATCACTCTACGCACCGGTGAGTGCAAATTTTTGGGCTTTTGTGTTCAATCCCCTTCAACCTTCCAGGTCACGACTGACACATATACCAATCTAACCCCTCAGGTTTCATAAAATTGAACAGGGGCAGCTGTTGCACCCCAAAATTTGCCCTCACAAGACAAGGCTTTGTGTACTAAGAGGTTCACAAGGTTCACAAGACATCTTATGAGGTTCACAAGATTCACAAGACATCTTATGAGGCCCACAAGGTTCACAAGACATCTTATGAGGTTCACAAGACATCTTATGAGGTTCACAAGGTTCACAAAGTTCACAATTAGTCAGAAGATTTGACAACTCCCTCAGACAATGCATTCTCCTAAGCAGTGCATCCAAAACTAGGGTTTTGACTTTAATCAGGCTAAATGGATTTACAAGACTTCAAGTGAGCTTCATAACATCTTATATGTGTCTAAGAATCCCCATGACAAATTTCAGAATTTTTCTCAAAGGTTTGCTCAGTCAAATGATCAAATAAGTCAAAATTAGTCAAAACAGTTCAAAAGTCAAACTGAGGTCAACTGTGGTCAAACCAAAGTCAAACTTCATGATTTTTTGCCAACATCAAGTATATGAAGTAAAATTAATCATTTGATCAAGGGTTGATCATGATTCATCAAGGACATTTCAGATCATCAAGAATCAGAGGTTTCTAAATTAGGGTTTCTTCAGGAAAAGTCAACTGAACTTTGACCAGCCATAAATTTCACATGCTTCATCACATTTTTCCCATCCAAATCTAATTTTGAAGGAAATTTAATTCTCTACAACTTTGTGTCTCACAAGCCAAGCCCAAAAATGCTTCATTTGGAAGGTATGAGCTAAGACATTATAGGTCCTTTTGAAAGTCAACAAAAAGTCAACAACTTCAAAAGGTCATAACTTGAGAATGGTAAATGATATGGACATGAAACCAATGGGGTTGGTTAGAGGACTCTTCAAGCTTTCCAAAATGTCCAAGAACACCCTCATATCATTAAAATTGAAGGATGTGTGCCCTTGCAAAGTTGGGAAATTTTTGGGTGGTTTATGAAGAAAATAGGGTCTTAAAACCAAATTTCTCCAAATGGGCCAAACTTTTTGTGACCCAAGGTGTTCCATGACATCATGCACGAAATTTATTTAATATTTTCATAATTTTATTTTATTTAATTTATTTATTATGATTTTTATATTAAAAAATCATTTTAAATTTAAATAAAATATCAAATGTGAAAATTTAAAATATATTTCTATTCTAGAAAGTCATAAAGATGATTTGGATTGGATTGATTCACAATTGATGAAGATTGGCTTGAAATAGAAAGGTTGAATTCACAAATATTTGAAATTTAAGACTTAATCTTTTTCAATCTCATTGATCCAAAATATCCAAACAATGAGCCAATATTTTTGACCTAATTCAGTCTAGTATAAGTATACAAGAGATCCATATGCAAAGGACACGGATTCCCTGCCTCAAAGAGTAAGTTCATACATCAAAAAAATCACCCAAAATTTCAAATTCGGATTCTTCCATAGAGGCCATTCCAAAGAGATTTGAAGGTTGAGACATGTTTATTGGACATCCTTTAATCATTCTCAATACTCATTTGCATCCAAAGCGCCTTATATTGCATAAACCGAATCTCTCTTGTCTTTGAATTTGAATTTTTCGATTCCATCTATTTAGCTAATGTTAATTGATTTTGTTGTTTGATTTGTGTTAGTCATGACTTGTAGATGATTTCTGGACTGTTTGGTAAAGAATTATGGCCGAATCATGAAAACACCATAGTTAGGGTTTTGAGCTCTAAATTGGGATTCTGTGATTCACTTAATTTAAATTGATTCTAAGACCATAATTGAATTGTATGAAGGTTGGGGATCACAACCATGTAACTAATTTAATGAATCATTGCATATTGATGAGTGTATGAGATTGGCAGGTTTTGAACGCATGAAAACTCGCAAATCTCCCAACAATTTTCGCAGGAAAACCTGCGAAAATCCAAGGAAGAAGAAGAAGCCAGCACGCGCGTTTTAGAATTCAAATATTACTCATAATATTTTTAGAATTGTTTGTGGTTTTGTTTCACAGTTGCAATGTTAGCTCAGTTGGTTAAGGGATGCGCGTGTGAGACCAAGGTCCAGGGATCGAATCTTGGGCTCAGCAACTTTTTTTTATGTTTTCCATTTAATTCACAGGCTTAATATACTATGTATTATGGTGATTGTGTTATCAGTTGCGCCCTCCCGGCTGGAATGGTAAGTGTGTTTGTGTAATGCGTGAAGGTCCTGGGTTCGAATCCCCCCTAGGCCTTTTGTGTTATTTGTTTTGCTTTTTTCATGATTTTTCCCAGGTTATCAACAAAAGGAATTAGACCCCTGTTTCTAACGCCAGCGCGCGCATGGCCCAGTGGTTGGAATGCTAGTCCTGAGTGTGGAAAGCTTAGGGACTGGGTTCAAATCCCAGCCCAAGCAGGTTTTGTTTCTTTTCATTCTTTTTTGATTTTGTTTCTTATTTAATTAATTCCTATTATACTTAAACAAATTTAAACAATAAAACAAATAGAATGTTATATTATTTTAGAATTCATCCTTTTTTTTTCTAATTTAAATCCTATAAGAAAATTATTTATGTTTTTTTTTTTAATTTATTAATAAATTTTGTATAGTTGTTAATTAATTCTAATTCATTTTTCTATATATATATATATATATATATATATATATATATATATATATATATATATATATATATATATATATATATATATATATATATATATAAACCCTAAATTTATAAAACCCTAAAATATTATGTAAAAAACTTAATTAATTTTTTATAAACCCTAATAATACTTTTAAACCCTAATTATTTCATGTGAATATTAATTATGTCCATATTTTTATTCTTTAATATAATTCTTGTATATAGATAATTTTAGATAATTAATTAAAACTTGTTAATTTGATTTTTTAAATATAGTAATATGATTATGCAACTACAATTAACCTAATTTTTATAATATATATATATTTTATAATTTGTTTACAATTTAATTCTTGTATGTGAATAATTTTTAATATATGCTTGAAAATAATTAAAATTAGCTCATTTAGTAAATATAATTTATACAATAATATGTTTATTATTAACCTAATTTTATAATTTGTAAATAATTTAAAACTTGATAATAATTAGTATAATTGTTTATATTTTTTTTCTTAATCTTAAAATAATAATTGTTTATAAAATTGAATTTTTAATTATTATGCTAATATTCTTATTTTATTTTATTATTAATACTATTTATTTTTATATTTATTTTATTGTTGCTAACCCCATTTATATTGTGATTGATTATTATTATTGAAACCTAACCCAATTATATTATTATTATTATTTATTTTTGCTTATTTATTTAATTTGCTTTAATTATTATTATGTAATTGTTTCCTTTATGTAATATTTTAGTAGTAATATTTATTTTAAATGCTATGGTTAGTAAAATAGGGAGTGAAACATGTTTGTATTTAAAATTAATTTAGATCACTAATTTAAAAGATAAATATTTGAAATTGTACACTCACACACGTAAGTCGAGCTTTGATCGCCATCTCACTTTCTAGGGTTACCTCTCATGTTGCCTAAACAAAAGGTCAAGTAGGGTGTATAAAGCAAAGTCCCTCCTTTCACATCATCTAGTCCCTAAACAGATAAAAAGATCAAGTCCCTTCGAATGTTGCTTTCGTAATGATCTTGTCCCTTTCGAATAAAGATGATAAGTCCCTTCGAATTGCTTATACACCTTACAGTTGCCTAAACACAGATGACCCTTCACATGTCCCTTATAACATCCAAGGTAATGACTACCTATTCCTTAATAATAGGGATAGTCTTACCATTGAAAGAACATTTAAGAACAGTAAAGATTTAATCATAGGGTAGGTTCCTCTTAAGTACTTGCTCACTTTCCAAAAAATTTCAAAACACTTCATACATTTCAAACAAATTTTCAAAACAAAGGTTTTATACGCATCCGTACATGGATCATTATAAAACCTTAAGAAAATTTTTATTCACACACTTCACATTTCAAAAACATTTTAAAGTGAGCTAAGTAACTAAGAGCCCATGGATAACCATGGATGTAAAGGGTGCTAACACCTTCCCTTTACATAACCTACCCCCCGGACCCAAAAATCTTTTAAGGTCTTTCCTATTCTTTTATGCCCTTTCCTTTGGATAAAATAAAAGTCGGTGGCGACTCTTGCTATCCGCAACATAACTAAAGTCAGTTCTCCCACCGTGTTACACCAAACAATGGTTGGTCCATATTCATCTAGGTTTTCTATAAATTTGGGGCTTCATGTGTTATCTTTCACACAAACACAACAATTTCTCAATTGTGTGAAATTAAGATCCGTTGGTATGTTGCAAGTGTGTCCTACACTGTCGGCAAAACACTATCTCCTAGCTTACAATGACAAAAGAAAGGTGCGGAAGCTCGAATACCGTTCGCCTTCGGTTGACAACAAAAGGAACATTGTATTCAACAAATTTTAACTCAAGAACGAAGATGATGTTAGGGCGATGTGTCGAACATATTTTGGTATCGAAGACAAAATTCTGCTCGATTATTGAAATGTAGTATTTAATTTTCTGTCGAAATCATCAATGCAATGTCGATTTTATTTTATGAATGTTGATTTTATGGTTGCAATGTTTATTTGTTGGGATATTGTGTCTCTGGTTTCTTCCGCAAGTATGAATACATAAATCTTCCGCATATGCATCTACGGAATTAATAAAAAACAACAGAAAAAATATGCGTCCGAAAATATATCTCTGAAATCTAAGAGATATTTTCGGAATCGTGCGGGATAAGAATTTCTCCATATTGAAATGAATGGTAAATTGGTATTTAATGTCTAATACTAAGATTATTATACCCAGGTATAATCTGATTGCGATATTGTCTATTATTCGAGCTATTGTATTGCATGTAAGTTCAATTTTAATATTAGCCTTAACCTCCTAATCCGCCTAAAATCGCTTATTTAATAGGGATGCATTGTATAGGAGAGGAAAGGCAAGTGTCTCATTGGGAAATAATAGAGATGCAATATGTGTCCTAAATTGAGATTTGATGTGATCCATCTCATAAATTTGAATGGAAGGAATCAAGCCATGCTTCGAGTTGGCGGCTACCCTGTGGCAGCCGGAATTTCACAATAAATAGTCTTTGGCTTTAGGCATTTGGCTGTGTACTTGATTTTGTTTTAGTGAATATACCTTTATCTGTGATCTTTTTGCTAAAATTTGTCAACACCTTCACCAAATTGTTCCCATTTTGCATGAGAAGAACATATACATTGAGTAATTATGGACAAGGATGTATTAGTATATAAGAAACAACAGCATTGGTGATGAGAAATAATACAAGAACGATTTAAGGCATATTCCCAACTTCAAATAATGTTATATTTTTAATACAATAGTTTATTACAAGGCCAAATTTGTACTTGTTTGCATCTTTGTACACTTCCTTTTGGGGAGTTTGGTGTTTGATTTTCTAGTTAATATAATCATATTTCAATGCTGGTTATTGATTGTAAATCATATCACATTATTGATTGTAATTCAGGTTGTGGCACAGAAGAAAATCGTAATGGGTTATCCTCTGCCAATGCTGGTTGTGGATTCAATGATATGTAACTTTCATTTTTAACTGGCTAGAGAAATAAATCTAATTCCAAAATGATACTATTGAACTTATGTTGTGAAATTAATGTGAGAAAATGGTATTTAAAACAGATCTCATAGAAGGAACCAGGAATTTTATGCTAAAAAAATTCCATGCAACATTCTAATGATGAATGAAGATGGAAGGATTGATATGATCAAAAGAAAATCGATGATGATTCATAATGAGGACAGCTTTTCTAAAGAATTTCAATGTCTTCATCTGCAACACCTCTGTTGACAGTTTTTGAGGAATCAAGGCAAGATATTCAGTAGAGACATGCATGAAAAAAACAAGAGTCTATTTGGAACTTTTAATAAAGTCATGTTTGTAATTTAGATGTTACCACTTCTTTTATAGGAAGTATATTACTAAGAAATGCAAGGCAAAAGTTCAGAATAGTTTTCATAATATTACAATTAATAATTGTAGAAATATTTTTGTTACATATAAATCATGAGGTGATAATCTCGCTCTTGTAATATAAATATGAATTATGAATATGATTTTATTAATAATAATAACATATAGTACTTATTCTTGATGCATGAAAGGGGACACTTTGATATGTTAGTTCTTAGGGAGCATAGCCACCATGTGCACCACCTTCTCCATATCCAGCTCCTCCACCATGACCGCCTCCTCCGGCGCCACCATATGCTCCACCTCCTGCTCCTCCACCTGCTCCGCCACCACTTCCATATCCACCTCCATGTACCCCTCCACCACCGTAGCCTGCTCCACCTCCGCCTCCACTTCCACCACCTGCTCCATAACCAATGCCATGTTCTCCACCAGCTCCATAGCCTCCGCCAGAACCACCTCCTTCACCACCACCGTAGCCAGCACCATGCTCCGCCCCACCACCATAACCTCCTCCGGCTCCACCTCCTTCACCACCTCCGTAACCAGAAGCACCATGCTCTCCTCCACCACCATAACCTCCTCCGGCTCCACCTCCTTCGCCTCCTCCGTGACCAGAAGCACCATGCTCTCCCCCACCACCATAGCCTCCTCCGGCTCCACCTCCTGCACCACCTCCGTAGCCAGAAGCACCATGTTCTCCCCCACCATTATAACCTCCTCCGGCTCCCCCTCCTGCACCACCTCCATGTCCAGAAGCGCCATGCTCTCCTCCACCACCATAACCTCCTCCAGCTCCTCCTCCTTCACCACCTCCATACCCAGAAGCACCATGCTCTCCCCCACCACCATAACCTCCTCCAGCTCCAGCTCCACCTCCTTCACCACCACCATAACCACCTCCATGCTCTCCTCCACCACCATAACCTCCACCAGCTCCACCTCCTTGACCGCCACCATAACCACCACCATGCTCTACTCCTGCACCACTGCCACCTCCTCCTCCAATGCCATATCCACCTCCTTGAGCTCCTCCTGCACCATACGCAGCTCCACCTCCACCGCCACTTCCACCACCTCCTCCATACCCTATACCATGCTCTCCACCACCACCAGCTCCACCTCCACCTCCTGCACCTCCACCATACCCACCACCATGCTCTCCTCCAGTACCATAGCCTCCACCACCACCATTCCCACCCCCTCCACCATACCCAACTCCATGTTCACCTCCATATCCAGCTCCTCCTCCACCACCACCTCCAACTCCATATCCACCACTACCACCGGATCCTCCTCCACCGCCTCCACCAACAATGCCATGGCCCAAACCATATCCACCTCCAGCATCATAATTAAGCAAAGCCCTTCTAGCAGAACACACACCTAAAGCCAACAATACCAACAAAACAGCAACGGGAAGTCTTTGTATATAAGCCATATTGGGACAGAACCTTAAAGTGAAATTCCCACAAAGCTGGCTTGGTATATATTGGAACAAGTTTGAATGATATTTATAGTGATCACCAAGACGTGTTGAAAGCAAAGAGTAGTTGAAGCACATGGCTAGTGAAAATGGATGTCCCTACAACATGGCCCATTATGTAAACACTCAAAACGCAGTGATACTATATCATATTATACTCTCACTCTCACACTATAGTACATTGTGTATTGTGTGCTTTTGCTGTCTTCCACATCCAAGCATGCAAATGCAATATCTATAGAAACTAGAAAGTCTAAAGCATTTTAACAACTTTACACCTAAACCTAATTTACGACCTTCTATCTGTCGCTATATCCTACCGACTTTGCCTCACCACTTTGCTATGTCTTCCATTCTTTCTTACTAATATTGTATTTTTTCTTTGCCCACTAACTCCATATCTTTCCACCAATGGAACTTGGATCTCTTTTGCGCTTGGTCACATATCTGGAAGAGTAGTTAAATGAATCGTCATATAGTAAAAAAAGCTATATGAGTTTCTTTTGAAAAACATAGGAGATAAATCTACCCAAAGAAAAACATTATAAAAATATTTGGAGAAGATCAGATTTGTTGGAATGTTTTGTTTTAAATGTAGAAAATTTATGCTTGTCAAAACATTAAGAAAAAAATCAAATGTTATGTTTTGACCTTTTTCTCATTTCGCAATGTTATATATTCACGGTGAAAATGACAAGTTTCGGCTTAGGATTGGTTTTTTATTGTAGAGGTGTGTAAATATGGTTTTTATATAATTAAAATATAAATTACTTTAGATTTAATTCATTTTTAATCGATAATAATTTTATAAAAAATTAATTTACGGCATATATTTAATTTGTAAGACAAATGAGAGTATTCCACTATAAATACATATGAAAAAGGGGAACAATTTTATTACCTATTACAAAAAGTTGGGTAATATATCTTCGACCAATTCACTAATGTCATGTCATTTTATTATATTTAATTATTTATTTAATAATTTAACTTTTGTAGGTTTTCAATGCAATATAGTCTAATTTACTCAATAAATAACTCTACCCAACTTTTTGAGGTGGATAAATAAGAATTCACCAAATTGAATCTCAATAGTCATAATAACGTGAAGGTCTCTACCGATAACAATAACAATTATTTTGACTTTTTAATATCTCTTTTATTTATAATTTTATGAATTAAATTGACAGAAAAAAACAAACTTGAGAATTAAAATGGCTAAGAACAAACATGCTCAAAAACCACAACAATTTATTAAAAAACACTTTAAAATGCATTTGTAATTCTATACATTCATAAACTAAAAATACTATCCATTTAAATTACTACATTTAGAGGTGTTTTTGATCCAGTTTGGTTCAATTTGAGGAGAATTCAATTTTCAAATCGATCTTAATTTTTTTTATTTGTCCATGTTGTTTGTGAATATCACAGATGATGTTTTATTTTTTTCTTTCTGAAGTTAACTACCTTATTCTAGATTCTATTATAATAATGATATATATTATACTAATTGATGATAATTTGACTCATTAATAGAGCCGTAAAATTATCCACAATAGATAGGAAGAAAACCCGCAAAAATGAATATGGAAACTCATAATTCAGCCCACAACAATAAACGAATATAAATGTGGGTATGAGCATCTTCATACCCACCAAACCCCATACCTGCACAAATATTTATATATCTATATATATTAATTTATATTTATATATTTTAATTTATATTATTACATAAAAATGTATGCCTATCAATTTTAAAAAATATATCAATGTTTAAACCATTACATTGATAAAAAAACCATTACATATTTAACATAAGTGTTCATTTATTTCAACAATAAATTTTTTAATTTTTTTTTAATGTTTATAAGAACTTAAAATGATATGATATTTTATAATTGATCTATTTTTTAAAATAGGAATGTAAGTAATAGATACGGTACTTACATATCCATACTTACATATCCATAGGGCTAGGGTATGAGTGCTATATTTTGCGCCTAAGTGGGTATGGACTTGGGTACAAGGATTTTTTCAAATTGTGGGTATAAGGATGAGCATTATAACACATTGTCCAAACTTTGTCCATTGTCATCCCTAATACTAATTAAATATGATTGGTTCAGGTAAGACTCGCAAGTAGAATTTTGGAAATCCCTAATACTAATTAAGTATGATTGGTTCGGGTAACAGACTCGCGGGTAGAATTTTGAAAACCTGTTGCCCGAACCAATTAACGTCGAGTTTTATTGATTTGGTTCAGTTTTCATCCGAACTAAAAAAATGTCTGAACCAAACACCGTGATTTTGTTTGGATTTCGATTTGGTTCGGATTTTGTAAGATGAAAACGACCTCACAACTCTTAAAATTACTTGCAAAGTAGAAAAACGTTATAGAAAACATTAGCCGCAACTTTTTACTAGATAAAAATCACTTCACATCATTGCTAAGTGTAATTCACACCGTATCTTTTATCATCTATCATTTGCATAATATTTTACTTCTGGTATATGAAAATTTATTTAATGAAAAAAAGTCTATCATATTTATAGCATTACAAATATTTATTTTAATATTTATAATAATATAAATATAATAATAAATAATTTGTAGCGAATATAATTTAAAATTTAAAATTAAATAAAAAATATTTAAATAAAAAATAAATTAAAAATATTAAAATTCAAAATTAATTTACAGTATTTAAATCCAAAATTAATAAAAAAATCTTGTACAAATTAAATTTAAAAATAGTTAATAAAACAAAAAAATTTATCTTCTTCACTCTCATCTTTTTCTTCCCCATCCTCATTTACCTCTCTTTGCCCACCAACTGATACAAATCCGCTAACTCCGTCATATCCACCGAAACCTTGATTTTGATCCATAGAAGCTTAAATTGCATTCCTTTGTGCAGGTTCATTTGTTGTTGCTTCATGTGCTGTCACACTTAGAGCTAACTATCTAATCATTTCGGTCATTTCAGGGGATAATACCGGAGACGACAACTCTTCCCCCAAATGCAATTCTCCTATAGTTGGAGGAAAGAAGTCTAATACTAAAAGTAAATTAAAAATAAGAATATAATTTTAGAAAAATAGTGAGATGGAAAGATAATTATCATCCATGGAGCATGCTAGGCAATGCTAATACTTCAAGCTCTATGATTGGGGACTCCATTATCATCAACACCAATGATATATATGTCATAAATAAATCTTGTTGTAACCGTATATACTTGCAAAATCATCTCCTCAAAACAACTACATAATAAATTGATGTCACCGATAATAAACTGCTTTACTATAGGTACATCGTTGTCTTGTAAAAGTGTTAATAGTGAAGATATCAGCTTAAATGTTCATCCAAAATTTCTGCTACATTTTAGTTATAATAACTCTTGCTTTTGATATAAGGGTAGGTAAGTTTTATGGAGTGCCACTTTAATAAGAGATCTATTGTGAATTTGTACTTATTGTTAGAAACTTCAATGTTACAAATATAAGCTTTGTTGTTTTGGAAATAGAAATTTCATGTCTTCATCATGGTGATTTGGTCTGTGCTGGTTTGTTGTTACTTGATTTTGAAGTGTTTATATCGAAAATCCATTGTATAAATATAATATCTAATTTTAAAAATTGGTTTTTTATGTTGGAAACCGGTTTTAAATTAAAAATGATTATCAACTTTAAAATCAGTTGTGAAAGTTATAACCATTATAAATTTGGTTATGAATATCACCGGTTTGATAACTGATTATGTAAAAATATAATATTTATATGGGTTGGTTATTATATCCGATTATAGTAAATAGTTATAAATTAAATATGGGCTGACCATAAATAATCTGACCAGATCCATACTTTTGACACATTTTGAAACATCATAAACCAACCTCAAATTACTAAACTCCTCTTATAACTCATGGAATCAACAAGAATTTTTCTTCATTCAACTATTATAGAACTTTTTTAATTGTTAAAATATCTTGCAAAGTAAGTGTTTTACAACAAAATTCATTTTTCCACTCAGTTATCAGTTTTTACATCTCCACCTTTAAAAGTTTTAACTTGTTATTTTCTTGTCAGTCATATGTTTTTTTAGAAGGCAAGAAATATATTAATGGGAGTACAAAGTCTACTCAAACCAAATACAAAAGTATAGATAGACAAAAAGTCCCAACCAAGCTAAAGAAATTACCCACCAATTATACCCTACGATAAAAAATAAAGCAGATCTTTGTCGAAAACATAAAGATCACAATTGGGATGATTAATTTCCCCTATAAAAGATCATCTCCATATCAAAAAATTTGCCTTCCAAATCAAATATGAAACATTCCATTTCGCCTTCTTGAACAAAATGGCATTCCTTTTTCCAAGTAATTGTCAATCAAACGCTACCCTCCCTACCCTCATTTAGATTCTTAGATTTCCCAAAATAATATCAGTCTAAGAAAGAGCTTTTGAAATCTTTCGCACCGCCGTAAGAGAACCCCAACCACTCCGTTATTTCGGACCAAAGCAACTTCAAAGTAGAACAATCAAACAACAAATGTTTTAACGTTTCGGGATATCGATCACAAAAGGAACAATTGACGTTAATATCTGAATTCAAAATTTCACGATGAAGAAGTTTATCCTTTGTCGGCATTTTAAACAAAAAGCACCGCCAACCAAAAGTGTTGATTTTGAGAGGAGCCGAAATTTTCCAAATCAACTCAAAAGCTAAATTATCTCTAATTTTCGGGCCATACGAGATATGGCAGCAGTTAGACAAAGAATAGAGAGAGCTAATCGTGAAAGAAATGCCATGATTCCAAATGATTTTATCTCTATCTTCGTTACTGGGTTTCGAGTGAGCGATGATGTTCCTTAACCCGTTGGTACCAGAAACAACCTCGCGGAAAGCATTTGAAACAGATCCCAATCTAACTGAATTATCTTGAGAGTCCTGTTGAGAGAATGCTTCTGAAACATGTTGAACTTGCAGAGTTACCTGCTGGACCGAAAATGAAGGATCATAAGAAACAATTTGATTTAGCTGAGGAGCATCTTGACCAGCCCTTACTGTACCAGAAACAGACTAATGAAAACCGAAATCTGCAGCATTTGATTCCAACCAAATATCACTATGCTGCTGCACTGGAAGTTGGCTGGAGACAATTGATTCAGTCGAAACATGCCAAACTCGCTGAGCTTCCTACTGGACCAAAATAGAAGAGACAGACGAGACTGTTTGATGATGCTGAGAAATAGCCTGTACACCCCCTGCTGTACCAGAAATAGAATCTGAATATAGACTCTGCTGATGCATTGCAGATCCTTCGTGAAAAGGAGTAGAAAAACCTTCCATACCAATTAAAGTACCTGCATAAAAAATCGTTAGTGTTCAAAAACTGCTTCCCGTCATGACTGTCATCTTGACTGTACTCGGAATGTCGTCCCGAGTCTTTATTCTGAGATCACCCCAAGTCCACCTCCCTTTCGTCCACCCTCCCAAGCTAGCAATCGAGACATCTTTAAGTGAAGATCTAAAAAACTCCTCTGAAAACTCGTTTACGAAACACCCCTTACCCGTCCAATTGTCATTCCAAAACAAAGTGTTGTGACCATTACTCACTTAGAATGTGCAATTTTCCATAAAAATATCCTCCTTGAAAAACTTATTAATGGATAATAGATCCATCCACCAAGAAGAACAAGACGTCCAATTTGATTTCTTGAACCGGCACCCTGTGGTATGAAGACTAATATCACCATATCTAGCTTTCAATATTTTGTACCATAACGCTTCTGACCCTTCAAGAATCCTCTATCTCCATTTGTGAAGTAAGACAACATTAAAGTCTTCAATTCTTTTCAAATTTAAGCCCCTCCACTCCTTCGGATAAAACAAAAGATTCCAATTGATCCAATGCACTATATGTTTCTCCTTAGAACTTCCCCACAAAAAATCGCTTTGAAGTTTGTTAATTTCCTTCAATCATATGTTAAAAGTTGATTTTTTTATTTATTAATATGTATCATAATAAACTCAAAAAAATACGGAAAATTTTAAACAATCAAAAAGTCCATCATGTCATAATATATAACAAAGATCAGGATTATCCATTTATAATAAATTGTTGAAATTATATTGTGAAATACTACAATTTATCGGATAACATTCTTAAAATAGGATATTATGGTAGTAAAATCTATTACTATTAAATTTAACTATAGACATTAAATTTAATGACCAATAATGAACATGCGTGAGCACGTGCGGATGCACGGATCACATATCATTTCCTAGTTTATATATAAAATTAATACTATTTGCAACTTTATTTTTTATGAATATCAAATAACTATCCATTTTTCAAAGGGGCACTTGTATCTTATAGGCTCATTTTTCAAGGAGAATCCCATAGGAAATAAATTGCTGTGTTTTATTCCGTGTATTGATTTGCTCAGATGAATTGGATGCCACTCAAATGATAATTAAATAATTTAAACAAGGATCAATTATTGATAATATAAGCTATTTCTAACCTTAAAGCGTGGTCCAATTATTCAATAAAAAGGACGTTTTAGACTATTCAAAGCTCTATCTCATTTGCTAGCAATCTGTTGATGCATTATATAATGACAAAAATGATGAGCAACCAAAATCATATCATACCATTCTCAGAATATGGAGTCCTCAAACTTCTCTCAAGACCAAGGGTTAGAATATGCACTTTTCATTTTTCATCCTTTATTTCATCTATATAGTTTCTTAAAATAATAATTTAAATACATAAATAATTAACCAATAAGTTTCTGTGTAGGAAAGCCATAGCTGAAGATAAAAACTCAGGCCTAGGTTTGGGCAATGTGGTGTGCAAGACAGGAAAAGGTTGGACATGTGTTATAACTCGGACTGATGGGCCTGATGCTGGCAAAGTTGTCGTTAAATGCGGTGAAAATTGCACTTGTACACTGTATGTATTCATTTATTTGATTTATTCATCTCTAGATACAAGTGATTCAGTTTTTCTTTTTTGAAGGATTTTAGTATGTATTGCATTTGTTATGAAATTCTAGCTGAAGTTATCAAACTCTGATGCAGTGATGGTGGAGCTGTGTCACCTAAAATTGAGACTAGTAGTGAGAGTGGCAGTGAAGTTTTCTGCAAGTGTGGTGAAGGATGGAGTTGTTCCATTTACAGAACTGAAGGTCCTGATGCTGACTCAGGCAAGGGCTTTGCTGAATGCACTCAACAGTATAACTGTGCTTGTAAATGTTGATGACGAATTTACCCCTACTATTATGCTACTTGGTTTTGTAAAATAACTTGTATTAAATAAAGAATGTGTGATCTTTAATGAAGTTTGTTTGCTACATGTTTGTAATTGGTGTGTTTGGTTAACTCATCTGGTATTATAAAGCATATGCAGTGTTTGGTTAACAGCCTGTATGCAAACAACATACATTTCAATTGACTTGTTAAAGATATCATCGAGTACTGTATAGATATGAACACAGCACTATGATAGATATGAGAAAGTTTTGGTCATTTGCAACCAATAACTTTTTTTATGTGAAGACAATGGAACATGATTCCAGATATTAGTTTTGGTCAAAGCCGTTAACTAAGTTTTGATATCATTCCTCCATTTTTCACACATATGCATGGCAGCCTCATATGATGATGGATCGGAAATGGTATATGAAATTAGAGTGAAGTGTTTATGTACTGAATAGAATTTATCATATGACAAAAGGGTACTTACATTCAGAAGTCAATTTAGCTATACCAAATATCTTCTTGGAGTATATGTCATGTATTATATAGTCAACAGTCTTACACTATGAGACTATATTGAAATAAACCTTGAAAAGTGTTAATAAAGCCTTATCTTGGTCTGATGAGAAAACTAAAGAACCATAGTATGCTTTGAGGAATTTCAGAGTTAACTGATTTATTTATCCATGACTCAATCAATGTGTTATATCTATCCCAATCAATGTGGTCAAGGTAATGTACTATTGATGAAGTAAAGTTTGCTCTTAGATCTTAAAACCATGATCATGAAACCAGTCCAAGAATGATATTGCTACTGATTTGTAAAGAGGAAAAAAGAACCAGAACTGAATTTTCATTTAGGTACATGAAATAAGAGTTCAAGATATCAGGTTGATAACCTTTGTTAACATTGGAGGAGGATTCGGCATTAACCCAACATGCAAAGCTCACAATAGACATATTGAGAAAGAAAGTAACAGCAATGGAGAATTCTTGATAGATGAACAGTTTTCTAACTAACTTCCAGGTTAGTTAAAACTGTTATGGTAGTTACAATTCGACAGCATACAATTAAGTATAAATATATCAATGCCTCTTACTAATGCGTTGAAATGTTGCATACAATCTTGATAGATAAATGTATCAGAGCTAAATAACATGCCGACAGCAAAGTATCTGTATCAGACAGAGCATGAAGCATTACTGAAGGTTTATGTTCAAATCAACTTCAAATTTTAGAGTAATTAATCACATAAATCAATAATAAAACAAGATGAAACACTATGTTTAACATATGGAATGCTACGAATGATAGAAATAATATACACAATCATACATAAAATCCAATAAAGTGCAGTTCCAATTCAGGAACAACAAATTATTCATTTGGGGAAGACAAAACAGAAACTAACGAATCAAGATGTCAAGAATACTGTTTTTACAACCAGGTCTATCCTCTTTCCTCACATACTCCTTTGCTTCATTCTCCCCATATTCTATCAACCCAACCTCACCCTTCTTCTTCCACAAAATCTCCCCAAAGCTTCTATGCCCAAAATACCCCTCGGCCTTCACCTTCTCCCCACTAGCCGTCACAGCCACCACCGGAATCCGCTCGTAATACCCATTTTTCACACCTTCAAATTCGTCCAGGCGAACCACCGCATCATCCGACACAGCGTAAACCTCGCCCTTCACCCGATGACCCGACCCGGGTAAGTTGAGAAGGTACGGTATCCCGTGGGGTCCGCAGACTAGAGGATATGGATCCTCCGTGTGGGATGTATCTATGAAAACGACGTCGTCGTTGGTTTTCAGATCTTGCATTAAACCATGGTTGGGAAATCCTCGCTTTAATGTGCCGTATGCGAAGATCAAGTTGGGTTTCGACTTCGCCATGGTTCTTCTCTTACATGCTTCCCAGGTTTTATTCCTTTTTAAAAGCCCATTCGTCGGGCTTGGATTTGGACTTGGGCCTGTATATGTTTGAGAATTTCTTACCGAAGAGTTTACCCCGCACCCCCCAATTATACCTGTACCCCCCAAAATTTTTTTTTTGACCAAAATGCCCTCATATAAATAGTTACTAATTCCAATTCACTTTCCATTTTTACCGTCCGTCCAAAAGTTACAGAGAGAAAAAAAATTTTGATTTTCGCACGTGTTTACCGGAAGACTACAAGTAAGTCTTCCGGAATGAAAAATAATGTACCGGAAGAGTTTGTGAAAGTCTTCCGGTACCGGAAGAGTTTGTGAAAGTCTTCCGGTACCGGAAGACTTTATGAATGTCTTCCGGTATGGTTTGGATGACTACCGGAACACTTCATCAAAGTCTTCCGGAAAGTTTTTTAAAAAAATGCCTACCGAAAGACTTTGTTGAAGTCATCCGGAATGCTTTCGTGTGTACCGGAAGACTTGAAGAAAGTCTTCCGGAAATTTATATATATATATTTTTTTTTTATTAAATAATTGTTTTTCTGTTTTTTTTCAGTGGTTCGATCACGCGGCAGAGATGGGAGGATTCCAGTGCGATCGATGGGACGGGGCGAGACGAGTAGATCACGCGCAGATGATGCTGGTACATCTGCAGCTGCAGCTGACCCTGTGGGGTATCCTGGTGGTCCGTACGATACCAGGCTTTTGGTTTCGTACGAGCATCACGTGGCGAGACGTGTATGGTTTGGCGAGGTAATGAAATTATAATTATTTAGTTTTGAATAATAACCGAAATTATATAATTTGTTTATCTAATTTGTTTAATTTTATTTGATTTCAGGAGAGGGGGGCGAAGAAGGAACTGAAGGTGGCTGGACATGGGTTGAAGTTGACCCAGATGGTTCCACAGCAGCTTCCACCGGAGATTGAGGGTATCATATCGAGATCCGGTTTAGCTTCCTTACAGAGATCGAGTTTGAAGAAGATTGATGCAAACTTGGTTTCTGCATTTGTGGAGAGATGGCATATAGAGACATCTTCATTTCACCTGTCGTTCGGTGAAATGACGATTACTCTCGATGATGTGGCATGTCTGCTTCATTTGCCTATTAGGGGGTATTCTGGAACCCTCAACCCATCAGTGAGGAGTTAGCCATTGAGTGGGCTGTTGACTATCTTGGAGTGACATCGAGAGTGGCACTTTTCCAGGTTCGTGAGTGCAGAGGATCGTACTTCAAGATAGAGTGGTTATATGATCGATTCGTAGAGCATCGAGCAGCTTCACGTTGGGCATTTGCGACCCGATGTTATTTGATGGTGTTAGTGGGCTGCACCATCTTTGCGGATAAGTCATTTACACTCGTGGAGGCGCGATACTTGGCATTATTTAGGGACCTGGATGCGTTGTCCACCTATAGTTGGGCAACAGCTGCATTGGTGACACTGTATAGGTTTCTTGGAGATGCGTCTATGTTTAGCTGCAAACAGCTTGGTGGTTATCCGACTCTCCTACAGGTATATATTTAAATTCAGTTTATTATGTTAAAGTTATATATTAAATTTAGTTTATTGATTTTCTTTTAATTCTAATTTTAATTTTATTAAGTTCATTATGTTCTATTTAATTATTATGTTATTGTTTTTTTAACAGTGCTGGATTCACGAGTATTTTCCTACACTTGGGAAAAAAGGAGAGAATTGGATACCTGCTCAGAACTGTGGACTCCCGCGTGCGATGAGGTGGACGTACAAACAGGGGGCGTTAAAGGTGGATGAGTTGCGACCCATTATGGATTAGCTGACACCGACTGATGTCATATGGAGGCCGTTCGAGGATCATAGAGTTCATCGTCGTTTTGATGAGATTTCTCTATTCAGGGGTTGTTTGAGGTGGGGAGATACTATTGTTCCATACATGCCTGACAGGTGTCTTCGACAGTTTGGATACCGTCAGTCCATTCCACCTGCACCCATTGATCCTAGGATGGCTGGTGACATTGATGTTGAGTGGATTAGTTACACCCAGAGCGCTGGCCAGGTGATTCGTTCTGCTACACGGGCGACTATCCCATTTGAGGTAGAGGATGGATACCTAGAGTGGTATTATCGTGTTTCGCATCCTCGATTGGTACCTCCTACCTATGATGAGCCCTATGATGAGCCGCCAGTTGCATCTATTCCTGAGTACGATGCGGGACCATCTGATCCTGCATGGGGTTCTGTGTCCACCTTGATTCATCGCTACCTTCAGCAGAATGCAGCTGAAGAGGATGATCCACATTTTGCTGATCTGTTTGCAGCTTTACGTATTGCTCGTTCACAGTGATGTATAGTTATGTTTATGTCATATTATTTCTTAGACTTTGTTTGTTAATATATTGACATTTGAACTGATATTTATGTTATATGTTATTTATAGTTTTTCGATTACCTGAATCCAATTTATGTTATATGTTATTTAAGTGAAAATAAAAATGAAAAACATAATGAAATTAAAACATATAATATAATTCATGAATAAAAATGAATAACATAGTTTATAATTTATAATGAGTTTGTAATATAGGCGTAAGTTGTTGCCAATGTTGTAGACGCGCAGCAAATCCTACCATCCATGATGTTGCTGCTGGAGAACGAAAGTTCCTCCAATCTGTTGTCACTGGTGGCAATGGAAATCCTTCTTTCATGTTAACCTATATTCAAAATTAAACAATACATTATTTAATGTTACTCAAATAATTTACTAATAATATCAAATTATAACAATGTTTACCTGAATCCAATGATTGGAGTTTACAAATCCAATGCAATAAAATGAGACATTGGGTGAGAATGTAGTTGTCATAGGGAAGAAAGTCAAACATTCGACTCCTAGACAGACAAGTACCACGTTATACCGATTCGCAATCACGTAACCCATATCTGGTAGAGTCAACCATTTCTCTATTGGTTGAGAACCACTTCCCTCTATCTTCAAAGAATCTCTCACTTCAGCTAACCGATCAGCAAATAAATTGGCATATAAAGCTGATCTTTCATTATGTATAATTTCCAATTCTAATTCCCGACGAACCATTGGCCAACCATCTTCGGCATAACCCCGCAATGAAGCAATCACTCTAAATCCACAATTACCATCTGACATTACGTTGACAACGTCATCAATGAATGACCTAATATGATAAGGAAATTGAAGGATGAACCGTTTAGATGACTGTGAAGTTTGTGTTAATTTTAACTTCTTTTTCACAGGTTGTGATGGTTGAGATGGTTGAGATTTCTTTTTTGAATTTTGTGATGGTTGAGATTGTCGTTGTGAAGATTGTGATGCTTGATCAACATATTCATGATACGAAGGATCCCTTCTTCCAACTTAATTTCCATACTTAGTTTCCTCCAATGTACATGCACAACCTCAATTGGTATCGGAATACCACTAATTCTATACCCTGCCAACTCACACGCGCAAGGTAATCCATAGGTGGATCTAAGAGTACATCGGCATCTGTCTTTGTTAGTTCCAATATAATCAACTCTCTTTAACTCTTCAGCAACGCGCCTCAATGCAGCTCGCGACACTGAAGTACGTAAATATGTGTAAAATGGACTTGAATGGACATGTGCAACTTCATACACACTCTTTTGAAAAGAAGCTCGAATGTTGCTAATTTGTATCTTTAAGTTGTCATTCATGGCCTCCCAACATTTGACCATGTCACCAATACTGTTACCCAACATCTGCTTTAACTTCCAATGAGCAGACTCAACCCTATAATAATACATATTTAAACTAAGTAAGAAAAATAAAAAATTCACAAAAAGTATATTTTGGGATCTAAAACAAAACATACCGATTAGTCGTCGTGTTACCCATATGTAGGACTCGATTAATCCATGCGCAAACAAACCTTTGTCTATGTGGTGTCAACCATGTGTCGTTCACGTACTCAAAAAATTTAGGACAATCAACACACTCTTGCTCAAGTTCTTTTAAATGTTGTGCATACTCAACCTCATCACTAGCCCATACAACATCCGTCCATAATTTGCCAATTGACTCCTGCTTATCAGGATCCACTAATAGTTTCCTTTTTGTACCAACATTTTTGTTAATGTGAAACTGACATAGCAAATTATTTGTCTTTGGAAACACAGTTTCAATGGCTTTCATCAAAGCAAGATCTCTATCTGCCATCATAACTTGTGGAAATAAATCTTTTTTCACAAACAATTTTTTAAGCTTATCTAACACCCAACAAAAAGTCTCAGTCTGCTCAGACTCAATATACGCAAATGCGACAGCAAAAGTCAACTCGGTAGATGTCATTCCAACAATTTCAAACAAAGGTTGTCTGTATTTGTTTGTCTTATAAGTGCTATCCATAACTAACACAATAGGAAACATATTCAACAACTTAACTGAATCTGGATGTGCCCAAAATATATCTTTAATAACTTCAGAGTCATCTCTTTTTCTACTCCAATAAACATAACCTGCAGCCTCGATAAGCTTAAACAAATGTTGTATCTCACTTCTAGGACCTCTTATCTGTTTTTCCATCATACTCTTTTGCTTGTATATTTGTGTGATACGAGTGACACAATCTGGATCAATCTCGTACAAGGAATGCAATATATTTCTGGGTGCAACCTTTCTCTTTGTTAAATCAGCAACATGTTGCTTCTGATCCGCTGTCAACCTACCAACAAATGAGTGACCTTCTAATCTATCGGGTAAATCATGGTTATGAACGCCGCATTTTACATCAATCTTCCATCCAGATCCATCTTTTGTCGGAGTTGACCTGATCTTAAATGGACATCCGCATTTTTTGGTCGCACTTTCTATTCCACTACGAATATCCTTGTATTTCCCACCTTTATCGCAACCAAATATTATTTTGTTCTTTCTTCCTCTCTTGCCTGTTTGTGTATCTGAACGAGTGATGACGACCGTCACTTTATTTCGTAATCCGGTGTCTTTGACCCATCTTATCACCTCTTCTCGTGTACCAAATATCTCTGTCGTTGTAAATACATCTGATGTATTCACACATATCGGTTCTTTTTCGTGTAAAGGTACTGCACCTACAAAATAAAAATATTTTTTTAAAAAATGAATTAAAAAAAATTAAATAATATAAAAAAAAATTCAAACCGGAAGACTTTATGCAAGTCTTCCGGTATTGTACTCTTACAATACCGGAACACTTACATAAAGTCTTCCGGTACACATATTCATTCCTACCGAAAGAGTTAATAAAAGTCTTCCGTACCGGAACACTTTTATTAAGTCTTCCGGTGTACAATCATCATAATACCGGAAGACTTACATAAAGTCTTCCGGTATGTAAATTTACGTACCGGAACTCATTCCCAAAGTCTTCCGGAACGTGTAATTTTTGACAAATTTTTACTTTTATCTGACGGTCTGACACAAATGGTAAAAAAATAATAATAAAATAATAATATAATAAAATAATCTAAGGTTAAAATGGGCATTTTTTAAAAAATGTGGGGGTACAGGTATAGGTGGGGGGGTGCGGGGTAAAATCTTCTTTCTTACCTCATCCATCGGAGGAATCTACCCCACTCATACTTGACACCTCCTAAATTTTCAGAATAACAAAAATGCCATAATATTTGTACATGTAATTTCTGGAGTAAATTTTTGGTAGCGTAAAAAAAATTCTGGTATGAAACCAAATTCCCAGTAGTTCATTTGAAATTATCGGTATACCGGTAATTTCAAATATCCGGTATATTGCCGAGAAACTGGACATTTTGAAAAAATACAGTTTGATACTTGGAATTTAAAATCTTTTAAAATTTTAGGTAGGTATAATTTTAGGGTTTTTAGATTTTTTATTTAAACAGTCGAGATTTTGCTGATAGTTTTGTATGGTTGTGATTGCACCGACAATTTAAGTGGTCCAGATTTGTTGCACGTTTGTATAAATAAGTGTTAGGTCTTGTGATTAAACAAATATGAGAAAAATGGTTATTCCAAGATTTTTAAATAAGGCAGAAGTTTACTTCAGCAAAGATTCTCAACCTGTCGAATTCATGCTCCCGGATGGCACGACCTGCTTTATCGGCCTGACTTCAAAGTTGAAGGAATTATTGCCTGATGGTGATAATAGAAAGATGTTAAAGATTGAGTTTCGGGAGGATTGGGGGGATGGTAGTGTGAAATATAATGTAATTGAGCTGAAGAACGATGAAGACGTCAGTAAAATGTGGAGATTATTTTGTCGTAGGCTAACAAGGGGTCTGTTGGCATTAGATGTGCAGCTGGCAAGATCAGTTGATGAAATAAGGGCGATGCTAAAATGTCCTGAAGCATCTGGTAGTGTTTAGATTTTTAATATTGATTAATCATGTTGTATTGTTAAGTTTTTTAATCTTGATCATTGCAATGTAATGGCATAAATGAATGTATAATAATAATATAATGTTGTGATATAATATACATATAAAAAATATATACATATCATCCATGAAATACAAATAACACTAAATAGGCCCTCCACGGGCTAAGTGTGCGTTGAAACAAGGAAATATGTTAGTGACAAATTATGCTACAAATTTTATGGAGTTATCGAAGTTTTATACGCTCCATGATGTAGCAACTGCTGAATTTTCGAAGTGCATCAAGTTTGAGGACAAGTTGCGTTTAGAGATTAAGAAAGTTGTAGGGTATCATAAGATTCGTGTTTTTGCTGATTTGGTTGATAGTTGCAGGATCTTCGAGGAAGATAATAATGCTCACTACAAGATTGTTACTGATAGACGGGGCAAGAGTAAGCAAAATCATGGCAAGCCTTATGATACTCCAGCTGGTAAGGGTAAACATAAAGTTGCTTTGGATCATAAAACTAGTGGGGGAGATGCTTCTGCTAGTATTGTTTGTTTCAAGTATGGAAAAGCTGGACATAAGAGTAATGTGTGTACTGCTGAGGTGAAACGTTGTTTCCGTTGTGGAAAAGTTGGACATGTGATATCTGATTGCACGCATAAAGAGATGATTTGCTTTAATTGTGGTGAAGAAGTGCATATTGGTAGCTAGTGCCAGAAGCCAAAGAAAGCAAAGTCTGGAGGAAAAATGTTCGCTTTAGCTGGGACTCAGACAACTAATGAGGACAAACTCGTCAGACATACGTGTTTCGTTAATAGTATTCTTTTATTTACTATTATTGACACGGGTGCTACCCATTGTTTTATTGCTGCTGATTGTGTTAAGAGGTTGGTGATAACGAGAAAATGTATCGATTATATTGCTATGTTTCAATACCGTTTTATCGCATAATTGTCGTTTTAACACCCAATTTCTCGAGTTTTCTTTGCCATTTTGCAGGTACATCATATACATAGCTAAATCATGAGCCACAAGCAAAAAGGAGCAAAAACAACCATTAAAAGATGAAGAAATGAGGAATTCTGCATAACCTGCTGTAAACACCCCAAATTCGCCCTCACCCATTCACACCATGGATTGTGATCATTTCATATGCATAAACTCAATCATAGCATCTCATACCACATTTTTGATTCACTGCATAGGTTCAAAGTCATCTGCATCTAGGGTTTGTGATCTGAGCAATCCAAGAGCTTCTTGAGCCACTCCAAAGGTCATCAATCACTTCAAAGGGGTCCATGTGTGTTCAAGCATCATATTATATCCTCTCAAAGTCAATAATGTCAAAAAATCACAAGAACTGAGAATGGCATGGAAGCAGAGCCAGGTTTGACTGCACAGATGACCTAGAATTAGGGTTTTGGTTTCAGAGGCCATAACTCCAATTTTTTTGGTCATTCTTGTTTCTATTGGTCTCTATATGGTATAGGGAGCATGCATATCAATTTTCATGAAGAAATTCCATGGGGAAGTCATCTGATCAAGAGTTGACTTTTCAAGCAAGTCAGTGTAAAATCAGGGCATCTGAGGCCCCCAATGACCCAACCAAAGGGCATTCTTCATCATTTTGATTGTATATGATCTTTATTTGATCATGGAAGATGTTAGAAGTTCACAAAATTGAAGAATTTCAAGTCATTTGCAAAGTTGACTTTTTTTGGGAAAGTTGACTTATGTTGAAAATTGCCATTTTAGGAAGCTTTTTCAACCCTTACTTTTTGATTCAAAAATGCTTCAAATGGAAAAACTTGGGTCATGAAAGTTGTAGAGTGGATCATTCCCTTTTAAAAAAGTACAAGAACTCTTTCTAATTCATTTTGGATTAAAAGTTATGGCTTTGTAAAGTTGGGAAAAATCATTGAATTTTCACTTTTTGCACAAGAGGGAAAGTTGCAAAACCTCATGCCAAGGCCAAAGATGACTTCAAAGTGACTTCTAATATTCATACAAACACAATGCAATGCCTAAAATTCAGATTGGCCCAAGAAATTTCTCATTTTTATGCCTTGATGTCCAAGTATCATAAGCCATTTTTTCATGAAAATCACAAAGAGGGGAAACTTGCAAGAAGGGTTCCTTTGGTTTTGTTTGATCTCTAATCAATATCAAAGTGTCATAGCAACATTATATGGTGCTTTTTGCTGCATATTACCCAAGAGATGTCACATGTTCATGGCCAAAAGTCACAAAATGTCACAAGTTGCCAAAATGCAAAACACATGCTATCTTGCAATCCCAATGTTGCAGTCCTTCACAAACCATCCAAAGGCCCTCCCTAAAGCTGGCTGAGGCAATCCAAGCACAGAGATTTCCTCTGCCATGGCCCATACCCCCAAGTACAACTTACTTGACATTTTGGCAACTTGAGCCATACCAATCACATCAGTCCACATCAACTCCTCTGGCCCATCACACTTGTTTATACAAACCAAAAGCAAGCCATTTAATAAGAAGAGACCAGCCAGAAACAACACAATCCAACTTGCACCAAAATCTGTCCCAAACTTCTTCTCTGAAAATTCCTTCATACAGCCACCAAAACTTCACTTCTTCTTTCACCAATAAGTCACAAATCACCCTTAGAACAAGAATCATCCCCTGAAACAGCTTGAAACATCTCACAAAAGGCCCTCCATTTCTGCTACACCAGAGCAAAACAGCCATAACCAGCCATTCTCAAAGCTCTCCAAGCCTCATTTCATCATCAGGGTGTTCAAAGGAGAGGGATTGCACCAAGTTTGAGGCCAGAAAGCTCCAAAGTTCAAAGCTCCGGTTCAGGTATCATCAAGAACATTTTTTTTCAGAAATGCAATCTCTTGTTATAGGATGATAGAGTTTGTTTCACTGATCATGTTAAGCTTTGAAGCACTGAAAACGGTTGAGAAATGAGTGTGTATGCATGTTCTGAAGTTTTTGCAGTGTTCTTGATCTTGCTTGAATCTTGTTGTTGATGCATTGTAAATATGATTTTGTGATTGATTCATGTTTGGGGTAGATAGAGGATGAAATATGGGGATTTAGAGCACTTAACACAGCCTAAGGAATGAGTTTGATTCTGCATTTTTGAAAAAAACTGCATAATGAATCGATTCATTCCAGCATGAATCAATTCAAAACAGCATAATGAATCGATTCATCCCATTATGAATCGATTCATCCTGTTGAAAAGTTCCTGGATTTCGCATAATGAATCGATTCATCCCATTATGAATCGATTCATTCTCCTGTTTATCAAAATTAATTCATTTTGTTTATATTTTATTTGCATGAATTTTTAAAAATAACAAATCATGTTAAAAAATTCTGAAATTTTTTGTCAAGCGTTTCATTAATTTTCAGAACCCAAAAATATTTTTATTTTTATTTTTTTCATTAAAAATTATTTTTAAATAATTTAAATGTTTATTTTTAATTAATTAATGAAAATTAATTAATTAAAAATACATTTAGGTATTTAAAAATTACAAAAAATTTCACATTGCATTCTAAAATATTTAGAAACATTATCAAACTCTCAAAACAAATTTATTTTTGGTTCTTGACCTATTTTGACAATTTTCATTGGAATTAAATTTGTTTAAAAGCAATATTTTGATTCAAACTTGGAAAAATCCATTCTGCCTAACCATTGAGAGTTTGATGATGGTTCTTCTTGCATTGCATCCTTCATGGCATGTAGTTTATAGGATAAATTTGGTTTGAATTGATCTTGCATTTTCAATTTGTTTGGTATTTTTCTTTGTGAGGCACCCCAAAACCCTAGTAATCTTAGGAAATTCATAACTTTCACTAGGTTAAGAGTTAGATCCCCTCCTTTGGTCAGTGAACTTGTATAGGTCTAGGGTATCTTTGAATGCATTTTCAAATTTTTATCATGTCATTTGCTTCTGGTTTTGGATTTTTGCTTTGCATGATGCATGAAACCCTAATTTGGGCTTTCATTTGCATCCATCTTCCATTTGTTTGCATACCATGACTTGCCATGACATTTTGTGCATCCATTTGATTCATAATACATCTTAGGAAATATTAGAATCATGTTTGATCATTGCATCTTTCATTTGCCATGTTGTATGTCATTTGCATTTCATAACTTTTCATGTATGTTCATGGTTCTAAGCATGCTCCTCTTGCATCCATATGTTTGTATGATCATTTTAATGCCTTACCTCATGTTCACATCATCTCTTAGCATCACTCAAATCATGTTCATGCTCCTAGTTTTGGTTTGCATCATCACGTTGCATCTCACTAGCATTGCATTTCATTTCTTTACTAACTTTTCAGGTTAATGGTAAGTTTGTTGGGAGGTGGATTTGCCTTCACCTCCTACCTCTTCTCACCTCATCATTTTGCATCATTTCTGCATTTTTACCTTGTGTTTGAGATTGAGCTTGCTCTTTCTTCTTCATCTTACTTTCTTTCTTCAAGTGACTTGTCTTCTTAAATGAAGCAAGTTACTTTGCTTCTCTTTGCTCCTTTCATCTGCTTCCTGGTGGTTTCTCTGAAGATCTTTCTTGTAAACCTCACAAACCTTAGGAACAACCAAGCATGACAATAATTAGGGTTTTGATTAGTCCCCCATTTAGATTTTACCTTTGTGTCTCATTGAGTCTTCTCTCCTCATCTCATAATCAGGGAATAAACCCTAAAGGCTTTAAGGCTTTGTGATTAAGCTTATGCCTGCATCCTTCTATTAGGATGGAGTGTATAACTTTAATCCTAAGTGTTAAACCCTTAATGTGTTTAAATCCTCTAATCAATTCACATAATAACCACTAAGACATCAAGCTTGTAACTTGGGCCTTGCATTAGGGTTCTAATTCTTCCTTAATTGGTTAAGAAGGACTAACCCTAGTGTTAATGGACAAGTCCCCCTCAAGTTGTCTTACAAATCATAAAATTCACTTCATCATTTTATCATTAACTAAAATCCACTTAACCAAAGGCTTGTTTTGTCATGAGTTTAATCCCCAATCATGGATTAAGTTGAGGAGTTTTCCTCAGCTTAAACATTCTCATCTATTATCCTTCTATTAGGATGGTGTAATGAGTCTGTTTAATCCTTGATTATGGCTTAACCTCATTACTTAACACTAAACAAAAAACACCAAAACATCTAAATAATCACAAGTAGGTTAATGATCTTAATCCTACATCAAAGGTGATTAAGTGTGAGAAGCTGACTTCACACTTAAGATATTCTCATTACCCCTAATCAGAGGGAAGATGTGATGAGTTTACTAAATCCATTGGTTTAGGCTTAAGCTCATTAACTTATGACAAACTTTCAAAAGCAATAAAAGACTGAAAACACAAAAACAAACAATAATCGTCTCCTTCGGGATTCTTTTCTCATCATCCTCACTCACAAACGAGAACTCGCTTCTTCCGTCTAATGCAAGACAGTTTGCACCTGAGCCAGACAGGTCATACACTTGAGCATTGACAAGTAAGCAGTTCACAAGTCAATTCATCTTTCAGTCTCTTTGGGTCGAACTACGGTGTTCTGACTTCCTCATTGCACGAGAGGATACGTAGGCATAACTTAACAGTTATCGAACAAAAGTCTCTGTATATTCCCCCTCTTCCAGCTCCATTCTTTTAGCCTCATGATCTTGAGCATTTCATTCCTGATCTCACACTGACACTTCATTTATACACTTCACTCCTCTTACACTGACACCTGTACATCTTTTTTTCAACTCTTTTATGCACAAATTGCACTGACACTACCCCTTTAAAACACAAATCTTTTAAGCGTGGATCCCGTCGAGTACGGCGGACAATTTGGGTGCTAATACCTTCCCAGGTTGTAACCAACCCCCTTTCTCAGTCTCTCTGGTTCGCAACCGTCTTATCCATCTTTTTCTAGGTCTATGCAGCATTGCCTTTCCTCCGGGATAAAAATGCCTAGCTGGCGACTCTTTTCATTTCATCCTTTCGCCGACCGTTCGCGTCTGTACCTCATTTGAGCCAGTCTCATCTTTTGGGAGCGACAGCTTGGCGACTCTGCTGGGGACCCTTATACTGTAACCAGGGCTTCTGGTTCTTTTTGTGGGTTCCTCCTAGCGCTTGATTGATTTGTGTTTACTGGGGTGTTATGTGCTATTTGTGTTGTGTATTTATTTTGTTTACTACCTTATGTACAATTGTTTATTTGCTTTCTTTATAGCTTTACATATATCATACTGTCATACTGTGCTGGCTGGATCTGGTTTGTTGCTTTGGTGGGTGGGTGTTCTACTGAGAGTTAAGTTCCTATACCTGGGACCTGAGTGACACCTAGGCTAGAGTGGTTCATGTTCTTTCCCATTCCATTTCGGTCTGGTGCGGGAACATGAAACACGGTTCAAATATGGGTTTCTTCTTGAGAACTCTGTGCTGCAGATTTCCTGTAGTGCTAGGGCCATCAGGGAAGCCTGCTAAGTCTGAATGACCTTTAGTATTGACCTTCAGAAACTGAGGTGAATTAGAGGAGGATCTTTTATGGTTATTGTAAACACTGTACCTCCGGGTTAGAAGTGTTTACACTTCTCATAACTGATCCAAGTCTGAGGATCCTTGTTTTAGAACATCACCTGTGAGGGGGTTGGGCTGTTTACAGGTTTGCAGGTACCCTTGACCTCAACATACCCTGTTACATTGTTAAGAGTACTCCATTTTGGAACAGTTCTTGTGATTTTAACCCTGGACATGTGACTCTTTATTTGAGTCCCCCACCTTGGTTACTGGACTTATGAACCTTCATCTGGATTTCTTGAACATATATGGACCTATATCAAGGCAGTTAATTAGATCCAGCTCAGTCACAAACCCTTGCATATCATTTGCATACATCATCATTGCATCATTTTAACATTTGCTTATTTGTTTTTCAGGGTACCCACATCATATATTTTGGCTTGGTTTTGACCCCTTCATCAGCATAAACCTATCTTCATCAGTACTTACTTCAGCTATCAGCTACCTGCTTCAGTCACCTGCATCACCAGTCTCAGCCTGTCAGTGGCCCATCTTCAGTGTTATTCTCAGCATCTGTCTCAGCTCTTCTTCAGCAACATGGCACCTAAGAAGAGCAATATCTCCTACCATTTCTTTGAGCCTGAGCTGGCTAGCATCAGGAGGATCCAGACCCTGATTACTCCAGACCATATACCACTATTCAGAGAACATTATGGAGGAATCCTTGATGTGGTTATAGATTTGGACCCTTCACAGAGGAGCTTGATTCATACTTGCCTGCAGTTCTATGATCCCCCTCTGAGGTGCTTCACCTTTCAGGATTTTCAGTTGGGACCTTTATTAGAGGAGTATTCATCATTGGTTGGTGTACCTATCAGGGGTGGAGTCCCCTTCAACCCTGAGATGGTTTTTCCTAGTAATGAAGAAGTAGCAAAGGCATTATATCTGGAACCAATTCTGATTGGGCAGAACATGACAGCCAAGGCTGGAGTCTCTGGTCTGCACTTGGATTTCTTGACCTCTTAGACTATTCTGAAGGCCTCCTTAGGAGAGTGGAAGGCAGTCTGTGCATTATTAGCCCTTAGCATATATGGGGTTATATTATTTGCAGATGAGCCTAAGTTTATTAGCAAGAATGCAATCCATCTTTTCATCTTGAGGAACCCAGTGCCCACCTTACTGGGAGATCTCTACTACTCTGTTCACCAAAGGAATGAAAAGCAAAGGGGAAGACTGGTGAGATGCTGTGCTCCTTTGTTCCATACATGGTTGCTCAAACATTTGCCAAAGACTGATGCCTTCTTGAACTCTCACCAGCAAAGGAACTGGGCTAGGAGACTTGTTGCTTTAACCTCAGATGATATCAGGTGGTGCACTCAGAGCACCAAGGGCAGAGACATCATTACTAGTTGTGGGCAATTTCCCAATGTGCCTCTGATAGGAGTGAAGGGTTGCATCAACTACAACCCTCTGCTATTCAAAAGACAACTGGGTTATGCATTAGTCCACCCTCCTAGAGTACAAGATCTAGCTGAGACCCTTTATTGTGAGATCAAGCCTAATCTGGCTATTGTCAGGCAAGCATCCTGGGCTTGGGACAATGTCCAGACTAAAGGAGTAACCATTTTTGGAAGATGCAACAATGTGGCCTCAGCTCAGTACTATGAGTGGTCTCATGCCAGGGCTCAAATTTCTGGGATGCCCTTCACCCTTGAAGATGTGCCTGGACCTTCCACAGCACCACCCCCAGCTACTGTCAGCTTAGAGGAGTTTGAGAAATTGAAAGAGAGGAATGAGAATCTGACTCAGGCTCTACAAAAGACCCTCTGGGAGAGGAGTGATGGTCGGCTGGACATTGAAAGGTTGGAAAAGCTAAAGTTGGAGCATCTGGCCAGGATTGAGAAGTCAGAAGACTACATTAAGAAGTCAAGGGCTGGAGAGCAGATCTTGAAGAATGCCTGCAAAGAGGCCCAGTTCCAGAGAGCTAGGGCCGATCTTTATCTGAAGGAGAGTCAAGCTAGGTGGGTCAGGATCACCGAAGCTTGCACTCAGGAGGATAAGAGAACCCAGGACAAGATTGAGCAGTTGGAGGCTAGTGCAAAGGAGCAGCAGGAAGCCCTGCTAGCAGCCCAGAAAGAGGTCTCGGAATTGAAGATTAAAGCTGGTGTGAAGAGGTCGAAGGACCAAAGTCGACACAAGAAGCTAACTGCATCTGTTACTACCAGGAATCTTCTCATCAGGAACCTTACAGAGCGTCCAGCTGATCCTGTGACTGAAGCACTTCTAAAGGAAGTTCAGGAGGATGAGTTTGGTCTTGGTGTCTGACTTTTGTTTGTTGTTGCTTTCATTTTTATTGTACTTTTCCTTTTTTGTGTTGTATTTTGACCCCTCAGAGGGCATGTATTGTAAAAAACAAACTATGTATCATTTACTTTTTGTAATATATGTGTTGGCTCGTTTCATCTGAGTTCTTCCAAAGCAACATCAAAAGCATCTTCCTCAGGGGTCTGGAAAGGTCAAAACCAAGTGCCAAGCCGGATACCTTGGAAACAAATAAGCATACTGCATTGCATACTAACCTTTGTTTGTTTTGTAGGTTTGTTTTGTTTTTGTTACTAACTCTGTTGTGATCTCAGGAACTATTGCTCGACGTCGGGTGTTCCCACTCAACCGTCCACACAGATATCCCACCCGCAACAACCTTCCGGGTATACAGATGGACCAGGTACAACAGGATCTTACAGAGGTCAGGAACCAAATGGCCAACGAGAGGCTGGAAATGAGGAATCAGATGACACAATTTATGGAGGTGATGAATGGATTGGCACAGAGCCAAGAAAGGTTAAGAGCCTTGGTAGAGAGGCAGACTCAGGAAGACCCTCATCTAGGGACTGGTGGGACAAGCAACAATGAGAGGGTTCAGCCTCATATCAACCCACCTGTATTTGGACCCCACCTTCATCCAGAGATCAACATCCCTGCTAATGTACAAGGGAATGCTACCACAGGCAGAGTGCTCCAAGAAGACCCCCAGGAAGATCAGTTCACAGTGATGGGAGCTGGGGATGAGGCCTATGACAGAAGGCTGGATGAAATTGCTGAAAAATTAAGATCCTTGGAGTCTCAAAACTCCTTGGGTTTTGATGTTATGGACATGGGCTTAGTGGACGGGGTCAGGATTCCCCACAAATTTAAACCACCGTGCTTTGAGAAGTACAACGGGACTTCCTGTCCACGGACCCACTTGCAATCCTTTCTGGGGAGGTTGAAGGCATACACCATGGATGAAAAGCTATGGATGTTTTATTTTGAGGATAGCTTAACAGGAGCTTCAAGGGAATGGTACTCTCATTTGACCAGAGCAACCATCAGGTGTTGGAAGGACTTGGCTGAGGCCTTTATTAGACAATACCAGTATAACATGGATATGGCTCCCAACAGGACCCTCCTGATGGGAATGTCACAATCATCCAGAGAAAGCTTCCGGGAGTACGCCCAGAGGTGGAGACTGCTTGCTGCTGCTGTCCAGCCACCCATGTCGGAGAGGGAGATGGCCGACATGTTTATGAACACCCTCCAAGGGACATACATTGACAGGCTAGCTGCCTTTTCTTCTACCAGCTTTGTGGATGTGGTTATAGCTGGAGAAAGAATTGAGAGCTTATTAAAGATGGGCAAAATTTCTGACAACGGTGCAAGCTCATCCAGCAACACAAGAAAGCCTTTTGTGGGCCCAAGAAGAACTGGTGAGACCAATGCTATCCATACCAGCAGGGGCAGACCCCAATATGTTCATAGGTCTGTGGCGGCAGTCACCATTCCCGCTCCAATTCATCCACAACCAGCTTATCAACCACAGCAACAAAACTACCAGCAACAAGCTCAATATCCACCTCAGAGAAATTATAACAACAACAACACCAGCAACAACAATCAGCAAAGACCGTATCAATAGAGACCATCTCAGGCCAATAGGGTGATCGATCTGATCCCTATGACTTATGCCACATTACTGCCACAACTCCTGAAACTCAACCTGGTTGAGCTAAGGACATTGGCACCTCCAGATCCTGCCAGTCTACCCAGAAATTATGACGCCAGCGCCAGATGTGCTTTTCACTCGAATGCACCTGGCCACAGTACAGAGAAGTGCAGAGCCTTGCACATGAAGGTACAAGACCTGGTAGACTCTAAGGCTCTAAACTTTGCACCACCACCAAATGTTAGCAAGAACCCTATGCCAAACCACGGAGGACCCAGAATCAACGCTATTGAGGAAGATAAGCCGTCTTACTTAATAACTAGTGTGGGTCAGATTCGGACACCTTTGGTAGAGATCAAAGCTCAACTCCTTGAATGTCAAATGTTCCCTGGATGCGAGCTAGGGTGTGCTTATTGCAACATTTCAGTGAATGGATGTGATAACTTGAGAGATGGCATAAATGGTCTCATCCAGAGTGGCCTGCTTCAAATCACAACATCAATTCCTACAAATCCAGCAATCTCCTTAACAACAATTCCCGAGTCTTCTACAACTGCAACAACAATTATTCCAAACAACTCTTCAATCTCATCAACAAATGCTTCATCTGTCACTTCAACGGACCAAATATCAACAAACATCCCTTCTACAACTTCAGCACCCCTTCATTCAGAATCTCCTACAACAGCAACACCCATCCAGTCAACAGTGTCTCCTACAACATCAATAGCAAACAATGAAAGCGTCTCAACAGTTACAATTTATTATGATCCTGCAAATGATTCTGCCTACAATTCACAAAATGCCATTCCCATCAGAGCACCAGTCACAATATACTATGATCCACAGACTATCACGGTCCCTTCTGCAGCTGCTATCAGTCCAGTCACTATCACAGTGCCTGGGCCAGTACCTTACGAAAGCAGTAATGCCATCCCCTGGCATTATGGCTCTGATCTATACTGCGAAGGACAGAAAATCACTCTTGAATCATCAACTTCTTCACCACAAATAGACAATGTGGGGGGAGGCGGAGGCTTCACTCGAAGCGGACGTCTCTTTGCCCCGCAAATTCAGAGACCCACTGCCGAAGCAGAAGCTGCTGCCAAGGCAAAAGGGAAGAGCCTGGTGCAAGAAGAACAAATTGTTAAAGAAGCTTTGAAAACACATTTTGATCAAGAGGTTGATGAATTCATGAGAATCATCAAGAAAAGTGATTACAAGATAGTGGACCAGCTTCACCAGACACCTTCCAAGATCTCCATTTTATCACTGCTAATGTGCTCCGAGGCTCATCGGAACGCACTACTAAAAGTCTTGCACGCAGCTTATGTGCCGGAAGAGATCACAGTCAATCAGTTGGAAGCTGTAGTTGGAAATGTTAATGCTAGTAATGGACTAGGATTTACCGACACTGATTTGACTACGGAAGGCCGCAATCACAACAAGGCTTTGCACATTACCATGGAATGTAAGGGTGCAGTGCTTTCCCATGTACTGGTAGACACATGATCATCCCTCAATGTCTTACCTAAAAAAGCCCTTGTGAAGCTGGAGTATGAAGGATTGGCATTACGCCCCAGTAACCTGGTAGTAAGAGCCTTTGACGGTTCAAAGAGATCAGTTCTGGGGGAAATTGAGTTGCCTATAACGATTGGCCCACAAACTTTCAAAACGACCTTCTACGTGATGGACATTCAGCCTGCCTACAGCTGTTTGTTGGGTAGACCTTGGATTCATGCCGCTGGCGCAGTTACGTCTACCCTTCACCAGAAGTTAAAATTCGAGTGGGAGGGCCAAGTCGTTACTATTTGTGGAGAGGAAGATATCTTTGTTAGCCATCTGGCTACATACAAATACATTGAGATGAATGGGGAGATCCACGAAACAATGAGTCAAGGGTTCGAGGCCTTGAACATAAATGAAACATCTGTTGTACCTGGAACCTCAATGACATCTTATCAACAAGCTCGGAAGGTTGTTGAAGAAGGGACTGCCCAAGGCTGGGGCAAGTTGCTGCCCGTAGAGAAGAAGGAGGATAGATTTGGGTTGGGTTACAAACCAACTCAACAAGATCAAGCAGAGGCTGCTGAGAAGCCCAATTTTGTTAGTGGGGGGATGCTCACCCCTGATGCTGTCAACAATTTGGAAGACGAGGATGAAAGCGACCGCAACCTGGAGAGTTGGATACGTCCAAAGATCCCGGGGAGCAGTATCTCAAACTGGTCTTCCCAGGAAATTATAAGAGTTACTCCTGCAGAGTAATTATTATTTCCTGTATATTTTAAGCATGCATCAAGTCTTGCATCTTGCCCAAGATGACAAGACTCATTTTGTAATCGGGCCATCTGTAATTTTTGTGCAACAAGATTAATCAATGAAATATCAGACATCTTTTGCAAATGAGTCTTTTTTCTTTTCCGCTCACTGTTTTTTCATTTTTCTTTTTGTACAAAAATAAATGGCAATGTTTTCAAAATGGCAACTTTGTTTCACTTTTCTAAACAAGATTAAAATCAATCACTAAAATGAACAAACTGAACCCTTGCAGAGAGTGCCTTCCAGACCGCACCGACAACAGCACGGCTATGACTTCGTATGACTTTGACAATCCAATCAATCAAGCTGATGAAGGGGTTGAAGAAGATTATGAGCTTCCTGAAGAGCTAGCCAGGTTGTTGAGGCAAGAGGAAAAGGTTATCACACCTCATCAGGAGGAGGTTGAAACGATTAATCTTGGTACAGAAGAAGACGTGAAAGAGGTTAAGACCGGGGCCTGCTTACAAGACCCAGTGAAGAAACAACTGATTGACCTGCTTCGGGAATATGTGGATGTGTTCGCTTGGTCTTATCAGGATATGCCAGGGTTGGACACCGATATTGTTATGCACAAGCTGCCTTTAAGAGAAGATTGCCCGCCGGTTAAACAGAAACTGCGCCGTACTCGCCCAGACATGGCAATGAAAATCAAAGAAGAGGTACAAAAGCAGTGGGACGCCGGGTTCCTGGCTGTAACTAGCTATCCGCCGTGGGTGGCTAATATAGTACCTGTGCCTAAGAAAGACGGCAAAGTAAGAATGTGTGTTGACTACCGGGATCTGAACAGAGCTAGCCCGAAAGATGACTTCCCTTTACCTCACATTGATGTATTGGTTGATAATACAGCTCAGTTCTCGGTATTCTCCTTCATGGACGGATTTTCAGGATACAATCAGATCAAGATGTCACCTGAAGACATGGAGAAGACAACTTTCATCACACCTTGGGGCACGTTCTGTTACAAGGTGATGCCATTCGGACTAAAGAATGCCGGTGCAACATATCAAAGGGCTATGGTAACATTATTCCACGATATGATACATAAAGAAATCGAATGTTATGTGGATGATATGATTGCCAAGTCCCTCACTGAAGAAGACCACCTGGTAAATCTGCTGAAGCTATTCAAGCGTCTGAGGAAGTACCAACTGAAGTTGAACCCCAACAAGTGCACATTCGGGGTGCGATCGGGTAAGCTGCTGGGTTTTATTGTGAGCGAGAAAGGGATTGAAGTTGATCCTGATAAAGTCAAAGCCATTCAAGAAATGCCTGCACCAAAATCTGAAAAAGAAGTTCGAGGGTTTCTAGGTAGATTGAACTACATTTCAAGGTTCATATCTCACCTTACAGCAACTTGCGAACCTTTGTTCAAGCTATTGAGAAAAGAACAGACGGTCAGGTGGAACGAAGACTGCCAGAGGGCTTTTGACAAGATCAAGGAGTACTTACAAGAGCCTCCAATCTTTATGCCTCCAGTTGAAGGAAGACCTCTAATCATGTACTTGACAGTATTAGAAGAGTCAATGGGGTGTGTGTTGGGCCAGCATGACGAGTCTGGTCGAAAAGAGTATGCAATATACTACCTAAGCAAAAAGTTTACCGACTGTGAACAACGTTATTCACTGCTCGAGAAAACTTGCTGTGCTTTAGCGTGGGCTGCTCGCCGACTGAGACAGTATATGTTGACCCACACTACTTTATTGATATCAAAAATGGACCCAGTTAAGTACATTTTTGAGAAGCCAGCACTTACCGGACGGGTTGCAAGATGGCAAATGATCCTCACGGAATATGACATCCAATACACCTCTCAGAAAGCCATCAAGGGCAGTGTATTGTCTGAATATCTTGCTGAGCAACCTATTGATGATTAACAGCCTATGAGATTTGACTTCCCCGATGAAGACATCATGTTCATAAAAGCAAAAGATCATGAAGAGCCTATTCACACTGAAGGGCCTGACCCATAAGAAGAATGGACTATGATGTTTGATGGGGCTGTTAATATGAGTGGTCGTGGTGTTGGTGCAGTACTCATTACACCTAAAGGAGTTCACATGCCTTTCTCGGCAAAGCTCACCTTTAACTGCACTAACAACGAAGCTGAATACGAAGCTTGCATTATGGGTCTTGAGGAAGCCATTGACCTCAGGATCAAGACTTTGACTGTATTCGGAGATTCAGCTCTGGTAGTTAATCAAACCAACGGTAAATGGTACACCCATCAGGATCATCTGATACCTTACAGGGATTATACAAGGAGGTTGTTGACTTTCTTTACAACAGTCAAGCTCGAGTATATCCCTCGAGACGAGAATCAGTTTGCAGATGCCCTGGCTACCATTTCATCCATGATCAAAGTTCAAGCTGCCAACTTTGTACCTCAGATTTCAGTGTCCAGACTTGACAGACCAGCATACGTGTTCGCAGCAGATGTTGCCAAAGATGACAAGCCTTGGTTCCATGACATTAAGTGTTTCTTGGAGGATCAGACATACCCACCTGGGGCATCTTCCAATGATAAGAAGACATTAAGAAGGCTTGCTGGTAGTTTCTTCTTGAATACTGACGGTTCCCTGTACAAGAGAAACTTTGATATGGTACTCCTCAGATGCGTTGACAGAACAGAAGCAGACTTGCTGATGCACGAGGTGCACGAAGGATCCTTTGGTACCCATGCAGGAGGACATGCAATGGCCAAGAAATTGCTAAGATCAGGTTATTACTGGATCACAATGGATGCCGACTGTTGTGCCTACGCCAGAAAATGCCATAAATGCCAGATTTATGCGGATAAAGTGCATGTACCTCCCAACCCTTTGAATGTGATGTCTTCCCCCTAGCCCTTTGCTATGTGGGGCATTGACATGATTGGCAAGATTGAGCCAACTGCTTCGAATGGCCACAGATTCATCTTGGTTGCCATTGACTATTTCACCAAGTGGGTCGAAGCAGCTTCCTATGCAAATGTTACAAGGCAAGTGGTAGCCAGATTTCTGAAGAGAGATATCATCTGTCGATACGGAGTTCCCGAGCGAATCATTACTGATAATGGTTCCAACTTGAACAACAAAATGATGGCAGAGCTATGCCGGGACTTCAAGATCCAACACCACAATTCTTCTCCTTACCGGCCAAAGATGAACGGCGCGGTTGAGGCAGCTAATAAGAATATCAAGAAGATTGTGCAGAAGATGGTAGTCACCTACAAAGACTGGCATGAGATGCTACCATTTTCCTTGCATGGGTACCGCACGTCAATTAGAACATCCACTGGGGCAACACCGTATCAGCTTGTGTATGGTATGGAAGCAGTCCTGCCAGTTGAAGTTGAATTACCCTCCCTACGGGTACTAATGGATGTTAAGTTGAACGAAGCAGAATGGGTTCGATCCCGATACGAACAACTGAGTCTGATTGAAGAGAAAAGATTGGCTGCAATCTGTCATGGGCAGTTGTATCAGAAAAGAATGAAGAGAGCCTTTGATCAGAAAGTCAGGCACCGAGAGTACCAAGTAGGGGATCTTGTGCTGAAAAGAATCCTCCCTCCTCATACAGACCACAGGGGCAAATGGACTCCAAACTATGAAGGACCATTTGTAGTAAAGAAAGTTTTCTCTGGTGGAGAACTCATGCTCAGTACTATGGATGGTGAAGACTTCCCGTCCCCTGTGAATTCAGATGCAGTTAAAAAATACTTCGCATAAAATGACCCGCTGGACATAAAAACAGAATGTAAGTCCAGGCAAAAATAGGGCATCCCGGCGAGTCAAAAACAGAATAAAAGACTCGGGCAAAAATAAGGGAAAATAAACAAAAAAATGTGTACACCCGCTGAGTTGAAGAGCCACATCGGACAACTCAGGCAAAAATGGGTATCCCGATGGATCGAAAACCCGAAAGGGCGGTCCATGCAAAATAAGGGAATAAGCGAACAACTGCATTCTGAATTCGTCTGTATCACCTACAACTTGGTAAACCTCGAAAGGATCAAGCTTCTCTCAGAACCAGCCTTCTTCAGAAAGCAAGACGAGAAGAACGTCAAATGTCATACGAGTCATAGCAAAAGGAAAGCTCCTTGAAGCGTCGTCAACATTGCCAGCATTTTGTTTCTCAATTTGCAACAATCTCCTCATTTCAGGGGATATGTTTCTTTGACTGTATCTTGCCAATTCAGGGCACATGAATTAATAAAATCAGATTTTCAGTCATGTTTCGCCCCGTACACTTCATTTTCATTTGCAAAAATGTCTGGTGTCCTTAAAATACTGATTGCACAAATACAGATGCTTTTCTTCTAAAAATGCATGCTTGCAGGGAATATACTTACTCTCGGGAGTGCCTAACTCCTATGACGGAATCCGGTAAGGGATACCTCGGGATCACTTGTGCGTTTCTCTGTCTTTTCAGGATTGCAGGTACTCAAAGCACAACATGGGGCATGTAGGCTTCATCCCAGCAAGCTGGCAAATCAGTACTCGCTCAGTCTTAACACTCAAAGTGTTTTCTCCCCAGCTGAGTTGCCACTTGTTACTTCTCCCAGCCGAGATACCAATCATTCTCCTCAGCTAAGTACAAAAGCCAGGGAACCATCTTCCCCACAGAGCTTCAGCCTCTATCCAGAAGAGCAACGCACGAAGGAATCACAACAGAGTGACGAAAGCTTCTACAAACCCCAGCTGGGTTCCTCATTATCAAGAATGGGTCTATCAGTGACCTATTCCTCCAAGCAGACGCATCTTGTCAGATCTACCAATGATCTCATCCCCGGCTGGGATGTCCTTTACAAGCAGATCGGCCAGAGATCTTCGCAGCAACGGGATCCGAATCCCGGTTTGGTATCTCTGCATAATCATGGCATTCGCATCATACTCACCCACAAAGCGTAGCATTCCGTCTAATACGGAGCATTACGGCAAAAATCAAACACAATGCATAATCATAAGCCATGTTCTGAATCGAACACTTGTGAATAATGACAATCCATCCGCAATATACAGAATACCCCCCAGATTCCCCAGCAAACACAGTTGCCTTACATTCCCAAACACCAGTGTATACTACCCGTGACACCCGTCCATGTCATATCTCCAGCAGAAAGCCAAAGACATCCTCTTGGCACTCACATGTACTTATATATATACATTTCCTTGACATTCGTCCATGTCATTCTCCCAGCACAGTAATGTAAACACTTTGTATATCAGATACTTGTTTATACTATACTCTTCTCCTTTTGACACTCGTCCGTGCCCCCCTCACCAGCAGGTTGAACACTCATCTATACATCACTCGCCCGCACACTACTCATGTTACTTATGCAGATACTCGTCCGTATCTTATATACACCATTTATATATCCACGCAGATTCAACACTAGTCCTTGTTCTTTGTTAACCAGTTGATACTCGTCCGTATCATCATCTCAGAACATGCGTCAAGCGTTTGTTTCTACCTGATACTCGTCCGTATCATAGTCTTAAGGATGCTCGTCCGCGTCTTTAATCCATACACTGTGTTAAACACTCTTGTCTTCTTGAATATAGATACTCGTCTGTGTCTACTATTCCCCAGAAAAGTCCCTTCAGATTCAACACTCGTCCGTGTTCTCTGTTAACCAGTTGATACTCGTCCGTATCATCATCTCTGAACACATGTCAGTATTTGTTTCTACCCGATACTCGTCCGTATCGTAGTCTTAGGGATGCTCGTCCGCATCTTTAATCTATACACAAACATCTAAACACTTATACTTTTTGTTTCTTGGATGTAAACACTCGTCCGTGTTTACTATTCCCCAGTAGATCGCCAACGAAGTAAGATTTTCTCTTCTGACACTCGTCCTGTGTCATGATAAACTTTGAGAGCAGCCGTACCCTGCTAGGTGGTCGTCCTCCACCTCTTGATGATCGTCCTTCATCATGCTCATCCGATGGCCGTCCCCATCGTTGATTTTCTATCCGACATTCGTCTTATGTCGTGATATTTAGCAGCCGTCCCCTGCTAGGTGGTCGTCATCCACCTCTTGATGATCGTCCCTCATCATTTTATCCGATGGCCGTCCCCATCGTTGATCTTGTTATCTGACATTCGTCCTATGTCATGATAAACCTTGAGAGCAGCCGTCCCCTGCTAGGTGGTCGTCCTCCACCTCTTGATGATCGTCCTTCATCATGCTCGTCCGATGGCCGTCCCCATCATCAACCTTTTATCCGGCATTCGTCCTATGTCGCGATATTTTCGGCAGCCGTACCCTGCCAGGTGATCGTCCTTCACCTTAGATGACCGTCCCTCATCTTATCCCCAACAGATCAGCCGTCCCCTGCTAGGTGATCGTCCTTCACCTTTGATGATCGTACCTCATCATCTGTTTATTTCATTTATTCTTTAACCCGATGGCCGTCCCCGCCGTGGTCCCTTTTCCTTTTCCTGATGATCGTCCTTCATCAGTTTAGCCCGATGGCCGTCCCCATCGTTGGTTACTTTGCTTTATGAACTTGATGGCCGTCCCCGTCATGTTTCATTAATCCCCAGAGAATCTTACAGCTTTTTCTTGATGGCCGTCCCCATCATAATCCCTTTTATCCCCAGCATGTCGGTCGTCCCCCGTCATTGCTTTATTTTTCGCACTTTTCTCCAGCATGTCGGCCGTCCCCGTCATTGCTCTTTACCCAGCAGTCGTCCTCTGCTCGACGGTCGTCCTCCGTCGCCCACACTTTACAATATACTTTATTTTCTTTTACAATCTATATCCCTTTTCTTCTTCATTCTGTGAGTGCAAATTTCGGTCTGTCTTTGGTATTCAACCACAAGTTATCTTGTTTGCCTGTTAAGCCATTGCTTACATCCTGCACAGCTAACTCATGTTTGAATAGGGGCAGCTGTAAACAACCCAAATTTGCCCTCACCCATTCACACCATGGCTTGTGATCATTTCATATGCATAAACTCAATCATAGCATCTCATACCACATTTTTGATTCACTGCATAGGTTCAAAGTCATCTGCATCTATGGTTTGTGATCTGAGCAATCCAAGAGCTTCTTGAGCCACTCCAAAGGTCATCAATCACTTCAAAGGGGTCCATGTGTGTTCAATCATCATATTATATCCTCTCAAAGTCAAGAATGTCAAAAAATCACAAGAACTGAGAATGGCATGGAAGCAGAGCCAGGTTTGACTGCACAGATGACCTAGAATTAGGGTTTTGGTTTCAGAGGCCATAACTCCAATTTTTTTGGTCATTCTTGTTTCTATTGGTCTCTATATGGTATAGGGAGCATGCATATCAATTTTCATGAAGAAAATCCATGGGGAAGTCATCTGATCAAGAGTTGACTTTTCAAGCAAGTCAGTGTAAAATCAGGGCATCTGAGGCCCCCAATGACCCAACCAAAGGGCATTCTTCATCATTTTGATTGTATATGATCTTTATTTGATCATGGAAGATGTTAGAAGTTCACAAAATTGAAGAATTTCAAGTTATTTGCAAAGTTGACTTTTTTTGGGAAAGTTGACTTATGTTGAAAATTGCCATTTTAGGAAGCTTTTTCAACCCTTACTTTTTGATTAAAAAATGCTTCAAATGGAAAAACTTGGGTCATGAAAGCTGTAGAGTGGATCATTCCCTTTTCAAAAAGTACAAGAACTCTTTCTAATTCATTTTGGATTAAAAGTTATAGCTTTGCAAAGTTGGGAAAAATCATTGAATTTTCACTTTTTGCACAAGAGGGAAAGTTGCAAAACCTCATGCCAAGGCCAAAGATGACTTCAAAGTGACTTCTAATATTCATACAAACACAATGCAATGCCTAAAATTCAGATTGGCCCAAGAAATTTCTCATTTTTATGTCTTGATGTCCAAGTATCATAAGCCATTTTTTCATGAAAATCACAAAGAGGGGAAACTTGCAAGAAGGGTTCCTTTGGTTTTGTTTGATCTCTAATCAATATCAAAGTGTCATAGCAGCATTATATGGTGCATTTTTCTGCATATTACCCAAGAGATGTCACATGTTCATGGCCAAAAGTCACAAAATGTCACAAGTTGCCAAAATGCAAAACACATGCTATCTTGCAATCCCAATGTTGCAGTCCTTCACAAACCATCCGAAGGCCCTCCCTAAAGCTGGCTGAGGCAATCCAAGCACAAAGATTTCCTCTGCCATGGCCCATACCCCCAAGTACAACTTACTTGACATTTTGGCAACTTGAGCCATACCAATCACATCAGTCCACATCAACTCCTCTGGCCTATCACACTTGTTTATACAAACCAAAAGCAAGCCATTTGATAAGAAGAGACCAGCCAGAAACAACACAATCCAACTTGCACCAAAATCTGTCCCAAACTTCTTCTCTGAAAATTCCTTCATACAACCACCAAAACTTCACTTCTTCTTTCACCAATAAGTCACAAATCACCCTTAGAACAAGAATCATCCCCTGAAACAGCTTGAAACATCTCACAAAAGGCCCTCCATTTCTGCTACACCAGAGCAAAACAGCCATAACCAGCCATTCTCAAAGCTCTCCAAGCCTCATTTCATCATCAGGGTGTTCAAAGGAGAGGGATTGCACCAAGTTTGAGGCCAGAAAGCTCCAAAGTTCAAAGCTCCGGTTCAGGTATCATCAAGAACATTTTTTCCAGAAATGCAATCTCTTGTTATAGGATGATAGAGTTTGTTTCACTGATCATGTTAAGCTTTGAAGCACTGAAAACGGTTGAGAAATGAGTGTGTATGCATGTTCTGAAGTTTTTGCAGTGTTCTTGATCTTGCTTGAATCTTGTTGTTGATGCATTGTAAATATGATTTTGTGATTGATTCATGTTTGGGGTGGATAGAGGATGAAATATGGGGATTTAGAGCACTTAACACAGCCTAAGGAATGAGTTTGATTCTGCATTTTTGAAAAAAACAGCATAATGAATCGATTCATTCCAGCATGAATCAATTCAAAACAACATAATGAATCGATTCATCCCATTATGAATCGATTCATCTTGTTGAAAAGTTCCTGGATTTCGCATAATGAATCGATTCATCCCATTATGAATCGATTCATTCTCCTGTTAACCAAAATTAATTCATTTTGTTTATATTTTATTTGCATGAATTTTTAAAAATAGCAAAACATGTTAAAAAATTCTGAAATTTTTTGTCAAGCATTTCATTAATTTTCAGAACCCAAAAATATTTTTATTTTTATTTTTTGCATTAAAAATTATTTTTAAATAATTTAAATGTTTATTTTTAATTAATTAATGAAAATTAATTAATTAAAAATACATTTAGGTATTTAAAAATTACAAAAAAATTCACATTGCATTCTAAAATATTTAGAAACATTATCAAACTCTCAAAACAAATTTATTTTTGGTTCTTGACCTATTTTGACAATTTTCATTGGAATTAAATTTGTTTAAAAGCAATATTTTGATTCAAACTTGGAAAAATCCATTCTGCCTAACCATTGAAAGTTTGATGATGGTTCTTCTTTCATTGCATCCTTCATGGCATGTAGTTTATAGGATAAATTTGGTTTGAATTGATCTTGCATTTTCAATTTGTTTGGTATTTTTCTTTGTGAGGCACCCCAAAACCCTAGTAATCTTAGGAAATTCATAACTTTCACTAGGTTAAGAGTTAGATCCCCTCCTTTGGTCAGTGAACTTGTATAGGTCTAGGGTATCTTTGAATGCATTTTCAAATTTTTATCATGTCATTTGCTTCTGGTTTTGGATTTTTGCTTTGCATGATGCATGAAACCCTAATTTGGGTTTTCATTTGCATCCATCTTCCATTTGTTTGCATACCATGACTTGCCATGACATTTTGTGCATCCATTTGATTCATAATACATCTTAGGACATATTAGAATCATGTTTGATCATTGCATCTTTCATTTTCCATGTTGTATGTCATTTGCATTTCATAACTTTTCATGTATGTTCATGGTTCTAAGCATGCTCCTCTTGCATCCATATGTTTGTATGATCATTTTAATGCCTTACCTCATGTTCACATAATCTCTTAGCATCATTCACATCATGTTCATTCTCCTGGTTTTGGTTTGCATCATCACGTTGCATCTCACTAGCATTGCATTTCATTTCTTTACTAACTTTTCAGGTTAATGGTAAGTTTGTTGGGAGGTGGATTTGCCTTCACCTCCTACCTCTTCTCACCTCATCATTTTGCATCATTGCTGCATTTTTACCTTGTGTTTGAGATTGAGCTTGCTCTTTCTTCTTCATCTTACTTTCTTTCTTCAAGTGACTTGTCTTCTTAAATGAAGCAAGTTATTTTGCTTCTCTTTGCTCCTTTCATCTGCTTCCTGGTGGTTTCTCTGAAGATCTTTCTTGTAAACCTCACAAACCTTAGGAACAACCAAGCATGACAATAATTAGGGTTTTGATTAGTCCCCCATTTAGATTTTACCTTTGTGTCTCATTGAGTCTTCTCTCCTCATCTCATAATCAGGGAATAAACCCTAAAGGCTTTAAGGCTTTGTGATTAAGCTTATGCCTGCATCCTTCTATTAGGATGGAGTGTATAACTTTAATCCTAAGTGTTAAACCCTTAATGTGTTTAAATCCTCTAATCAATTCACATAATAACCACTAAGACATCAAGCTTGTAACTTGGGCCTTGCATTAGGGTTCTAATTCTTCCTTAATTGGTTAAGAAGGACTAACCCTAGTGTTAATGGACAAGTCCCCCTCAAGTTGTCTTACAAATCATAAAATTCACTTCATCATTTTATCATTAACTAAAATCCACTTAACCAAAGGCTTGTTTTGTCATGAGTTTAATCCATAATCATGGATTAAGTTGAGGAGTTTTCCTCAGCTTAAACATTCTCATCTATTATCCTTCTATTAGGATGGTGTAATGAGTCTGTTTAATCCCTGATTATGGCTTAACCTCATTACTTAACACTAAACAAAAAACACCAAAACATCTAAATAATCACAAGTAGGTTAATGATCTTAATCCTACATCAAAGGTGATTAAGTGTGAGAAGCTGACTTCACACTTAAGATATTCTCATTACCCCTAATCAGAGGGAAGATGTGATGAGTTTACTAAATCCATTGGTTTAGGCTTAAGCTCATTAACTTATGACAAACTTTCAAAAGCAATAAAAGACTGAAAACACAAAAACAAACAATAATCGTCTCCTTCGGGATTCTTTTCTCATCATCCTCACTCACAAACGAGAACTCGGATCCGTCTAATGCAAGACAGTTTGCACCTGAGCCAGACAGGTCATACACTTGAGCATTGACAAGTAAGCAGTTCACAAGTCAATTCATCTTTCAGTCTCTTTGGGTCGAACTACGGTGTTCTGACTTCCTCATTGCACGAGAGGATACGTAGGCATAACTTAACAGTTATCGAACAAAAGTCTCTGTATATTCCCCCTCTTCCAGCTCCATTCTTTTAGCCTCATGATCTTGAGCATTTCATTCCTGATCTCACACTGACACTTCATTTATACACTTCACTCCTCTTACACTGACACCTGTACATCTTTTTTTCAACTCTTTTATGCACAAATTGCACTGACACTACCCCTTTAAAACACAAATCTTTTAAGCGTGGATCCCGTCGAGTACGGCGGACAATCTGGGTGCTAATACCTTCCCAGGTTGTAACCAACCCCCTTTCTTAGTCTCTCTGGTTCGCAACCGTCTTATCCATCTTTTTCTAGGTCTATGTGTTGCACCCCAAAATTTGCCCTCACAATACAAGACTTTATGTCCTAAGAAGGTTCACAAGGTTCACAAGTTTCACAATGGTTACAAAGCTTTCCTGAGGTTTATGAGGTCTACAAAGCCACTTCATGAGGTTCTCAAGGTTCACAAGCTTCACAATACCTCCCATGAGTATCACAAGACATCTTATGAAGATTCACAAGGTTCACAAAGTTCACAATTGGTCAAAGAAGTTGACAATTCCCTCAGACAATGCACCTCCTAAGCAGTGTATCCAGAACTAGGGTTTTGACTTTAATCAGGCTAAATGGACTTCCAATACCTCAAGTGAGTTTCATAACATCTTATATGTGTGTAAGAATCCCCATGTCAAGTTTCAAGACTTTTCTCAAAAGTTTGCTCAGTCAGATGATCAGATAAGTCAAAATCAGTCAATGCAGTTAAAAAGTCAAACTGAGGTCAACTGTGGTTAAACCAAAGTCAAACTTCATGATTTTTTCCCAACATCAAGTATATGAAGTAAAATTCATCATTTGATCAAGGGTTGATCATGATTCATCAAGGAGAGTCCAGATCATCAATAATCAGGAGTTTCTAAATTAGGGTTTCCTCAGTAAAAGTCAACTGAACTTTGACCAGGCATAACTTTCACATACTTCATCACCAAGTCTCCATCCAAAGCTCATTTTGAAGGAAATTGAATTCTCTACAACTTTGATGTTGAAAGTTAAGCCTAAAAATGCTTCATTTGAAAGATATGATCTAAGACATTATAGGTCATTTCAAAAGTCAACAAAAAGTCAACAACTTCAAAAGGGCATAACTTGATATTGGTAAATGGTATGGACCTGAAACCAATGGGGTTGTTTAGAGGACTCTTCAAGCTTTCTAAAAAGTCCAAGAACACCCTCATACCCTTAAAATTGAGGGAGATGTGCCCTTGCCAAGTTGGGCAATTTTGTGATGGTTTATGTTGAAAATGGAGGCTTAGAAGTATTTCTTTCCAAATGGGCTGTCTAATTCATGACCCAATCCATCTCATAACATGGTGCACGACCCACTTGACTAAAATTCATCATTTTTATTATTTTTTATTTATTTATTATTGATTTAATTCATAAAAATCATTTTAAATAAATAAAAAAATATGAAAAGTTATTTTTGGGTGAAGATTTTGTTTCTAGAAATTCATAATTATGGATTGGGATTAAAAGAGAAAAGAATCATGTGAATTGTCCCAAAATAGCAAGGCCTTATGATCAAATATTTGAAATTTACACAAGGATCTTTTTGAATATTTTTTGGATCAAATATCCACACAAGACATCAATGTTTCTGACCTAAATCCATCACACATATATACTGATCACAAACCCTAGCTCATACACGAATTTGCAGCAGCTTAGAGGTAAGATCAAAAGCACAAAAAATCTCTCCACAAGTGACATTCGAATTCTTGGATTTGAGGCCTTTGAAGGTAAAACAAGTACATAGCAAGCTTCATGGGACTTCTCTGATCATGAAACATCCATCAAATGCATCCCATTCATGCGTATATGATGAACCCGAAACCATGTTCATGCTTGAAACTTTTTTTTCGATTGCCATAATTCATTGCATTTAAACGAATTTTGATTGTCTAATATTGTTTAAGATGTTGTGTAGACTGTTTCTGGGCAGGAAAGATCAAGAACCAGTGCCTAATTCGTGAGATGCCATATTAGGGTTCATAACCTCCAATTAGGGTTTATTGTTTGACTGAATATAAATGAATTATGAAAACAGAGAATTGTTGTGTGAATCATGAGAATCATAAATCACTAATCAATTTCATGAATCAGTGTGGTTTTGGTTGAGTTTCGGTTTCGCAGGTTTTGCTAGGGTTTCGTTTTCGCAGGAAAAGTCCTAGGAGAATTCGCAGCAAAATCTGAAGGATGAGAGGTTGAAGATGAACCTGTTTGCCGCGCGTTCAAAAATTCAAATTAAGGATAATATATTTTATGTTGTTTTATGATTCAATTATCACAAGTACGCTTGTATCCCAGTGGAAAGTCATGTGCGTGTTTGGGATATAGGGCCAGGGTTCGAATCTGGCCTTGTGTCATTATTTTTGTTATTTTTTTCAGGACAAGAGAAGGCTTAATATATTATAGCTTATTGCCAACAAGCTAACAGAATTGGCTCTCCCAGCCCGGCGGTAGCGCGTGCATCTTGTAAACAAAAGGTCCTGGGATCAAATCCCTCCCCAGGCCTTTTTGTGTATGTTATTTTTTTTCAGGATATTTTGTGAGTCAAGAACAAAACCAACATGGCCTGTGTTATCATCACCAACGCATGGAATGGTCCAGTGGTCCTGGTTGCTGCCTGCTAGCAAAGAGTCTTGGGTTCAAATCCCACCAGGTTCTTTTTTTTTTCTCTTTTTCTTTATTTTCTTTTGTTTTCTATTTTAATACAATTTATTTAAAATAATTTGTATTATAAAATATGTATATATGTTATATAATCTAATTAATCTTAAAAAATAATTTTCTAGGAAAAAATAAAACTCTTGTTTTTTTTAAAATTTTATTTTGTATAGTTTATATTAATTAAAATAGTGTTATGTGAATATTAAAAATAATTTTTTATATATATAAAACCCTAATTTTTATGAAACCCTAAAATATTTTTCTAAATAAAATTAAATTCTGTTTTTTTTTAATTCCTAATATAGTTATAATTTTTCATAAAATTTTGTAAATATAGTTATACTTCAAATTAATTTACTTTCAATGTTTAAAAATAATTTGATCTAGGATAATCATATTTTTGTATATAGTTAAAATAATTTGTAAATGTAATAACTAATAGAATTAATTTTTTTTAATATGATATTTAAAATTTATCTTTTTCTTATAATAAATGTAAATATATGTTTATGATGATAATTTAGATATTATATGGATTAAAAAATTATTTAATTGTGTATGATAATTTCTTCTTGTATTACTATATTGTCACTAATTTTTACTTATTATAATTTTATTAATCTTTTAATTAATTTTTATTACTAACCATGTTATTATTTATATTCTGTTCTTATGTTTCTAACCTTATTTATTATTTCTAATTACTAACCCATTTATGATTTTATTATGTTTACTATTATTATTTTTGCTAATTTTATTTACTAACCCCTTTATAATTTATTATTTATTGCTTATTATTTGCTATTTTTATTATTATAATTTTGTAATTGCTTCCCGGTTGTAATCTTGTAATTATTTTAATTATTATTATGGTTAGTAATTAGGGAGTGCAAAAACATGTATGTTATTAAAACAAATTTAGATAATTTTTAATGTAAGATAATTAATTTAAACACTTCACACACGTAAGTCGATTTTAAATCGCCAACTCACTTTCTAAGGGTATCCCTCTCGTTGCCTACGAATAATGGTTAAGTGGGGTGTATAAAGCAAGTCCCTCAAAATAGAAAAAATCATCAAAGTCCCTTATGGTTGCCTTTACGAATAAAGTCCCTTTCGAAAAATGATGATAGTCCCTCCAGTTTGCTTATTTCACCCCACCATGGCCTTTAAAGACCAAATTGCCCCTTACATGTCCCTTAACTTCCTAAGTAAGGACTACCTACTCCATTATAGTAGGGATAGTCTTACTAAGGAAAGGATAAAGAATAAGAAAGACCTTAAACATTAGGGTAGGCTACTCCTAAGTACTTAAGCTCATTTCAAAATTTTTTCACACTTAAACAATTTTCAAACAAAATTTTCAAACAAGTTTTTTACACATCCATACACGGATTATTATTAAACTATTCTGAAATTTTTTGCTATTCACACACTACACTTTCAAAACAATTCAAAAGTGAGCTTAAGTACCTAAGAGCCCATGGATAACCATGGATGAAAAGGGTGCTAACACCTTCCCTTTTCATAACTTACCCCCCGGACCCAAAATATTCTCTAAGGTCTTTCCTGTTCTTTTATAACCTTTCCTTATGGATAAAATAAAAGTCGGTGGCGACTCTTGCTATCCGTAACATTGTTTAAAGTCAGTTCACCGGGTTACAGAACTGGCGACTCTGCTGGGGATCTAAATTTAAGAGGGGTACCCTTAGGAATTAAGATCACTTTGAATTGTTTGCCTTGTTTGTTTTATATTACTTGTTGGGGTGCTCTTATGTGTGAAAGGTCCTAACCCGGATCTAGTGTACCTTAGGTAAATGGCAATAGACCAAGGAAACTGTACGACGTATATCGATACGGTTGATCTGGTGGCCATAGTTAGTGCGACTTCTTGGTTGGTGCTTATATTCCTTAAGTCAAGTTGAGGATAATATTGAGGCTGCCATATGTTGTCAATGCACTAACTAACTTTTAGAACCCTAGTTAACTCATCTTGGCCTTTAGAAAGTAGTGAGGTAACTGGCTTTAGTGCAGACTGAAGTTGGTTGACACTCGATACTACACTCATTGAGATCTTAAACTTGGAGGGTTTTGGTTGGCAAGTAAGTTGCCTTCTGAACAACCACCCTTGTGAAGGATCAATGATATTGAGATCCCTTAGAACCTGGTTACTTTTGTAGGACAGGATGAACCATCTAACTTCAGGGGAGGGTACTTACCTTTGAACCGCATGCAAGCCTTTAAACCTAGGGCTATTGTGTGACTTGCTTGTGTGTGCCACATATTTGTGATTGAACATAACATCATGACATCATCATGCATCATGAGCATACCATTTTTTCTAACCATTTCAAGGACCAAAGGATTTATCTTTGTTCTTTGTTGCAGGTCATGGCTTCAGCTCGTAGAAACACCATCAGGATCAACTTTGTAGGGATACCTCCCAAGCTCAAAGAGTTGGTTTCTCAAGTGTCTGATCACTCCCGGTTCAACAAGAGACATGGTCACCTATTGGACCTAGTTACTTCAGGGTTCAGTGAAGACATGATGAGTGTCCTGTTTCAGTTCTTTGACCCTAAGCACCATTGCTTCACATTCCCCGACTACCAGCTGGTTCCAACCATGGAGGAGTTCTCTAAACTTCTGGGCATACCTATTCTTGATCAAAGACCTTTCACGGGTCTGGAGAAGGAGCTTAAACCAGAGGTTATTGCTGCAGCTCTACATCTGAAGAAGTCTGACATTGTTCTAGAAACGAGAAGTGGAGTCAAGGGTATTCTTGCCAAGGTGCTAATGGATAAGGCTCAAATGTTCTTGAAGGCCATGAGCTATGATGCTTTTGAGGAGATCTTAGCCTTGCTGATATATGGCTTAGTATTGTTCCCCAATCCAGATCAGTTCATAGATGTTCATGCCATCAACATTTTCCTGAGTCACAATCCAGTGCCTACATTGCTTGGAGACATCCTACATTCTCTTCACACCCGTACTACAAGGGCAAGAGGAACCTTGATGTGCGGCATACCTTTACTATCCAGGTGGTTTATTTCTCACCTTCCTCGCTCAGTAATGAAGAATGAGCAAGGGTTCAGATGGTCCAAGAGGATCATGTCACTTTCTCACTCAGATATCCATTGGTGCTCCAGATCTATGGAGAATGTCACCATCATTGACCGTTGTGGGGAGTTCCCTAATGTGCCACTTCTAGGCATAAGAGGAGGCATCACCTACAACCCTTCACTAGCTTTACGACAGTTTGGTTACGCTCGGAGTGATGGTCCACATGACATGTTAATCCAGGGCATTGTGTTTGACTACGACAACGATCTTCAAGGTTACCGTCAGAGATTCATACGAGCTTGGGGAAAAGTAAACAGGGTTGACAGCAAGACACTGGAGCCTAAGTACACTATTCCTATGGAGGCTTATCTCAGATGGGTACGATCTCGTGCTCAGACACTCATGATGCCATATCCCGCCGTCCTACCAGTTACCATGGAACCTGTTGCTGAAGGAGACACAGCTTATACCATCCTTCACCCAGACATGCCTACTGATATGGAAGACTTGCAGAGATCATGGATCCAACTGAAAGAGCAAAGGGATACTTTCGAGGCTCATTACAAAGCAAGCCAAGCAAGAATCCTAGAGCTAACAAAGCAACTTCACGAGGAACGAAACCTCAATTCATACCTCAACACAAAGAGGAAACGTCCATGGGAGACTTAAAACCCCATCTTTTGTACTTATTTCACTTTCATTTTTTGTAAGCCTAAAAGGCAAAACGAGTTATTACTAATAAAAAGTTACTTTCTTGTTTGGTTAAGCAAATTTAAATTCTGCGGTCCTTGAAAACATTGCATATGCATTCCCATATCATTTCATTGCATCACAGGTTTATAATTGCGCAACAGGTTTCTCATCTTCTCGATGTTTATTTCAGCAATGGCTCTTGAACAATCAGTTAAAGATCTTCAGGCACAGAATGCACAGTTCCAAGAGCTGATCTTGAACCTGTCCAAGGGGCAAGATGATTTGAAGGCACTGCTGGCCAAGAAGACTAAGAAGACTAGAAGGTCTGCTGGGTTGCTCAACATGGGAAGAAGGTTCAAAGGTCCTGTCAAGACCAAGGAACAGGTTGAAGACTATGAATCTGAAGAATCTGAGCAAGAGAGAGGCAGTCTCCACAACACAGTGGGGGACTCTGATTCTGAGGCTAACTACTACCATGAGCATAATGAAGACAAATTCAAGATGTTGGTGGATAGGATGGATGCTATGGAATTACAGAAATCATCTGGGCTGGATTTTGAGGATTTGAGTTTGATATCTGGGGTTGTGATACCCATTGGTTTCAAGGTTCCTACCTTTGTTGTTTATGACGGGGTCTCCTGTCCCAAGCTGCATTTGAGGTCTTATGTCAGAAGGATCCAACCCCACACTGCTGACAAGAAGTTGTGGATCCACTTTTTTCAAGAGAGCTTATCTGGAGCTCAGTTGGAGTGGTATTATCAGTTGGAGAGTGTCAACATCAGAGACTGGAATGATCTTGCTGAAGCTTTCTACAAGCAGTATCAATACAATGCTGACTTGGCTCCCACTCGCATGCAGCTTCAGAGCATGTCTATGGGTGCCAAGGAAAGTTTTAAGGAGTATGCTCAGAAATGGAGAGATTTAGCTGGAAGAGTTCAACCCCCTTTGACAGACAGGGAATTGGTTGATATGTTCATGTGTACGCTGAATGGTCCGTTTTACAGTCATCTCATTGGAAGCTCATCATCTGGCTTCACTGAGTTGATCATGACAGGAGAACGGGTAGAGAATGGTATCAAGAATGGTAAGATCCAAGTGGGCACTTCTTCATCAGGTGCTGCAAAGAAGCCTCCCACTGGAAAGAAGGAATCCAATGCTGTTTATGGTCAACCTGATCGTAATAGAAGGCATCAGTCTGTTAGTGCAGTTCATATTTCAAATCCAACTCCTGCAACAACAGAGCAGCCTCAAGGCAACCAACAGAGGGCTAGAAGACAGTTCACGAAGATCAACATGTCAATGGCTCAGGCATTGCAACACTTGTTGAAGGCTGAACTTATTACCTTGAGGGAGGCTCCTCAGAATCCCAATGTTACCTCTCCCAAGTACAATCCCAATGCACGATGTGCATATCATTCAAACTGTCCAGGACATGATACTAATAATTGTTGGGTCTTGAAGAACAAAATTCAAGATATGATTGATGCTGGTGAAATTGAGTTTGATCCACCAAATGTGATTACAGCACCACTGCCAAATCACGAGAAGACTGTCAACGCCATTGATGAAGACATTGAGGAAGATCTGCATGTCTATTCAGTTATGGAGTTGAACACACCATTGTCCATTATCAAAGAGAGGTTAGTACGAGCTGGGATCTTTCCAGGTTGTCGTGAAGATTGTCTATATTGTACATATAAGCCGGATAGTTGCTTCATTTTGAGAGATGGTATTCAGCGTCTCATGGATAAGTATACTATAGTGTTTGAAAGAAGACCAGCATCTGTAGAAAGTATGATGGATCATCTGATTCGGGGTAAGAAGATTGAAGAGGTTGACATGGTTGACAAAGTACCGGTAAGGATCACTTCAAAGGGTCCTATCAAAATTACTCGTCAGGGCCCAATCAAGATTACTGCTGAAGGTCCTGTGAAAGTTGTTGCTGAAGCCAGGGTGGCCCCTCTAATCATTACCACTCCTGGTCCTATTCCTTATACATCTGACAAAGCTGTGCCTTGGCACTATGGGTCTGATGTTTACATCCATGGTGTCAAGCAAGAGTCGTTACCTGATATACCTGCTGACATTGATAATATTGCTGGATCTAGTAAGATCACTCGTAGTGGAAGAGTCTTCTCTCCTCCAGTTGCTTCTAAGAGTGCAGTTACTCCTGCTGCTACTACCACCACTGATGCTCGGGGCAAAGGTCCTGTTATTGAGCCTGTATCTACTGATGTGCCAGCTGCTGATGATCTCTCTAAGCAGATGGAAGAAGTATTGAAAATCATTCGCAAGAGTGATTATGACATTGTTGATCAATTGGGGCATACTCCCTCAAAGATTTCTATGTTGTCCTTGTTGCTGTGTTCTGAAGCTCATGCCAAGTCCTTGATCAAGTTTCTGAAGTCTGCTCATGTACCCAGTGCAATTTCTGTAGACCAATTTGAAAACTGTGTTGCTCACCTGACCTATGACAATGGGTTAGGATTTTCTGATGCTGACTTGACCCCTGCCAAGAGGGATCATAACAGGGCCTTGCATATTTCAATTGAATGCAGGGGCACTACCCTGTCTCATGTGCTGATAGACAATGGTTCCTCTCTGAATGTGTTGCCCAAGGAAGTCCTTAACAAGCTGAGTCCTGAAGATACTGTGTTAAAGCCCAGTAATATTGTGGTAAAGGCTTTTGATGGTTCTAGAAGAATGGTGCATGGGGAAATTGATCTTCCTATCAAGGTTGGCTCTCAGATGTTTACTGCTACATTTTATGTGATGGATATTCGACCTTCATACTCTTGTCTGCTCGGTCGTCCCTGGATCCATGGGGCAGGTGCTGTGACCTCTACATTGCACCAAAAGTTGAGATATCCGGTGAATGGAAAGGTTGTTACTGTCTTTGGAGAGGAAGAATACTTTGTCAGCCATGTAAACACTTTCAAGTATCTGGAAGTAGAAGGTGAATACATTGAGACTCCATGTCAGTCATTTGAAGTGGTTCCCTGGGTTGGTAATGATTGTGTGGCTCCTCCTGCTATGAAGAAAGTTCCTGTGGTCATCAGGAAATCTCCAACAATGGCAATGGCCTCCCTCAATGATGCTAGAGCTGTGGTGGATGAAGGTGGTTGTACTATTTGGGGTCAGCTTCCTAATATTCCGTACAAGTCTGACAAGTTTGGTTTGGGTTTCACTGCAGAGTCCCAGAAGGCTGTTCGTCGTGCTCGTGCTGCTCGTATCACCAATCAAGGGGTGATTAATGCTGTGGGAGATCAAGATGAAGACTACAACTTGGATGCATGGATTTTTCCTACTGTGGGTGCTGGACTCAATAATTGGAAAGCTGAAGATGTTATCCCTATCTCCTTTAGTCAGGAGTAAATACTATTACTGTGTTATGTTTTTTTTTAAGTTTGTAATTTATTGAACAATAAAACTTTCAAGCCATGTGCCTTACCCGGGGCACAATGGTATGCTTGTTACGGGATGTCATTTCATTTGCATACTTCATTCAATAAAATCAGTGGACGTTTCGTTTTCGTAAATATTGTGTTCCTTGTCTTTCTTTTCTTTTATTTTTGTTTTATCAGCTATGTGTTCTTACACACACCCACATCACTAAAATGCAGATCCTCATCCACTCTGGATCCTGTTGATAACAGTTCTACTATTGCCAATTATGATTTCGAGAATCCGATCTATCAAACTGAAGACGGAAATGAGGACGATTGTGAAATACCTGTAGAGCTTGCTAGGTTGTTACAACAAGAAGAAAAAGCTATACAGCCACATGAAGAGCCAGTCGAAGTTGTGAATTTGGGAACTGAAGAAAACAGAAAAGAGGTCAAGGTAGGGGCTGATTTAGAGGACAGTGTCAAGAGCAAGTTGATTCAGATGTTACGTGACTATGTGGAGATCTTTGCTTGGTCTTATGAAGATATGCCAGGGTTGAATACAGACATTGTGGTTCACCGTTTGCCAGTGAAAGAAGATTGTCGTCCAAAGAAGCAGAAGGTTCGTCGGATGCGTCCTGAAATGTCAGAAAAAAATCAAGGCAGAGGTAATGAAACAGTTCAATGCAGGGTTCTTAGCAGTGACTTCTTATCCTCAGTGGGTTGCAAATGTGGTACCGGTTCCAAAGAAAGATGGTAAGGTACGTATGTGTGTGGACTACAGAGATTTGAACAAGGCTAGCCCCAAAGATGACTTTCCACTTCCTCATATTGATATTCTGGTAGACAACACTGCTCAGCATAAGGTATTCTCTTTTATGGATGGTTTCTCTGGTTATAATCAGATCAAGATGGCACCTGAAGATATGGAGAAGACAACATTTGTGACACAGTGGGGCACTTTTTGTTATAAGGTAATGCCATTTGGTTTGAAGAATGCAGGGGCAACATATCAACGTGCTATGGTGGCTTTGTTTCATGATATGATTCATCATGAGATCGAGGTATATGTGGATGATATGATAGCCAGATCTCAGAATGAAGAGCAACATCTTGATCATCTGCATAAGTTGTTTGAGAGGTTGAAGAAATACAAATTGAGATTGAACCCAAACAAGTGTACTTTTGGAGTTAGATCTGGAAAACTCCTGGGCTTCATTGTCAGTGGAAAAGGTATTGAAGTGGATCCTGCAAAAGTGAAAGCTATACGAGAGATGCCAGCTCCCCGTACTGAGAAGGAGGTTAGAGGTTTCTTGGGACGATTGAACTACATTGCAAGATTTATTTCCCAGTTAACTACCATCTGTGAGCCAATCTTCAAGTTATTGAAGAAAGATCAGGTGATGGAATGGAATGATGAGTGCCAGACTGCCTTTGATGAAATCAAGAGATATTTGCTAGAACCTCCAATTTTGATGCCACCAGTTGATGGAAGACCCTTAATTATGTACTTAACAGTGCTAGACAACTCAATGGGGTGTGTATTGGGGCAACATGACGAGTCTGGTCGAAAAGAGCAGGCAATATACTACCTTAGCAAAAAGTTTACCGACTGTGAAACAAGATACTCATTGCTCGAGAAAACTTGCTGCGCTTTGGCATGGGCTGCTCGCCGACTAAGACAGTATATGTTAACCCATACTACCTTGTTGATTTCGAAGATGGATCCAATCAAGTATATATTTGAGAAACCTGCTCTCTCCGGAAGAATTGCAAGATGGCAAATGATCTTGACAGAATATGATATACAGTATACTACTCAGAAGGCCATTAAGGGGAGTGTTGTTGCTGATCATTTGGCCCATCAAGCAGTGGATGATTATCAGTCAATGAATTTCGAGTTCCCTGATGAAGACATTATGACTGTTACCAAAGAACCTGGACAATATGACGGACCTGAACAAGGATCCCGATGGACTATGGTTTTTGACGGTGCCTCTAATGCACTTGGTAATGGTGTTGGTGTTGTGATTAGTTCCCCTGAAGGTTGTCATACCCCGATTACTGCCAGACTTTGTTTCCATTGTACCAACAACATGGCTGAGTATGAGGCATGTATCCTGGGTATTAAAGCTGCTATTGATATGAAGATTCAGTTCCTTGATGTGTATGGAGATTCAGCCCTGGTAGTGAGTCAGATTAAAGGAGATTGGGATACCAAGCATGATAACCTCATTCCTTACAGAGAGCATGTGTTGTCTTTGATCCCACATTTCAAAAAGATTACCTTTGAGCACATTCCACGGAGAGAAAATCAATTGGCAGATGCTTTGGCCACCATGGCATCTATGTTTGAGATTAACTGGGATGATGAAGCTCCCAAGATTACTATTGATAGATTTGAAAAGCCTGCATACTGCAATGAGATTGACACAGAAGGGGCAGAGGAAAAGCCTTGGTTCTATGAAGTGAAAAGATATCTTGAAGCTCAGGAGTTTCCTGAAGGGGCATCTGTCAAAGATAGGAAGTTTCTGAGAAGGTTTTCTGCCAAGTTCTTTTTGAGTAATGGCATTCTGTATAAGCGTAATCATGATTCAACTATGCTTCGTTGTGTGGATAAGAAGGAAGCAACTGAGATTATGGAAGAGATGCATGATGGGACCTTTGGCACTCATTCTAGTGGTCATACTATGGCAAAGAAGATTTTGAGAGCAGGTTACTATTGGTCTACCATGGAAGCTGATTGCTATCAACACTCCAGAACTTGTCACAAATGTCAAATCTATGCTGATAAAGTTCATATACCTCCATCACCATTGAATGTGTTGACTGCTCCTTGGCCCTTTGCCATGTGGGGCATTGATATGATTGGTGAGATCAAGCCTACCGCTTCTAATGGGCATCGTTTCATCCTGGTGGCTATTGATTATTTTACGAAATGGGTAGAGGCAGCTTCATATGCATCTGTGACTAAGAATGTTGTGGCTCGGTTCATTAAGAATAATCTCATGTGTAGGTATGGCATCCCTGAAAGGATTATCACTGACAATGGCTCTAATCTGAACAACACTATGATTACTGATCTTTGCACGCAGTTCAAGATTAAGCATCACAACTCTTCTCCGTATCGTCCAAAGATGAATGGGGCAGTTGAAGCTGCTAATAAGAACATTAAGAAGATTGTACAGAAGATGACTGTTACTTACAAGGATTGGCATGAGATGTTACCATTTGCTCTTCATGGTTATCGTACTACAATACGTACTTCAACAGGGGCAACCCCATTCTCCTTAGTCTATGGTATGGAAGCAGTTTTGCCCATTGAAGTTCAGATCCCCTCCTTGAGAATTATGAAGGATGCAGGTTTGGATGAAGATGAGTGGATTCAGACTCGACTGGACCAGATAAATTTGATTGATGAGAAGAGGTTAGCAGCAGTTTGTCATGGCCAGATGTACCAAAAGCGAATGATCAAAGCTTTTAACAAGAAGGTTAAGCCAAAGGTATATCAGGCTGGTGACTTGGTAATCAAGCGTATCATATTACCACAGGGTGATCCTAGAGGTAAGTGGACTCCAACATATGAAGGACCATTTGTAGTCAAGACAGTATTCTCAGGAGGTGCCATGATACTGACTACAATGGATGGTGAGGACTTCCCACAGCCTGTAAACGCAGACATAGTTAAAAAATACTACGCATAAAAAGAGACCCGCTAGGTTGACTGGCCTAGGCAAAAATAAGGGCATCCCGGCAAACAAAAAGGGTTTGGGCAAAAATTAGGGATATATATAAAAAGATGTACACCCGGCAAGTCGAAAACCTGAAAAGGCGGCTTGGGCAAAAAAGGGTATCCCGGTGGATTGAAAACCTGAAAGGGCAATCCAGGCAAAAGTTAGGGATTAAAGCGTATGACTATGTCTCGTTTGGATCACCCATGAAACTGCAACCAGTTGTACTACTTACTCAAGCTCGAACAGATAAAGCTCAATCCAATCGTTTCCGTCTCAACAGCAAGAAGATGAGATACTTGAGTGGCAATAGTAGAATTGAAACTCAATAGGATTGTTTCCCACATAGCTGATTTCCTTTTGTAAAAATTTTACGACAAAATCCTCTTACTAGGGTTTATGTCTCCTTGTACAAACTTACCCATGTATGGGTCACTTTTTGATATAAATAAATTCCATCTTTGAAATCCAGATTTACTTTTACCCTATTTACATAAGCGAAACGTCCATTGGTTGTATTTGAATGTATGTATGCTTTTGAATATGATTGATGTTTACCAGAAATGCATGTATGCTTTTAATATGATTAATGTTTACCAGAAATGCATGGAAATGCAGTAATAGTATTTACTAAGGACGAACGAGGGAAGGATCTCAACGAAGCTTCGCCAGTTCACCTTTACAAGACAGTTACAAACCCTCAGTAGGACGAATCCATCTTCATAAAGTCTTATCTCCCCTGGAATTTATATCCATCTCTTTTATCCTCATACGGATATTCGGGAAATTACTTTCCAATAAGGGTACGACGAACAAAGACGGGATGTTATACTTATCCTACTATCAAACGAAGACGAAGGTTATATATACCCTACTATCCCCAACAACGGGAGGTTATATATACCTTACCATCCCCAACAATGGGAGGTTATCTATACCCTGTTATCCCCAGCAGACAGAGGGTTATATATTCTTCAACAACGAATCGGGCTTTATTTTCCCTGGCAAGCAGTTGTTATACAAAGATATCCAGACGCTTCCGGCAGTATCATATCATACATACATCATTTACATCATACCATAGCACATATATCCATAAACATATAGTACATTACTTGAGCACATCATGTTATACATGCATACATAAAGCATAAACTAATGTTATTATACAAATGCTACTTTGTTTCAGGTTAATTATCCAACAAACAAACTTATGATCTCCGGGACTGCTTTATCGTAACCTCAGGGTTACTTTATCCTCCTGATAAGCTTCTTATTACGTTGGGACTGCTTTATTGTAACCTCAGGGTTACTTTATCCTCCTGATGAGCTTCTTATTTCTTCAGGATTGCTTTATCGTCACCTCAGGGTTACTTTATCCTCCTGATAAGTTTCTTATTACTTTGGGACTGCTTTATCGTCACCTCAGGGTTACTTTATCCTCCTGATAACTTCTCATGACTTCAAGACTGCTTTAGAGTTATCATTATTGATTGCTCTATCCTCCTGAAGACATATCACATTATTACTTCATGACTGCTTTAGAGTTATCATTATTGATTGCTCTATCCTCCTGAAATCATTACTTCAAGACTGCTTTAGAGTTATCATTATTGATTGCTCTATCCTCCTGAAATCATTACTTCAAGACTGCTTTAGAGTTATCATGGCTCTATCCTCCTGAAATCATATTATTTCTTCAAGACTGCTTTAGGGTTATCATTATTGATTGCTCTATCCTCATGAAGACATGCTGTTACATCAGTATTACTCCAGACTCCTGACAGCTCTCATTATACTGCTGAAGAACTTTCCCCTAGCGGCATCTTTAAGCCCACTCAATCATGTTCAACCAGTCATCAATATCACTCTATGCACTGGTGAGTGCAAATTTTTGGGCTTTTGTGTTCAATCCCCTTCAACCTTCCAGGTTACGACTGGCAAATATACCAATCTAACCCCTCAGATTTCAGAAAATTGAACAGGGGCAGCTGTTGCACCCCAAAATTTGCCCTCACAATACAAGACTTTATGTCCTAAGAAGGTTCACAAGGTTCACAAGTTTCACAATGGTTACAAAGCTTTCCTGAGGTTTATGAGGTCTACAAAGCCACTTCATGAGGTTCTCAAGGTTCACAAGCTTCACAATACCTCCCATGAGTATCACAAGACATCTTATGAAGATTCACAAGGTTCACAAAGTTCACAATTGGTCAAAGAAGTTGACAATTCCCTCAGACAATGCACCTCCTAAGCAGTGTATCCAGAACTAGGGTTTTGACTTTAATCAGGCTAAATGGACTTCCAATACCTCAAGTGAGTTTCATAACATCTTATATGTGTGTAAGAATCCCCATGTCAAGTTTCAAGACTTTTCTCAAAAGTTTGCTCAGTCAGATGATCAGATAAGTCAAAATCAGTCAATGCAGTTAAAAAGTCAAACTGAGGTCAACTGTGGTTAAACCAAAGTCAAACTTCATGATTTTTTCCCAACATCAAGTATATGAAGTAAAATTCATCATTTGATCAAGGGTTGATCATGATTCATCAAGGAGAGTCCAGATCATCAATAATCAGGAGTTTCTAAATTAGGGTTTCCTCAGTAAAAGTCAACTGAACTTTGACCAGGCATAACTTTCACATACTTCATCACCAAGTCTCCATCCAAAGCTCATTTTGAAGGAAATTGAATTCTCTACAACTTTGATGTTGAAAGTTAAGCCTAAAAATGCTTCATTTGAAAGATATGATCTAAGACATTATAGGTCATTTCAAAAGTCAACAAAAAGTCAACAACTTCAAAAGGGCATAACTTGATATTGGTAAATGGTATGGACCTGAAACCAATGGGGTTGTTTAGAGGACTCTTCAAGCTTTCTAAAAAGTCCAAGAACACCCTCATACCCTTAAAATTGAGGGAGATGTGCCCTTGCCAAGTTGGGCAATTTTGTGATGGTTTATGTTGAAAATGGAGGCTTAGAAGTATTTCTTTCCAAATGGGCTGTCTAATTCATGACCCAATCCATCTCATAACATGGTGCACGACCCACTTGACTAAAATTCATCATTTTTATTATTTTTTATTTATTTATTATTGATTTAATTCATAAAAATCATTTTAAATAAATAAAAAAATATGAAAAGTTATTTTTGGGTGAAGATTTTGTTTCTAGAAATTCATAATTATGGATTGGGATTAAAAGAGAAAAGAATCATGTGAATTGTCCCAAAATAGCAAGGCCTTATGATCAAATATTTGAAATTTACACAAGGATCTTTTTGAATATTTTTTGGATCAAATATCCACACAAGACATCAATGTTTCTGACCTAAATCCATCACACATATATACTGATCACAAACCCTAGCTCATACACGAATTTGCAGCAGCTTAGAGGTAAGATCAAAAGCACAAAAAATCTCTCCACAAGTGACATTCGAATTCTTGGATTTGAGGCCTTTGAAGGTAAAACAAGTACATAGCAAGCTTCATGGGACTTCTCTGATCATGAAACATCCATCAAATGCATCCCATTCATGCGTATATGATGAACCCGAAACCATGTTCATGCTTGAAACTTTTTTTTCGATTGCCATAATTCATTGCATTTAAACGAATTTTGATTGTCTAATATTGTTTAAGATGTTGTGTAGACTGTTTCTGGGCAGGAAAGATCAAGAACCAGTGCCTAATTCGTGAGATGCCATATTAGGGTTCATAACCTCCAATTAGGGTTTATTGTTTGACTGAATATAAATGAATTATGAAAACAGAGAATTGTTGTGTGAATCATGAGAATCATAAATCACTAATCAATTTCATGAATCAGTGTGGTTTTGGTTGAGTTTCGGTTTCGCAGGTTTTGCTAGGGTTTCGTTTTCGCAGGAAAAGTCCTAGGAGAATTCGCAGCAAAATCTGAAGGATGAGAGGTTGAAGATGAACCTGTTTGCCGCGCGTTCAAAAATTCAAATTAAGGATAATATATTTTATGTTGTTTTATGATTCAATTATCACAAGTACGCTTGTATCCCAGTGGAAAGTCATGTGCGTGTTTGGGATATAGGGCCAGGGTTCGAATCTGGCCTTGTGTCATTATTTTTGTTATTTTTTTCAGGACAAGAGAAGGCTTAATATATTATAGCTTATTGCCAACAAGCTAACAGAATTGGCTCTCCCAGCCCGGCGGTAGCGCGTGCATCTTGTAAACAAAAGGTCCTGGGATCAAATCCCTCCCCAGGCCTTTTTGTGTATGTTATTTTTTTTCAGGATATTTTGTGAGTCAAGAACAAAACCAACATGGCCTGTGTTATCATCACCAACGCATGGAATGGTCCAGTGGTCCTGGTTGCTGCCTGCTAGCAAAGAGTCTTGGGTTCAAATCCCACCAGGTTCTTTTTTTTTTCTCTTTTTCTTTATTTTCTTTTGTTTTCTATTTTAATACAATTTATTTAAAATAATTTGTATTATAAAATATGTATATATGTTATATAATCTAATTAATCTTAAAAAATAATTTTCTAGGAAAAAATAAAACTCTTGTTTTTTTTAAAATTTTATTTTGTATAGTTTATATTAATTAAAATAGTGTTATGTGAATATTAAAAATAATTTTTTATATATATAAAACCCTAATTTTTATGAAACCCTAAAATATTTTTCTAAATAAAATTAAATTCTGTTTTTTTTTAATTCCTAATATAGTTATAATTTTTCATAAAATTTTGTAAATATAGTTATACTTCAAATTAATTTACTTTCAATGTTTAAAAATAATTTGATCTAGGATAATCATATTTTTGTATATAGTTAAAATAATTTGTAAATGTAATAACTAATAGAATTAATTTTTTTTAATATGATATTTAAAATTTATCTTTTTCTTATAATAAATGTAAATATATGTTTATGATGATAATTTAGATATTATATGGATTAAAAAATTATTTAATTGTGTATGATAATTTCTTCTTGTATTACTATATTGTCACTAATTTTTACTTATTATAATTTTATTAATCTTTTAATTAATTTTTATTACTAACCATGTTATTATTTATATTCTGTTCTTATGTTTCTAACCTTATTTATTATTTCTAATTACTAACCCATTTATGATTTTATTATGTTTACTATTATTATTTTTGCTAATTTTATTTACTAACCCCTTTATAATTTATTATTTATTGCTTATTATTTGCTATTTTTATTATTATAATTTTGTAATTGCTTCCCGGTTGTAATCTTGTAATTATTTTAATTATTATTATGGTTAGTAATTAGGGAGTGCAAAAACATGTATGTTATTAAAACAAATTTAGATAATTTTTAATGTAAGATAATTAATTTAAACACTTCACACACGTAAGTCGATTTTAAATCGCCAACTCACTTTCTAAGGGTATCCCTCTCGTTGCCTACGAATAATGGTTAAGTGGGGTGTATAAAGCAAGTCCCTCAAAATAGAAAAAATCATCAAAGTCCCTTATGGTTGCCTTTACGAATAAAGTCCCTTTCGAAAAATGATGATAGTCCCTCCAGTTTGCTTATTTCACCCCACCATGGCCTTTAAAGACCAAATTGCCCCTTACATGTCCCTTAACTTCCAAAGTAAGGACTACCTACTCCATTATAGTAGGGATAGTCTTACTAAGGAAAGGATAAAGAATAAGAAAGACCTTAAACATTAGGGTAGGCTACTCCTAAGTACTTAAGCTCATTTCAAAATTTTTTCACACTTAAACAATTTTCAAACAAAATTTTCAAACAAGTTTTTTACACATCCATACACGGATTATTATTAAACTATTCTGAAATTTTTTGCTATTCACACACTACACTTTCAAAACAATTCAAAAGTGAGCTTAAGTACCTAAGAGCCCATGGATAACCATGGATGAAAAGGGTGCTAACACCTTCCCTTTTCATAACTTACCCCCCGGACCCAAAATATTCTCTAAGGTCTTTCCTGTTCTTTTATAACCTTTCCTTATGGATAAAATAAAAGTCGGTGGCGACTCTTGCTATCCGTAACATTGTTTAAAGTCAGTTCACCGGGTTACACTATGCAGCATTGCCTTTCCTCTGGGATAAAAATGCCTAGCTGGCGACTCTTTTCATTTCATCCTTTCGCCGACCGTTCGCGTCTGTACCTCATTTGAGCGAGTCTCATCTTTTGGGAGCGACACCTGCATATTTTGTTACACTCACGGTCGTCACCTAGGTGTCACGACCGTGACACCCCAAAAGGAGCACTCACGACCGTGACATATCCCTCACGACCGTGACACTTATAATACAAGGAACACGAACGTGATGCCCTTGTCACGACCGTGACAAGGGAAAAATAGGTTATTTGACTGAAGACTTAGTCATGAACGTTACGCTGCATATGAAGTGCCTATTTTCCAGCTGACCCAGTATCCACACGTTCCCTGGATTCTCTCATTCTCCTACGAGGCCCAAGCAACAATTCAACTACCAAGCCCGTTTAGTTTGCTATAAATAGCTTAATTTGTATGAACAATTTACAGAGTTTATTTTATTAATTTCTTGCGGAAGCTCTGCCGAATTATTTTACACCCTTTATATTTTTCCAGCATTATTTTCATTGCTTTATTTTTCTTGTATCCAAACCAACCCTATAACAATTTCCAACATCAGGAAATTGTTATAATTTAATTTGTTTCAAAGCCTTCAGAATTTTTAGAATTTATTTCCGATTCCGATCAATACTCCGAACTTTCCCGCCTGTGGAAGAAGGAGTCTGCCACTTTTAATTTTATCCAGGTTTATATTAATTTGCAATTATATTTATGTTGAATATTTATTTTTCTGCCATGCATATTTCGTTTTATGTTTCTCTGCCTCTGTCTGGTTCAACAATAATGAGTAGCTAAATACCTTAGGGCGGTATGTAATTAAAACAAACTAAATCGGTAAAATCAACTATAGGCTTAAAATAATTAAGAGCTTAGTATTCTGGCTGATACTTTTTATTATAAAATCAACCTTTTTGTTACGAGAGTAAGGAAAGTGTATTAGGTTAGGTCGAGACCACGAGAGTGTGAGATTTTAACCAGATAGCTAAAGTTAGGCATTTATATTAAACACAGCGAGAGCGCTTTAAAATAAATTAGAATTACTAAGTTTCCAAAAATTATTCCTAAACACTTATGGGCTAGCGAGAGCAGGCATAGGGCTTTAGGGGTAAGATCTGAGATAAGACCACGAGAGTGTGAGTTAAAGATATTTAAGCTGGTAACCTCTACAGAATAGATTAAGTGAACCATCTTTATAAGCCTAGGTTAGATTGACCCGCCTAAGTTAGCATAATTACATACCGACCGCCTTAGTATTATTTATTAAACTTAAATTTAATTCCCGCCTTTAATCTTTAAAAACAACAAAAAATCGTGACAACCCTTCACCTTAGCTAAACTAGAAATTCCTCTAGCACTAAGTAACCATAGAGTCCCTGTGGATCGATAATCTTAAATATTACTTCGATAGGCTGTGCACTTGCAGTTAAGATACTGCTAGACACATAATTAGATACGTCTTTAGCCCATCAAGTTTTTGGCGCCGTTGCCGGGGACCTTAGTTTAGTTACTAGTGCACTTTAGGGTAGCATTGTCTAGACTAAGGTAACAACTATTTTCTTTTCTTAATCTAAATTTCCGAGTGTATGCCAAGTACTCGCTCCCAAGGCAAAGACTTGCAACCTCTAATCCCAGAATCGGAACGCTTCTTACACGTAAGAAGACGGATATTCGATTACGAACAAAATTACAATATTCCAGATCTTCAATTAGATCCACCTAAACCAGTCGTAACATCAAAGGACACAGAGATGGCTGAAGAACAGAATCACCCACTCAAATATTACGCTAGTCCTTCGCAAGCTGAACCGCATTCCAGCATTGCCGCACCGGCTATCAACCGAAATGATTTCGAACTAAAACCTTCCTTGATATCAGCCGTGCAACAAAATCAATTCGCCGGAAATCCTACCGAGGATCCGAACCTTCATCTTTCGATCTTTGTGCAATACGCAGATACCGTAAAAGCCAATGGAGTTACCCAAGAAGCTATTAGACTACGTTTGTTTCCTTTTTCACTTCGAGACAGAGCGAGAGCCTGGCTTCAATCTCTGCCTTCGAACTCAGTAACTACGTGGGAGGAACTAAAGAGAGTTTTCTTGACCAGATATTTCCCGCCTAGCAAGACAGCTATGCTGAGAGCTCAGATCAACGGATTTAAGCAAAGGGAAAACGAATCACTTTTCGAAGCTTGGGAACGCTATAAGGATATGCTGAGACTTTGTCCACATCACGGATTAGTAGAATGGATGGTCATCCATACCTTCTATAATGGACTCTTGTACAATACAAGAATGACAATTGACGCTGCCGCGGGCGGTGCACTAATGAACAAAGAGTATAACGATGCTTATGCACTTATCAAAAGTATGGCTCAAAACCATTACCAATGGGGAAGCGAAAGAGTCGCAACTGAGAAACCAACAAAAGGAGGTATGTACGAAGTGAGTAGTATGGACCAAGTCAATGCAAAGTTTGACCAACTAAACCAAAAGATCGACAACTTGGCCATAACACCAACAGCCACCGTGGCTGCAGTAACACCTAACTGTGAGCTATGTGGAGTTCCAAGACATGAAGTTCCTGATTGTCAACTATTAACAGGAATTCCCACAGATCAAGTGAATTATGCTCAAGGAAACCCATACTCAAACACATACAACCCAGGTTGGAAGAATCATCTGAACTTCTCCTATAAGAATAACAATGCTTTATACGCACCAGGATATCAAAAGACTGCTCCTAATGTCCCTAGAAAATCGAACCTTGAATTGATGATGGAGAACTTTATAGCTAACCAATCTCAGACAAACAAGGACTTCTTAAACCAAAACATACACACTAGTGAGCAGATTAAGCAATTAGTAAGCAAAATAGATGCATTAGCTACACATAACAAAATGCTTGAAACTCAGATTTCACAAGTAGCTCAACAACAAGCACCTACCGCTGCACCAGCTGGAGTATTTCCTGGACAACCTCAACCTAATCCGAAGGGACAAGCCAATGCTGTGATATTAAGAAGTGGCAAGGAACTTGACGGACCTACCGATCCAAGACTTGACAATCCATCCATGTACCAAAAACTGGATAAACCGACTGAAATGGTGAATGATCCAAAGGAAAAGGAAGATGATAATCAAGAGGCAGTGGAGAAAGAAAAGCCTTATGTGCCTCCACCACCCTGTAAACCACCAATTCCGTACCCTTAGAGATTAACCAATTCCAAGACGATGGGCCAGTTTAAGAAATTTGTCGAACTTCTGAAACAGTTGAATATTACTATTCCGTTTACAGAAGCTATCACTCAAATGCCCTCGTATGCTAAGTTTTTAAAAGAAATCTTATCTAATAAGAAAAAGATAGAGGATAACGGAACTGTTACACTTACTGCTGAGTGTAGCGCCATAATTCAGAATAATATGCCTCCTAAGCTAAAAGATCCAGGAAGTTTCTCTATACCCTGTGTAATAGGAAAATTCGTCATTGACAAAGCTCTATGCGATTTAGGAGCCAGTATCAGTGTTATGCCCTTAACGATTTGCAAAAGGCTAGACATGGGAGACCCAAGACCAACTAAAATGTCTGTTCAACTAGCCGATCGCTCTGTTAAATATCCTGTAGGCATACTAGAAAACGTCCCAGTACGTATAGGACAATTCTACATCCCTACTAATTTCATAATCATGGACATCTCTGAAGACTCCACTACACCTATCATACTAGGAAGACCATTCTTAGCTACCGCCGGAGCTATAATAGACGTAAAGAGAGGAAAGCTAACCTTTGAAGTAGGTGAAGAGAAAGTTGAATTTATTTTGACACAATTCTTACAATCACCAGCTATAGAGGATACATGCTATCTATTGGACGTAATTGACGAATGCGTAAGAGAAATGGAAATGAAAGAAACTACCTATTCTGAAATTATGAAAATTCAAATCCCTCCAATTTTCGAAGATGATAATTGGCGTGCACCATATCAGGATGATAGTCTAAGCGAAAGTTTAGCACTTACACCGGATCCCATGCCAAGTAAGGATAAACCTACATTGGGATTAAAAACTTTACCTAATAACCTAAGATACGAATTCTTAGACATTGAATGTAAAAGACCAGTTATAATAAATTCTAGTTTAGGAACAATCGAAACAAAGAAACTTTTAGATGTCTTAAAGAAATATCCAACTGCATTAGGATATAACATATCTGATCTCAAAGGACTATGCCCTTCAATCTGTATGCATCGTATTCTGCTAGAAGAAGATTGCAAAACCTCCAGAGAATCTCAAAGAAGAATTAACCCAATCCTTAGAACTGTAGTAAAGGAAGAAGTTAAGAAACTACTAGATGCCGGAATAATATATCCAATCTCTGATAGTAAATGGTTTAGTCCAGTACATGTAGTACCAAAGAAAGGAGGTATCACTGTTGTGAAAAACGCTAAAGGCGAATCGATATCACAAAGAGTAGTGACAGGACATAAAGTGTGCATCGATTATCGTAAACTAAACAAAGCCACTCGAAAAGATCATTTCCCACTACCTTTTATAGATCAAATGTTAGAACGATTAGCCAAGCATTCTTATTTCTGTTATCTTGATGGTTACTCAGGATTTTTCCAAATCCCTATCCACCCAGATGATCAAGAGAAGACTACATTCACATGCCCCTATGGAACGTTCGCTTATAGACGAATGCCCTTTGGATTATGCAACACTCCTGCAACCTTTCAAATATGTATGATGTCAATCTTCGCAGATTTTATAGACAACATCATGGAAGTGTTCATGGACGACTTCTCTGTATGCGGGCAAAGTTTTGAAGGATGCCTATCAAATTTAGAAATGGTGTTAGAAAGATGTGTAAAAGTAAACCTCATGCTTAACTGGGAGAAATGTCATTTTATGGTCAGATAAGGAATCGTATTAGGACACGTTATATCCGACAAGGGAATTGAAGTTGATAAAGCTAAGATAGAAGTCATAAAAGATCTTCAACCCCCAAAAACCGTTCGAGAAATACGAAGCTTTTTAGGACACGCCGGTTTCTACCGACGATTCATCAAAGATTTCTCGAAAATCACTAAACCTCTTACTGGTTTATTAATGAAAGACGCTGAGTTCATATTCAATGAAGATTGTCTTAAAGCATTCGAAACTCTAAAAACAACCCTCATCACCGCACCAATCATGCAACCCCCTGACTGGAGATTACCTTTCGAAATCATGTGCGATGCGAGTGACTATGCTGTAGGCGCAGTTCTAGGCCAGAGGAAGGAAAAGAAACTTCAAGCGATTTACTATGCCAGTAGAACCTTAGATTCTGCTCAGATGAACTACGCCACTACTGAAAAAGAATTGTTAGCAGTTGTCTTTGTGCTTGACAAATTCCGTTCTTACCTAGTAGGAGCGAAAATAATCGTTTACACAGACCACGCTGCTATCAGATATCTGTTGACTAAGAAAGATGCTAAACCAAGACTCCTGAGATGGATTTTACTCTTACAAGAGTTTGATCTCGAAATAAAAGATAAGAAAGGTACTGAAAAACGTCGTAGCGGACCATTTATCTAGAATAGAAGGTATTAAACCAGAACAAGTGCCGATTAACGATGATTTTCCGTATGAACAGCTGATAGCACAAATAGGAAGCGACCCAGTTCAGTTAGACATAGATGAACCAGAACCCGTGGAAACAATCCAAACGACTGTAGGACTGCCATGGTACGCTGACATTGTTAACTACCTAGCTGCAGGAGCCCTTCCACCTGATTTAACCTATCAGCAGAAAAAGAAATTCTTTCACAATCTAAAACATTACTATTGGGATGAACCATTATTGTTCAAAAGAGGACCCGATGGAATCTTTTGTCGATGTATTCCCGAAGAAGAAATAGAAGATGTCATTGCTCATTGCCATTCATCTCCTTATGGTGGACATGCAAGCACTTCCAAGACATGTGCAAAAATCTTGCAAGCCGGCCTATTCTGGCCTAATCTATGGAAAGATGTCCACATCGCTGTTATAAATTGTGATCGGTGTCAACGCACTGGTAATATTTCAAGAAGAGATGAAATGCCTCAAAAAGGAATATTAGAAGTAGAAATCTTTGACGTCTGGGGAATAGATTTCATGGGACCATTCCCATAATCTTTCGGCAATAATTACATACTCGTAGCTGTTGATTATGTTTCAAAGTGGATTGAAGCTATATCTTCTCCTACAAATGACACATGAGTAGTAATAAAGCTTTTAAAAAATATAATCTTTCCCAGATTTGGTGTGCCTAGACTCGTCATAAGTGACGGTGGCTCGCACTTCATTTCAAAAATCTTTGACAAATTACTATCTAAGTATGGAGTAAGACACTGTGTGGCAACACCATATCATCCACAAACAAGTGGGCAAGTCGAAGTCTCAAACAGAGAAATCAAACAAATCTTAGAAAAGATTGTCGCCATATCTCGGAAAGATTGGTCATCTAAACTTAATGAAGCTTTATGGGCTTATAGGACCGCTTACAAGACACCCATAGGAACTACACCTTTCAAATTAGTTTATGGAAAATCTTGTCATCTCCCAGTAGAACTAGAACACAAAGCTTATTGGGCGATCAAAACTCTCAATATAAACTATAATGTTGCAGGAGAAAAGCGAATCCTAGATATTAACGAATTAGAAGAATTAAGGCTAGATGCTTATGAGAATGCTAAGATATATAAAGAAAGAACTAAGCGATGGCATGATAAACGCCTATCTAGGAAAAAATTTAGTGTGGGAGAGGTTGTACTCCTCTTTAATTCAAGACTTAGGCTCTTTCCTGGAAAACTAAAATCTAGATGATCAGGACCCTTTGAAATAACTAAAGTATTCCCAAGTGGAGCGATAGAAATTAAAGGTAGGAATAGTGAACCATTCACAGTAAACGGACAACGTTTAAAACATTATCATAAAGTTGAAAATAGAGATTATGCAAATAGTCTAAGGCTTTTAGAGTTGTCCACTAATTTCCCTGATTAATCTAACCTAAGCATTACGTCAGGCTTTAGACGATAAAAACAGCGCTTAGTGGGAGGCAACCCATTTAATCATTTAAATTATTTTGATTATTTTATTATTTATCATTTTATTATTCATTTATTTGTTTTGTCATTTTATAGTTTTATTTCATTATTACTATTATTGCTTTTAATTTATGCATTTTATTTTCTTATTTTTCCTTATTTTAATTTTAAATCACTTTTACAGATTTTCTAAAGTCTTTTCCACTTTCCTTCTCCCCCTGATTTGTTTCTTCCATATTTGCACTAACTATGGCTAACCAACCGATAAATCCTATGGAAACCAAATTTAGAGGTAGGAACCAAAGAATGAAATTTGAAGAGTTATCACAGAGACCAATGGATTTGACTCTGTACCCGGATGATCTGACTATGGAAACCTTAGGTATACATGATAGCATCCTATACTTGTTTAACCGACTTGGATGGGAGAATTCACTGATTCAACATAAGTTTGTGACTTACCGCGAGCTCACCCTTGAGTTCCTTAGCTCCTTAGTTTACCTACCCGAGCGCGGTTTTGGATTCAGGAAAGGATTTATCAGTTTCCGCCTATTTGGAATAGAATATGACTTTAACCATAAAGAACTAGTTGACTTATTAGGATTCCCTAGTGTACCCTTTGCTTTTACTACCACACAGGTAGAATTGATGGACAATGAGCTGGATTTCTTTTGGGGAACATTAACCGGAAACTACCACCCTGAACCAAATAGCATGGACAATGATGAGATACATAACCCTGCTATCCGTTACTTCCATAAGATCCTAGCCCACACCTTCTTTGGAAAAGAAGAAAACCTTACTGGAGTATCTAAAGATGAGATATTCATTATGTCTTGTTTCACTAATGGACAGCCAGTCAATGGTGTGCCTTTCATGATGCAAACCTTCACCCGAATCCAAGAAGAATCTGAATTACCTATATTAGTAGGAGGTCTTGTAACCATGATTGCTGATGCCTTAGGACTTAGATACCAATTACACAGGTGTAACCGTTTAGGTACCATCCGTCCTATGAATCTTAACTTTTGCTTTAATCGTCATATCATAAGGAATTTAGGACATCCACCTTTCGAGTACCTAATCAGGAATGACGTAGTAACCCTGTTCACACTGCCAAACCATGCTAGAGTAAGTGTTCACAATAAGGATAATTGGCTTTATGAGTTAACCCCTCCTGACTATCCATCTACTCCTGAAACACCTCAATCTTACAAGATAAAGGATGATATAATGACCGATGTAGAAAGTGACCCTGAGACACCTCCTGGTTACCATGACATTGACCACACTGACGAAGTGATTGAAACCCCTGAAGTGAATCAAGTAGAATATGCTGATAACTTAAAGAATATCATGAACACTCTTGAAGCTTACCAAACCGACATAAATAATGTTAAGGATGAGATTAAGAGCATGCGATTGGACATTATAGGATTAACTGACATAACATGTGAGCAATTCTACCACCTGAACTCTGCAATCAAAGATTTGAAGAAGCACTTTTGAAAATGCTGTAGTGATCTAGCTTATTTTACTTATTGTTTTCGTTTCTAGTTAATTTTACATTTCGCAAACATTTTCGTACCGTATTTTCATTAATGTAATTTCATTTCAATTATCAAAAGCAAGCATTTCTAGTTTACAAATTTTTCCAATTTAATCAATTTATATGCTTTCAATCTATATACTATTATGTTTGAATTGATAAATATTTTATACAATCTCTCGTGTAATGCAATTTACAAAACTATGTTGCATTATATATTATATGGTGTCTATGTTTTAAAAAGAGTGAGAAGTGATCAAAAATATTATATAAATTATATGAAGCATGAGAGATAGTGCTTTCTGGAAATTATTCAAGGAATTAAGCCCTCACGGTCGTCATCCCCCCTCCTAACGATCGTGACAAGCTAATTAGCGCGTCACGACCGTCATCCCCTTGTCACGACCATGACGACCCTAATTATAGGATTCGTGAGAAACAGAACTGTTTCTTCTTCGAAACCTCTTCTTCTTTCATCTTCCATAACTTTCAAAACCACCCATTATCTCTTCCAACTTCCGTAACCTCCCATTACCAAATTAAACCCCATTAACCTCTCCATTATCACCACACCTATCACATTCTCACCTTGCATTATTAATCTGAACCATTATTTCTCTCATTTTATCACTTTTCTCACAAAAATCAAAACTCCTCATCTCCCACTCTTGTTCTTGCATGCAATGGAAGCTATTCAATTTAGAGATGGTGAGAATGGAGAAAACCAGAGAGAGAGGTTCATCCGATTCCAGAACCGTGGTGTGCAACCCACGCGATATGTCGACACTGTATGTTTGAGATAATTGGGAATGCTTAACAGTGTCAAGAGCTTGCTTCAAAAAGTCGGTCTGTGGGATCTTTGCAGTCAGCCCCAGCCCACATTCGAGCTTCTGACATTGGAATTCCTAAGCTCATTCCATTACATCACTCCTGCCGATTCTCAGAGTCAACTCACCGGCGTCGCTAAGTTCAGATTGCTTGGCCGGGAGTTCGAACTTTCGCAAAATAGGATAGCCGAGTTGCTAGGCTTCGATCACGGGAATGAAGCTCACCTCCGCGTGCCGGACAATTTCAGTGAAACCGCTTTCACCTTATGGCACGATATCACCAACACCCGTGCTTCAACCTTTCAGATCCTGAATGCTACATATATCCACAACCTGGCGATCAGATATTTTCATCGCATCATTTGCAACACCATCTTTGCACGAGAGAGTAACCACAAGCTCAACTCCAAGGAGCTTTTGTTCCTACACTGCGCTCTAAATGACGAGCCTATCAACGCTGCCCCGTTCATGCTGAACCATATCCAGTCCATTGCGCAAAGAGGCGCAACCCCCTTTTACATAGGCGGCATTGTCACCACCCTCGCCATTCAGTTGGACCTTGGTGACTTGGTCGTAAATTTGCCTAGCAGAGCCGCCGAGTTCCTAACCAAGAATTATTGCAGGTCCGCACACTTGATTGCGCAGAGAGAGGATGGCAGGTTTAGCCCTGTTATCCACGTCACTATTTATCACCACATTATTCTACCGTCCCGTGACCGCATCGATCCGTCTAGCCGAGCCAACTGGCTCTTTGCTTTACCGGATGCTGTCGGCCACGCCCCCATTCATGATGAAGAGGCCGATCCACCAGCGGACGAAATGCAAGACACTATGGATGCAGCTGAGCCTGTCCAGGACATTCCTGAGACATCCACCCGACAGCCTCCTGCACACGAATACACACTTGAGGAAGTCCTCCGTGCGATTCATCAGCAAAACCAGATGAATGCCGCACTGGAGCGAAGGCAGCAGGAGCAACATGATGCATTACTCCGCACTATTACAACCAACCAGAGGTCTACTGATGAGAAGCTCGGAGAGATCCTTAGCGAGCTAGAGGCTATGCGCATTGATATCACTGCTGTCACCGGTACCGGTTCTGACCCTGAAGCGACTCCGACCAGACGCTCCCGCACCAGAAGCCGAGGCCGTGGCCATCAACAGCCTTAGTTCTAGTTTTTGTTTTTGTTTTTGTTTTTCCGTTTTCGTTGTTTGTATTGTACTTTAACCGCTATTATATCACAACATTGAGGACAATGTCTGATATAGTGTGGGAGAGGTACCTTTCATTTCCCGCATTTTTCCATTCCGTTGTATTTCCTTTTCGTAAGTTAATGAAACGAGCAATCTTTGTGCTATTTTCTTTAGTTTCGAACTTTCCCCGTTTATTTAGCCATACCGGAAAAAAAATCTTTAATTAATTCTTCGCATTACCCGACTTACCTACGAAATCATAACTAGGAAGCTGAGAACGATTCAACAAGATCAATACAGTCTTGACACCTTAGACTTCCCACTTAAGCAATTCCGTTCCGATTATTGTTACGACTACACCTTAAGTTTCAGTTCAAAAGTAACCCCTAGTAGTTTATACTAGCAGTCAGCACCGTCTGAACACAAACCACGTGGGGAGCTGATGAATATAAGCGTTTGATGCCTAATCTATAATGATCCTTCATATCTCGATGCAAATGAAAAGAAATTGCACCAAAGTACACGGTCGCATATAAGAAACGAGAAATATGAGAAGGAGTCCATTGCGGGTGGTTCAGAGGTACTGGTTCTGAACTTGGTAGGGCGTGCTACGGCTCGATCCCCCACAACCTCCAAATTGGATAATGTATGTAGGGTTACCACATTCGTGTACCAGACCCCGTGCTTATAAAGGATCAAAGTCGCTAACCGGCTACTCCACTACGTGCGTGCTAATGCAAAGGGCTTAATGTGATTGCGCTAGAATGAAACCGGGCGAAATAAGATCGAAATACTCTAGGTGAAATCGTAAAGCAATTACCGAATGTTTCGTTTAACAGGAAGTCGACGACTTAGCTTGTTGCTTGTGTCATTAGTGTATCGTTAGTGTTTTATCAAAGTACCGGTTTACCTGACAAAACGATCCCTCGTACGGTTTGTTATGTGTATGCGTCGATAAAAACTTGTCCGACAATTTTCAACCGACTATTTGCTTGAGGACAAGCAAAGGTTTAAGTTTGGGGAAGTTTGAAAACGAGAAAATGTATCGATTATATTGCTATGTTTCAATACCGTTTTATCTCATAATTGTCGTTTTAACACCCGATTCCTCGAGTTTTCTTTGCCATTTTGCAGGTACATCATATACAGAGCTAAATCATGAGCCACAAGCAAAAAGGAGCAAAAACAACCATTAAAAGATGAAGAAATGAGGAATTCTGCATAACCTGCATATTTTGTTACACTCACGGTCGTCACCTAGGTGTCACGACCGTGACACCCCAAAAGGAGCACTCACGACCGTGACATATCCCTCACGACCGTGACACTTATAATACAAGGAACACGAACGTGATGCCCTTGTCACGACCGTGACAAGGGAAAAATAGGTTATTTGACTGAAGACTTAGTCATGAACGTTACGCTGCATATGAAGTGCCTATTTTCCAGCTGACCCAGTATCCACACGTTCCCTGGATTCTCTCATTCTCCTACGAGGCCCAAGCAAAAATTCAACTACCAAGCCCATTTAGTTTACTATAAATAGCTTAATTTGTATGAACAATTTACAGAGTTTATTTTATTAATTTCTTGCGGAAGCTCTGCCGAATTATTTTACACCCTTTATATTTTTCCAGCATTATTTTCATTGCTTTATTTTTCTTGTATCCAAACCAACCCTATAACAATTTCCAACATCAGGAAATTGTTATAATTTAATTTGTTTCAAAGCCTTCAGAATTTTTAGAATTTATTTCCGATTCCGATCAATACTCCGAACTTTCCCGCCTGTGGAAGAAGGAGTCTGCCACTTTTAATTTTATCCAGGTTTATATTAATTTGCAATTATATTTATGTTGAATATTTATTTTTCTGCCATGCATATTTCGTTTTATGTTTCTCTGCCTCTGTCTGGTTCAACAATAATGAGTAGCTAAATACCTTAGGGCGGTATGTAATTAAAACAAACTAAATCGGTAAAATCAACTATAGGCTTAAAATAATTAAGAGCTTAGTATTCTGGATGATACTTTTTATTATAAAATCAACCTTTTTGTTACGAGAGTAAGGAAAGTGTATTAGGTTAGGTCGAGACCACGAGAGTGTGAGATTTTAACCAGATAGCTAAAGTTAGGCATTTAAATTAAACACAGCGAGAGCGCTTTAAAATAAATTAGAATTACTAAGTTTCCAAAAATTATTCCTAAACACTTATGGGCTAGCGAGAGCAGGCATAAGGCTTTAGGGGTAAGATCTGAGATAAGACCACGAGAGTGTGAGTTAAAGATATTTAAGCTGGTAACCTCTACAGAATAGATTAAGTGAACCATATTTATAAGCCTAGGTTAGATTGACCCGCCTAAGTTAGCATAATTACATACCGACCGCCTTAGTATTATTTATTAAACTTAAATTTAATTCCCGCCTTTAATCTTTAAAAACAACAAAAAACCGTGACAACCCTTCACCTTAGCTAAACTAGAAATTCCTCTAGCACTAAGTAACCATAGAGTCCCTGTGGATCGATAATCTTAAATATTACTTCGATAGGCTGTGCACTTGCAGTTAAGATACCGCTAGACACATAATTAGATACGTCTTTAGCCCATCAGTTGGGTCTTAAGTTGTTTGAGATGAAAGGAGAAATGGTCGTAGAGATTCCGACTAAGGAATCAGTGTCTACTTCTCTAGTTTATTTGAGTTTCCCGTTGTCTATCTTTGATAGAGACTTTTATGTTGATTTGGTATATTTACCGTTGACTGGGATGAATGTAATCCTAGGTATGAACTGGTTAGAGTATAACTAAGTTCATATTAATTATTTTCGTAAGTCGGTGAGGTTTTCAACTCCAGAAGAGGAAGGAGTTGGATTGTTGTCGTTTAGAGAGTTGCAGAATTTGATGAAAGAGGAAGCTCAGATGTTTTCGTTGATGGCATCGTTATCGGTAGAGAGTAAAGCTAAGATTGAAGAGTTGCAAGTAGTAAATGAATTTCCTGAAGTTTTCTCTGATGAAATTCCTGATGTACCACCTGAGAGAGAAGTTGAGTTTGCGATTGATCTTGTACCTGACACTAGACCTGTTTCTATGGCACCGTACAGGATGTCCGCATCTGAGTTGGCTGAATTAAAAAAGCAGTTGGAAGTGTTTCTTGAGAAGAAGTTTGTAAGACCAAGTGTATCGCCGTAGGGAGCTCCAGTTTGTTGGTTAAGAAGAAAGATGGAAGTATGAGGCTTTGTGTAGATTATAGACAGTTGAACAAGGTGACAATTAAGAACAAGTATTTGTTACCAAGGATAGATGATTTGATGGATCAGTTGGTATGTGCTCGTGTGTTTAGCAAGATCGATTTGAGATCAGACTATCATCAGATAAAGGTGAAAGATGAGGATATTCAGAAGACGATGTTCAGAACACGGTATGGATATTACGAGTATTCAGTGATGCCTTTCGGTGTAACTAATGCGTCGGTGTAATTATGGAATACATGAATCGTATTTTTCATGCTTATCTGGATCGTTTTGTAGTTGTGTTTATATATGATATTTTGGTCAATTCTAAGTCAGAAGAGGAGCTTGCAGAACATTTAAGAACATTATTAGAAGTTTTAAAGGATAAGAAGTTGAATGGAAAGTTGTCCAAGTGTGAATTTTGGTTGAAAGAAGTCAGTTTTCTTGGCCATGTGATTTCAGGTAGTGGTATTGTTGTGGATCCTTCTAAGATAGATGATGTGATGCAATGGGAAACTCCAAAGTCGACGATTGAGATTAAAAGTTTCTTGGGATTGGCCGGTTATTATCGAATGTTCATTGAAGGGTTTTCTAAGTTGGCACTTCCGTTGACTCGGTTGACTTGTAAGAGTAAAGCTTTTGTGTGGGATGTCTGTAACACGGTAGGAGAACTGACTTGCGTGTTTTTGTTTGACAAAAACATGTGCGGATAGCAAGAGTCGCCACCGACTTTTATTTTATCCAAGGTTATCCATGGGCTCTTAATTACTTAGCTCACTTTAACTTGTTTGAAAAAAATGTGTAGTGAGTGTTTAGAAAATTTCCAGAAGTTTTTGTAATGATCCTCGTATGGACGTATACAAAGTCTTGAGTTTGAAATTATTTTAAAAGTGGTGTGTAAAAAGAGTTTTGAAAGAGTAAGCAAGTAATTAAGTGCTACCTACCCTAAGTTGGTCTTTCATGTTTCTGTATTTCCTTTCAAGGGTAAGATCGTCCTTACTATTAAGGAGTAAGTAGTCATTACCTTGGATTTGATAAGGGACAGGCGTAGGATCATCGTATGGTCATGGAAGGCAATTGGCAGGGGTGTCTTAGCAATTCGAAGGGACGATCATTATTTTTTCCATAGGGTCATCGAGGGACAAAATCATTATTTCGTAGGCAACTACGAACGGACTATGATCTTTTAAATCTTGAAGGGACTATGATGATTTTTAATCTGTAGGGATATTTGTTAAGACACCCCCACATTCGAGGGACTTGAGCATTTGTTTAAGGCAACCAAGAGGGGAAACCCTAGGAGGTGCAGATGGCGATCGTAGAACGATTGACTTACGTGTGTGAATATTATTTTCAAATATTTATCTTATAATTAGTGATCTAAGTCCAATTGTTCAATTATTCATTTCACTCCCTAAATTACTAACCACGCCATTTAAATATTTACAGAAATTTAAAAGCGGGATTTAAATGGTCTTACGCTATTACATGGCTTCGGGACAGTTACATAATAATAGATGCGGAAAAATAAAAGCAGAAATTTGAACCTACACTATTACAAAATAGGAACAATTACATAATAAAAACGAAAAATAAATTACATTGAAGACGACCTATACAATTTTCTAAGGAAGTAAATATGGCAAATTAAATAAAAAGAAAAGAAATTATTTTATTTTTTTGAAGTTTAAATTATTAATTAATTTAATTATAAAAAAAGTTTATTTTTTATTTACAAAATTAAAAAAAGAATAGGTTAATTTATTTTAATATTTTTTAATTAATTAATTTCTACTTAAATAAGAAATAAATAAGAGATAAAACAATTACAATAAAAAAAACATAACGACATTGGATCGTTTAAAAAAATAACACATTAAAATAACACAAATTGCTACCCCCAAAGTGATCATCGCAATAGGATTGAAACATTGTGCAAACCTAAATTTATCAAAGATTAAACATAAAAAGAAATTAAAAATAAAACAACGATGTTACTAACGCAAAATTGCGATCATCACAACTGGATCAGATCAACATAAGTGTCACGCCTCATACACATATATAAAAATAATGTATCTACACGAATATATATATATATATATATATATATATATATATATATATATATATATATATATATATATATATATATATATATATATATATATATATATATATATATATAAACTTATTTAACAAAAATAATCACTACAATATATTATATATTATATTCATATTATATATTACTAGTGATAAAATATACTAACCTTTATGTAGCAATAAGACTTTATTATATTTTGTGTACAAAGTGGTATTCACTCATGAATTCTTAGAAATAAGTCCACATAACGATGTCATAAGATCTGCTAGTGTAATAAATAAATAAAAAAGTGGAAATGGTAGTATATACGTCTAACCTTATATATATATATATATATATATATATATATATATATATATATATATATATATATATATATATATATATATATAAAACGCATAAAAGCATACTCATGAAATAAACCAAACCGCAGACATAATATAAATTATAAACGCAAAAGCAAACTCAGGAGATGAATCTTATATGTATATACATAGCCACCGATGTAGATGAAAACAACGTGATCCGCCGCTCCTCTTTTCTATTTTTGTGGATTTGTTTTTCGATGTCCTCATCAACCGCACATAGTTAGTATATATATATATATGACACTAATTAGGGTTAATGATAATGGGTCAAATACTTATTTTGAAACCCAATAAAATATTAATTTAAACAGTTTAAAGTTAAATAATTAAAATAATTAAAATTAAAATTAAAACTAATACTCCTATTTATTTATTCTAGACACATACAAAAATAAACGGACCAAAAAAATAAAAGTTGAGCGCCAAAGTGCTTGAAAAAATAAAATAAATATATCAAAATGATCAGCACGAAATAAATGACTCGGAAAAATACAGCATTTGTTCGGACTTTGAAATAAAAATTATGACTGTTTAAGCTGCTCAGACTGATCAACATAGGCCAAAAATAGTCGTAAAAATATCTTTAGCATGTCAGGTTAATCTACATGAACCGCAGATTAATAGTACTGACATTTGCAAATTTAAATGTGATATTTTTTTGTTTACTGGTTTTAGGCATAATTGAAAATTAATTTGACCAGTCTGTCTGTAAGTTCCGAGAAATTATTCTGGCTAATATGAAATACATGTTATGCTATGAAGATGATGTAAATGAATGTGAAACAAAAAGTCGGTTAGAGTTAAAAATAGAGGGCAAATTTTGGGGTACAACAGCTTCCCCTGTTCAATTTTCTGAAACCTGGAGAGTTAGATTGGCATGTACGCCATTCGTGACTTGAAGGTGAAAGAGGATTGAACACTTAAGCCCAAAAGTTTGCACTCGCCGGTGCACAAAGTAATATTGTCGGTTGATTTTATTGCTTGAATAGGCTTAAAGATGCCATTCGGAGTAACTGGAGATAGGCTTATAGATTCCCTCCAAAATATCTGTTGATAGGAGTATCAAAATGTGTCTACGTTCGACTTTATCTGAATTGTTGTTACTGAACTAAGTACCAGAACTAGATCTTCGTCTCGACCATCTTTGAACTGTCTCTGTAACATATCTGAGCTAAGTATCAACACTAGATCTTCGTGTAGATCGTCTCTGAATTATATTTGGGGGAAAAGATATCCTATAATAAGTATCAGTACTAGATCTTCGTGTAGATCGTCTCTGAACATGTCTCTGAGAAAATATCTTGAGTTAATAATCAGAATTACTTCTGGAAAGTATTATGCACTAAGTATCAGCACTAGATCTTCGTGTAGATCGTCTCTGAACTGTCTCAAGGACAATTTCTTGAATTAAAAATCAGAATTAAATCTTTATTTCGATTATCTATGAATTGTTTTCGAAAAGTTCTTGCACTAAGTATCAACACTAGATCTTCGTGTAGACCGTCTCTGAACTATCTCAAGGACAATTTCTTGAATTAAGCATCAGACTTAAATCTTTGTTTCGATTATCTCTGAATAACTTCTAGAAAGTATCATGCACTAAGTATCAGCACTAGATCTTCGTGTAGATCGTCTCTGAACTGTCTCAGGGAGTTGGTAATATTTATCTGACTGTGAACTATCCTGAAAAGGAAATGTTAGTTTATGCAGGATTGTTTGCATGTATGAGATAATGTTCTTCATATGAGTGATAATGTCGTATGCATTATGGATGTGTATGCCATGATATGAAGTAAACGATGTATGTATGAATTATGTAGTCGAGGCATATTAGTAGCTTCATGTAATAACTGCTAGCTAGGGAAAATAAATCCTGATTCGTTGAAGACAGCGTTTCCGTCTTGTTTCGGAATATTGTTCTTAGGATCTTCTGTTTCCTGTAGCACTTCTTATTGATGGATTAAATTCCTAAATACCCTGACTGGGGATAAAAGAGACGGACGTTCCCCTGAGTGACTTATCCGACCAAGTGTCAATTCTTCAGAGGATACCAGACTTGAAAGAAACCTGCTTGGGGATCTCGTAGAGCTGGAGGTACAAGAGACTCCTTGAAATACTTTGCTGAAATATATACGTAAAGATTACTCTGTGGGGATGAACCTACGAAGATCCGTTGGATATGAACTTTGCTGGGGATTCCTACTTCCAAGGGTCCTTAGTAAAATACTATTATTGTGATTTTAGGCATTTTTGGTAAACATCAATCATATTCAAAAGCATATATACATTCAAGGTAACCAACAAACGTTTTCGCTTAAGTAAAAAGGGAAAAGTAAACCTGAATTCGAAAATAGAATTGTATTAATTCAAAGTAACCAATGGATTCAGAACTTCTGATATTCTCGAATTCCCTGAGTAATTTGCTAGGAATTATCATGACTGATTCCGAAGACATGATACTGACGCCATCTGATATTATTGGCACAGACAATTAATTTCTACAATGGCTTCTGCTGAAAATCCAATATCAAGGCAACATAATGAGAGGAATGTGTTTTCAGACTGCGCTGGATCGTGTACGCCCTGGGTGATAGTTAAGGAGCTTACAACTGAATTTGATCTGATTAGATTTGAAAAGAGTTTGTTGCCCTTAGCTGAGGATGATTTGTCCCAGGATGGAAGTATTTGAAAAGGGCTACCTCAAGAGAAATAAACAAAATTCCCCATAAAAATATGCCCCTGGCGTCGTGAACTTGGTAATGTTACTTCTGGTAATTCAGATGAGGATCCATGCCCCAAATTAATTGGACAATAACATGGCATGCCCCTTTGATTGGGAGATAGTGACTATGCCCCTTGTATACATTGGCTTTGATTCAGGCAACAATTTTTCCTGTCGGGAGGACTTTAGTTTATTGAATGTTCATCATGTAAGCTCCTCTGCTATCAAACACTTAGTTATATGCAAACAATGATATTCAAAATGCAACGCTTATGTTTGTCTTGAAGTTTTGAAAATAATTATTTTAGCAAATCAATGTTTGTAAAAATTGTGATATTAACTCCAGATTTATAATAAGCCTTAAAGGAGTCAGGATACCTTTTTGTAGCAGTACGCTTTCGAACTAACCATGCTTCAGTTAGGACTTCTAATGGGTTGTAATGTGACTTGGTTCACGGTTTAAGAAACAAAGTATAAAGGCTCAAATTTTTATTTGTACCCAACCCATTCTTCGTGATGTTCTTCAGTCCTATGTTCAGTTAACATGCATTGAGGCTCTAAAAAAGTTTGGAATTGTAACATTGACAGAAGTTTATTTGAAAGGCTAGTCATCTTTTTTTTTGTTGAGGATTTGTAGTGACCTCTTTTTCTTTTGTCTTTGTTATCCATTCCTTTTTCCTGAACTGTTTGTTTCTAGATTACAGTCAGTGGGATGTCTCAATTTTTTTTACTTAGTCTCCTTCATAGGTTTTGACTTAGTGAGCTTTTCTTTTGCTAGATATTGACTGTCGGATTTAATGATTACAGGGAACCATCATTAGTTGTGTACAAAAGGACAACTGGCATAATTGAGTTTACCGAGAAACTACCCCGCCCCAGGTTATGATTGAGGGTTTTAATTTCCGTGAGAATGAAAAATCCTACTTCATAGGCTCAAAAGGGTTGACTAGGGATTAACTTCCTTATATCTCCACTGTTTAGGAATCGAAACAATGCTTGCACATCGTCAGCATAGTCTGTTCAAAAGCATACTATATGAAATTATGGTATCGTCTTCGTCATCCCCCCTCTAAAGGCTTACAGTTTTAACAAGAGTTAAATATCACAAAAGAAAAGTAAGAAGCATAGTTTAAATATAGTGAAACAAATGGATTAATTCAAGACAAACATATGTAATACATTATCGTGAAAACAAAAGTCTGACACAATAGTAACTGTTTAAGTCGACAAAAGAAATTACAAATGAAAATTCAAACGTTCTCTAGGCCTCCTCCTCTAAATTTGTCACTCTGGATGTTTGATAGCTTCGATGTTTGATGGAAGATAGAAGAATTCAATATAGTCTTTTGGCGTAACCTCGAGGACTCCTTTGTCAACCAGGTCTTGAATCTTAGTCTCCAATGCCCTACAATTTTCAGTGTCATGTCCAGGACTATTGGAATAGTTTGCACACCTTGCATCAGGAACGTGGCGAGGAGATGGAGTATTGGGATTCTAAGGAGGATCTTTCAAGGTAATCATCTCCCCTTTTAACATGTGTTGCAGTGCCTGAGCTAATGATATATTGATCTTTGTAATTGTATCCTAGGTGCATTCTGCTTACGCTGATTATTATGTTGTTGATTTTGTGGCGTCTGCAGGATTAGAGATCAGAACTGCTCCCACGGATTGGTTACAGTTTTTCTTATTATGACCTTGTTGAACGTACACATCATTGGATTCCATTTTCTCATTAGATGGCTTCTCGGTGGTACTTGAAGAGATAGCCATTTATATTTTACCACTTCGTATTCCACTTTCAATATGTTCTCCGGTCATTATCAGCTCAGTGAAACCAGATGACGAGCTTCCAATTAGATTATTGTAGAAAGGACCAGTCAGCGTACTCATGAACATGTCAACCAACTCTCTATTAGTTAAAAGAGGTTGAACCATGCTCGCAAGATCTCTCCATTTCTGAGCGTATTCTTTGAAAATTTCATTAGAACCCATGGACATGCTTTGGAGTTGCATACGAGTCGGTGCTAAATCAGATTTGTATTGGCATTGTTTGTAGAAGACTTCAGAAAGATCCTTCCAAGCACGAATGTTGGTATTCTCAAGTTGGTAGTACAATTCTAATTGAGCTCCGATAAGCTTTCTTGGAATAAATGAATCCATAACTTTTTATCAGCAATATGTGGCTGGATCCTTCAGACATAAGACCTCAAATGTAGCTTCAGACACTAAATACCATCATATACCACAAAAGTAGGAACTTCTAATCCAAGAGGGATGACAACTCCAGAAATTAGACTCAAATCTTCAAAATCTAAATCAGATGTTTTCTGTAACTCTATGGCATTCACACGGTCTTCTAGAAACTTGTACTTCTCATCACCGGTTGAATCATAGTAATAGTTCTCCTCATGCTCAGAATTCACCACAGTACCATGTTGACTATTTTCTTCTTTCGCAGAATCTTCATCTCCAGGATTTTCAACCTCATCATCTGTCTTGATTGGACCTTTGAACCTCCTACCTAGATTGATGAAGCCAACTGGTTTTCTGGTCTTCTTCTTCTTCTTCTTGGTCAGGAGTACCTTCAGCTTTTCTTGTCCCTTTGAATAGTTCAGTATCATCTCTTGAAATTGGGCATTCTGAGCTTGAAGATCTTTGACAGACTGTTCGAGAGCCATTTCTGCTGAAATAAACAGCGAGAAGATAAGAAACATGTTATGTAATGGTATGATATGTAAATGCATATGCAATGTTTTCAAGGATCAGGTAGGATTTAAATTTGTTAAAGGAAAAAAAAAACTTTTATTAGTAGGTTTTAAAATATAATTGCCCATTGAGCTTACAATGAAGGAAAACAAAAAGGTTACAAAGAAAAACATTTGAGACTCAAGTATCCCATGGATGCTTCCTCTTTGGGTTGGGATATGTATTGAGATCCCGCTCTTCGTTAAGTTCTCTTGTTAGCTCCAATACTTTTTCTAGGTTAGCATAAAACTGAGTCTTAAAGGTATCCCTACAAAGTTGACTCGGATAGTGTTCCTACGAGCGGAAGCCATAACCTGCAACAAAGAACAAAGATACATCCCTTAGTTGGTTCGTCATGTCCTATCAATAGTAACTGGGTTCTAAGGGATCTCAATATCACTTATTCTTCTCAAAGGTTGTTGTTCAGTATGGCAACTGACTTGCCAACCAAAACTCCCCAGGATTAGAATCTCAATAAGCATAGCATCGAGTATCAACCAACTTTAGACTTCACCAAAGCCAGATATCTCACTACTTTCTAATGGCCAAGATGGGTAATTAGGGTTCTAAAGGGTAGTTAGTGTTAATGACAACATATGGCAGCCTCATGTTATCCTCAACTTACTTAAGGAACATTAGAACCAACCAAGATGTCACACTAACTGTAGCCACCTGATCAACCATATCTGTATACGCCGTACAATTTCATTGGTCTATTGCTACTTACCTAAGGTACACTAGATCCGGGTTATGATCTTTCTCACAATAGCCCCACAACAAATAAAGATAAAGCAAACGATTCAAACAAGTATAGTGATATAATCCTAAGGTAACCCCTCTTTTAAACAGTATTCCCCAGCAGAGTCGTCAGTTCTGTAACACGGTGGGGGAACTAACTTGTGTGTTTTTGTTTGACAAAAACATGTGCGGATAGCAAGAGTCATAACCGACTTTTATTTTATCTAATTTAGGATAGGGTATAAAAGAACAGGAAAAACCTTAAAAAGATTTTGAGTTTGGGGGGTAGGTTATATGAAGGGAAGGTGTTAGCATCCTTTATATCCATGGTTATCCATGGGCTCTTAGTTACTTAGCTCACTTTAATTTGTTTGAAAAAATGTGTAGTGTGTGTTTAGAAAAATTTCAGAAGTTTTTGTAATGATCCTCGTATGGATGTATACAAAGTCTTGAGTTTGAAAATATTTTAAAAGTGGGGTGTGAAAAGAGTTTTGAAAGAGTGAGCAAGTAATTAAGCGCTACCTACCCTAAGTTGGTCTTTCATGTTTCTTTATTTCCTTTCAAGGGTAAGACTGTCCTTACTATTAAGGAGTAATTAGTCATTACCTTGGATTTGATAAGGGACAGGCGTAGGATCATCGTATGGTCATAGAAGGCAACTGATAGGGGTGTCTTAGCAATTCGAAGGGACAATCATCATTTTTTCCGTAGGGTCATCGAGGGACAAGATCATTATTTTGTAGGCAACTTCGAATAGACTATGATCTTTTAAATCTTGAAGGGACTATGATGATTTTTAATCTGTAGGGACATTTGCTAAGACACCCCCACATTCGAGGGACTTGACCATTTGTTAAAGGCAACCAAGAGGGGAAACCCTAGGAGGTGCAGATGGCGATCGTAGAACGATCGACTTACGTGAGTGAATATTATTTTCAATTATGTATCTTATAATTAGTGATCTAAGTCCAATTGTTCAATTATTCTTTGCACTCCCTAAATTACTAACCACACAATTTAAATATTTACAGAAATTTAAAAGCGGGATTTAAATGGTCATATCTATTACATGGCTTCGGGGCAGTTACATAATAATAGATGCGGAAAAATAAAAGCAGAAATTTAAACCTACGCTATTACAAAATAAGAGCAATTACATAATAAAAACGAAAAATAAATTACATTGAAGACGACCTATACAATTTTCTAAGGAAGTAAATAAGGCAAATTAAATAAAAAGAAAAGAAATTATTATTATTTTTTAAGTTTAAATTATTAATTAATTTAATTATAAAAAAAGTTTATTTTTTATTTACAAAATTAAAAAAAGAATAGGTTAATTTATTTTGATATTTTTTAATTAATTAGTTTCTACTTAAATAAGAAATAAATAAGAGATAAAACAATTACAATAAAAAACATAACGACATTGGATCGTTTAAAAAAATAACACATTAAAATAAGACAAATTGCTACACCCAAAGTGATAATCGCAATAGGATTGAAACATTGTACATATCTAAATTTATCAAAGATGAAACAAAAAAAGAAATTAAAAATAAAACAACGATGTTACTAATGCAAAATTACGATCATCGCAACTGGATTGGATCAACATAGGTGTCACGCCTCATACACACGTATATGAAAACAGCGTGTCGATCCGATCCGATCCAAACAACATAATCAAATTATATATATATATATATATATATATATATATATATATATATATATATATATATATATATATATATATATATATATATATATATATATATATATATATATATAAACTTATTTAACAAAAATAATCACTACAATATATTATATATTATATTCATATTATATATTACCAGTGATAACATATACTAACTTTTATGTACCAATAAGACTTTGTTATATTTTGTGTATAAAGTGGTATTCGCCAAGAATTCTGACTTAGAAATAAGTCCACATAACGATGCCATAAGAAGAAAAAAAAGTGGAAATGGGAGTATATACGTCTAACCTTATATATATATATATATATATATATATATATATATATATATATATATATATATATATATATATATATATATATATATATATATATATATAAAACGCATAAAAGCATACTCATGAAATAAACCAAATCGCAGACATAATATAAATTATAAAAGTAAAAGCAAACTCAGGAGATGAATCTTATATGTATATACATAACCATCGATGTAGATTAAAATAACGTGATCCGCCGCTCCTCTTTTCTATTTTTTTGTGTTTGTTTTTCGGTGTCCTCATCAACCACACATAGTTAGTATATATATATATGACACTAGTTAGGGTTAATGATAATGGGCCAAATACTTATTTTGAAACCCAATAAAATATTAATTTAAACGGTTTAAAGTTAAATAATTAAAACAATTAAAATTAAAATTAAAACTAATACTCCTATTTATTTATTCTAGACACAATACAAAAATAAACGGACCAAAAAAATAAAAGTTGAGCGCCAAAGTGCTTGAAAAAATAAAATGAATATATCAAAATGATCAGCACGAAATAAATGACTCGGAAAAATACAGCGTTTGGTCGGACTTTGAAATAAAAATTATGACTGTTTAAGCTGCTCAGACTGATCAACATACGGCCAAAAATAGTCGTAAAAATATTTTTAGCATGTCAGGTTAATTTACATGAACCGCAAATTAATAGTACAGACATTTGCAAATTTAAATGTGATATTTTTTTGTTTACTGATTTTAGGCATAATTGAAAATTAATTTGACCAGTCTGTCTGTAAGTTCCGAGAAATTATTCTGGCTAATATGAAATATATTTTATGCTATGAAGATGATGCAAATGAATGTGAAACAAAAAGTCGGTTAGAGTTAAAAATAGATGGCAAATTTTGGGATACAACAACTTCCCCTGTTCAATTTTCTGAAACCTGGAGAGTTAGATTGGCATGTACGCCATTCGTGACTTGAAGGTGAAAGAGGATTGAACACTTAAGCCCAAAAGTTTGCACTCGCCGGTGCGCAAAGTAATATTGTTGGTTGATTGTATTGCTTGAATGGGCTTAAAGATGTCATTCGGAGTAACTGGAGATAGGCTTATAGATTCCCTCCAAAATATCTGTGGATAGGAGTATCAAAATGTGTCTACGTTCGACTTTATCTGAATTGTTGTTACTGAACTAAGTACCAAAACTAGATCTTCGTCTCGACCATCTTTGAACTGTCTCTGTAACATATCTGAGCTAAGTATCAGCACTAGATCTTCGTGTAGATCGTCTCTGAATTATATTTGGGGGAAAAGATATCCTATAATAAATATCAGTACTTGATCTTCGTGTAGATCGTCTCTGAACATGTCTCTGAGAAAATATCTTGAGTTAATAATCAGAATTACTTCTGGAAAGTATCCTGCACTAAGTATCAGCACTTGATCTTCGTGTAGATCGTCTCTGAACTGTCTCAAGGACAATTTCTTGAATTAAAAATCAGAATTAAATCTTTATTTCGATTATCTATGAATTGTTTTCGGAAAGTTCCTGCACTAAGTATCAACACTAGATCTTCGTGTAGACCGTCTCTGAACTGTCTCAAGGACAATTTCTTGAATTAAGCATCAGACTTAAATCTTTGTTTCGAGTATCTCTGAATTACTTCTAGAAAGTATCATGCACTAAGTATCAACACTAGATCTTCGTGTAGATCGTCTCTGAACTGTCTCAGGGAGTTGGTAATATTTATCTGACTGTGAACTATCATGAAAAGGAAAGGTTAGTTTATGCAGGATTGTTTGCATGTATGAGATAATGTTCTTAATATGAGTGATAATGTCGTATGCATTATGGATGCGTATGCCGTGATATGAAGTAAATGATGTATGTATGAATTATGTAGTCGAGGCATATTATTAGCTTCATGTAATAACTGCTAGCTAGGGAAAATAAATCTTGATTCGTTGAAGACATCGTTTCCGTCTTGTTTCGGAATATTGTTCTTAGGATCTTATGTTTCCTGTTGCACTTCTTATTGATGGATTAAATTCCTAAATACCCTGACTGGGGATAAAAGAGACGGACGTTCCCCTGAGTGACTTATCCGACCAAGTGTCAATTCTTCAGAGGATACCAGACTTGAAAGAAATCTGCTTGGGGATCTCGTAGAGCTGGAGGTACAAGAGGCTACTTGAAATACTTTGCTGAAATATATCCGTAAAGATTACTCTGTGGGGATGAACCTACGAAGATCCGTTGGATATGAACTTTGCTGGGGATTCCTACTTCCAAGGGTCCTTAGTAAAATACTATTATTGTGATTTTATGCATTTTATATGCATTTTTGGTAAACATCAATCATATTCAAAAGCATATATACATTCAAGGTAACCAACAGACGTTTTCGCTTAAGTAAAAAGGGAAAAGTAAACCTGAATTCGAAAATAGAATTGTATTAATTCAAAGTAACCAATGGATTCAGAACTTCTGATATTCTCGAATTCCCTGAGTAATTTGCTAGGAATTATCATGACTGATTCCGAAGACATGATACTGACGCCATCTGATATTATTGGCACAGACAATTAATTTCTACAATGGCTTCTGATGAAAATCCAATATCAAGGCAACATAATGAAAGGAATGTGTTTTCAGACTGCGCTGGATCGTGTACGCCCTAGGTGATAGTTAAGGAGCTTACAACTGAATTTGATCTAATTAGATTTGAAAAGAGTTTGTTGCCCTTAGTTGAGGATGATTTGTCCCAGGATGGAAGTATTTGAAAAGGGCTACCTCAAGAGATATAAACAAAATTCCCCATACTAATATGCCCCTGGCGTCGTGAACTTGGTAATGTTACTTCTGGGAATTCAGATGAGGAGACATGCCCCAAATTAATTGGACAATAACATGGCATGCCCCTTTGATTGGGAGATAATGACTATGCCCCTTGTATACATTGACTTTGATCTAGGCAACAATTTTTTCTGTCGGGAGGACTTTGGTTTATTGAATGTTCATCATGTAAGCTCATCTGCTATCAAACACTTAGTTATATGCAAACAATGATATTCAAAATATAACGCTTATGTTTGTCTTGAAGTTTTGAAAATAATTATTTTAGCAAAACAATGTTTGTAAAAATTGTGATATTAACTCCAGATTTATAATAAGCCTTAAAGGAGTCAGGATACCTTTTTGTAGCAGTACGCTTTCGAACTAACCATGCTTCAGTTAGGACTTCTAAAGGGTTGTAACGTGACTTGGTTCACGGTTTAAGAAACAAAGTATAAAGGATCAAATTTTTATTTGTACCCAACCCATTCTTCGTGATGTTCTTCAGTCCTATGTTCGGTTAACATGCATTTAGGCTCTAAAAAAGTTTGGAATTATAACACTGACAGAAGTTTATTTGAAAGGCTAGTCATCTTTTTTTTGTTGAGGATTTGTAGTGACCTCTTTTTCTTTTGTCTTTGTTATCCCTTCCTTTTTCCCGAACTGTTTGTTTCTAGATTACAGTCAGTGGGATGTCTCAATTTTTTTTACTTAGTCTCCTTCATAGGTTTTGACTTAGTGAGCTTTTCTTTTGCTAGATATTGACTGTCAGATTTAATGATTATAAGGAACCATCATTAGTTGTGTACAAAAGGACAACTGGCATAATTGAGTTTACCGAGAAACTACCCTGCCCCAGGTTATGATTGAGGGTTTTAATTTCCGTGAGAATGAAAAATCCTACTTCATAGGCTCAAAAGGGTTGACTAGGGATTAACTTACTTATATCTCCACTGTTTAGGAATCTAAACAATGCCTTCACATCGTCAGCATAGTCTATTCAAAAGCATACTATATGAAATTATAGTATCGTCTTCGTCATCCTCCCTCTAAAGGCTTACAGTTTTAACAAGAGTTAAATATCACAAAAGAAAAGTAAGAAGCATAATTTAAATATAGTGAAACTAATGGATTAATTCAAGATAAACATATGTAATGCATTATCGTGAAAACAAAAGTCTGACACAATAGTAAGTGTTTAAGTCGACAAAAGAAATTACAAATGAAAATTCAAACGTTCTCAAGGCCTCCTCCTCTAAACTTGTCACTCCGGATGTTTGATAGCTTCGATGTTTGATGGAAGATAGAAGAATTCAATATAGTCTTTTGGCGTAACCTCGAGGACTCCTTCGTCAACCAGGTCTTGAATCTTAGTCTTCAATGCCCAACAGTTATCAGTGTCATGTCCAAGACTATTGGAATGGTATACACACCTTGCATCAGGATCGTGGCGAGGAGATGAAGTATTGGGATTCTGAGGAGGGTCTTTCAAGGTAATCAGCTCCCCTTTTAACATGTGTTGTAGTGCCTGAGCTAATGATATATTGATCTTTGTAATTGTCTCCTAGGTGCATTCTGCTTACGCTGATTATTATGTTATTGATTTTGTAGCGTAGGTGCAGGATTAGAGATCAGAACTGCTCCCACGAATTGGTTACGGTTGTTCTTATTACGACCTTGTTGGCCGTACACATCATTGAATTCCATTTTCTCATTAGATGGCTTCTCGGTGGTACTTGAAGAGATAGCCATTTATATTTTACCTTTTCGTATTCCACTTTCAATATGTTCTCCGGTCATTATCAGCTCAGTGAAACCAAATGAAGAGCTTCCAATTAGATTATTGTAGAAAGGACCAGTCAGCGTACTCATGAACATGTCAACCAACTCTCTATCAGTTAAAGGAGGTTGAACCATGCTCGCAAGATCTTTCCATTTCTGAGCGTATTCTTTGAAAATTTCATTAGAACCCATGTACATGCTTTGGAGTTGCATACGAGTCGACGCTAAATCAAATTTGTATTGGTATTGTTTGTAGAAGACTTCAGCAAGATCCTTCCAAGCACGAATGTTGGTATTCTCAAGTTGGTAGTACAATTCTAATTGAGCTCCGATAAGCTTTCTTGGAATAAATGAATCCATAACGTTTTATCAGCAGTATGTGGCTGGATCCTTCGGACATAAGACCTCAAATGTAGCTTCAGACACTAAATACCATCATATACCACAAAAGTAGGAACTTCGAATCCAAGAGGGTTGATAACTCCAGAAATCACACTCAAATCTTCAAAATCTAAACCAGATGTTTTCTGTAACTCTATGGCATTCACACGGTCTTCTAGAAACTTGTACTTCTCATCACCGGTTGAATCATAGTAATAGTTCTCCTCATGATCAGAATTCACCACAGTACCATGTTGACTATTTTCTTATTTCGCAGAATCTTCATCTCTAGGATTTTCAACCTCATCATCTGTCTTGATTGGACCTTTGAACCTCCTACCCAGATTGATGAAGCCAACTAGTGTTTTGGTCTTCTTCTTCTTCTTGGTCAGGAGTTCCTTCGGCTTTTCTTGTCCCTTTGAATAGTTCAGGATTATCTCTTGAAATTAGGCATTCTAAGCTTGAAGATCTTTGACAGACTGTTCGAGAGCCATTTCTGCTGAAATAAACAGCGAGAAGATAAGAAACATGTTATGTAATGGTATGATATGTAAATGTGTAACACGGTGGGAGAACTGACTTTAGTTAAATGTTGCGGATAGCAAGAGTCGCCACCGACTTTTATTTTATCCAAAGGAAAGGGTATAAAAGAACAGGAAAAACCTTAAAAGATTTTTGGGTTCGGGGGGTAGGTTATGTAAAGGGAAGGTGTTAGCACCCTTTACATCCATGGTTATCCATGGGCTCTTAGTTACTTAGCTCACTTTAAAATGTTTTGAGAAGTGTAGTGTGTGATTAGAAATTTTCTTAAGTACTTTATAATGATCCATGTACGGATATATATATAAAGCCTTTGTTTTGAAAATTGTTTGAAATGTGAAGTATTTTTTAAAATGTTTTGAAAAGGTGAGCAAGTACATAAGAGAAACCTACCCTAAATTAAATCTTTTCTGTTCTTAAATATCCTTTAAATGGTAAGACTATCCCTATTATTAAGGAATAGGTAGTCATTACCTTGGATGTTGTGAGGGACAAGTGAAGGGACATCTGTGATTAGGCAATTGTAAGGTGTATAAGCAATTCGAAGGGACTTATCATCTTTTATTCGAAAGGGACAAGATCATTTACAAAGGCAACCATGAAGGGACTTGATCTTATAATTCTTTAAAGGGACAAGATGATGTTAATGAGAGAAAGGACTTTGCTTTATACACCTTACTTGACCTTTTATTTAGGCAACTTGAGAGGTATCCTTAAGAATGTGAGATGACGATCGAAGATCGACTTATGTGTGTGCGTGTACGAATTTCAAGTATTTATCTTACAAATTAGTGATCTAAATTCAATTTTAAATACAAACATGTTTACACTCCCTATTTTACTAACCATGGCAATTAAAAATAAATAATAAGAATAATTCTACAACTATTACATAATTGGCACAATTACATTATAATAATAATAAAACAATTTAAATAAATAAGCATATAATAAATAAATTGGTTAGTAATAATAACAAAAATAAATATAAGAAGGTTAGTATAACAATATAATATAGAAACAAATTAGAAGTTCAAAATTAAATAAATAATTATTTTTAAGAATTTTAATAAAAGAAATAAATAATAAATATTATATACTAATAAATATGATTAATAGTTCTAATAATTTAATTTTATATACATATTATAAAAATATTTGTTAATTATAATTAAATAAGCATATAAAAATAAGGAATTAGACTCATAAAATAAAGTTAGGGTTTTTAATTGTTTAGAAAAAATAGATTAGAGTTAATTACTTAATCTAAACCTAATTACATTATTTATAAAAAAAAACTACACATAATAATAATATAAACAAATTATAAAATAAATATATATATAATTAAAATTTACAAACAAATAAATTAAGATTTATAACATTATTAGAGTTTATAAAGAAAATTAGGGTTTATATAAGAAATAATTAAGTTTTATATTAAATTATACAATATAAATTTAAATATAATATATACATATTAATAAAAATAAAGTTTAAATTAATTAATCAGAGTTTTAGAAAAATAAGTTAATTTTTAGGATTAGTAAGAAAAAAAAATAGGGTTAATGTTTTAATTAAGAAAAATCAATTAACCTAATTATATAATTAATAAAATAAATAAAAGAAAAAAATACAAAGAAAACAAGTAAAAAAAAAAAGGAGGGGAGGCCTGGATTTGAACCCAGGACCTCCCCTGATACCTGGCAAGACGTGACCACTGGGACAAGGCGCGCGTGTGATAAACAGATAGCACAATATTGTTTTATTCTAATCCTGCAAAACAAAAGAATTTAAAACAAAAAAATCGTTCCTGGCTGGATTCGAACCATGGTTTCCACCCTCATACGCATACCTGCCTTACCAACTGAACCAACAGTGCGCTGTGACATATGTACGAAACAAATAAATAATAAAATAAGTGAAATATTTGAATTTGAAATTCGCGCCAACTGCATCGTCTTCTTCCTCAGAATTTCGTAGGTTTACCTGTGAAATTTGATGGGGATTTTCCTGCGATTTTTCATGCGCATAAAACCTATGAAATTCAATCACGATCAATACGTAAAATTAAGCCCCAATAATCATTCCAATCAGTTACCCAACAATCAAAGGATTCAATTATATCATTCAATGGTATTTATATGTCCTGAATTGCAAAGCCCTAAAACGGTTCTCAAAACCCTAATCATGGTGAAACGCAACTATGGGCTGTGAAACTCAAAACAAATCATCCAGGAAGCTTCTATGCTTCAAAACAAACACAAATTGATAGTTAGTTTTAGATGATAATGATTAAATGTATAAAAACAAAAACATGACATATCAAGAAGAAAATTCAATTTGGTTATGGCTTTAAGGTGCGAATGAAATGATAATGATGATGGAGACATGTTATGGAAGCCTCAAAGGTTCATTTGCAACCTTGAAATCGCCTGTAAAGAGCTTGAATCTTAAAATCCGAATTTCAACTTTTTGATGAATTTTTGAAGTTTGAGATAGGTCTTAGAGGCTGCCAAATTTCGTCCCTTTGGTTGTGATATGTTCTATGTATATATATGAATGAGATTAGGTCAAAAAATTGTATGATTCTTTGGACTTTTGGATCACTTGAATATTGAAAAAGATATGCCTTAAAACTTGATTTTTATTTGATCCAACCTTGCTATTTTAAGAAAATCCTCATAACTTATGTATCAATCTGATCCAAATGTCATTTATAACATTCTAGAAACAAAATCCCTTTTTAAATATTTGATTTTATATTTTATTTCAATTTAAATGGTATTTTAATGAATAAAATTCAAATAAATATGAAATAAAAAATAAAAAAAATCAGAAAATAGGTGGGTTGGGTCGTGCTTGGTGTTTTTGTAAAGATAGGATGGCAATTTGGTGGGCTCATTTAGTAAAAATTTGATTTAAGGCCTTATTTGCTTCATAAACTTCCCAAACATTTCCCAACTTTGCAAGGGCACAAATCCTTCAATTTTGATTCTATGAGGGTGTTCTTGGACATTTTGGAAATCTTAAAGAGTCCTCTAACCAACCTCATTGGTTTCATGTCTATATCTTTTACCATTCTCAAGTTATGCTCTTTTGAAGTTGTTGACTTTTTGTTGACTTTCAAAAGGACCTATAATGTCTTAGCTCATACCTTCAAAATGAAGCATTTTTGGGCTTGGCTTGTGAGACACAAAGTTGTAGAGAATTAAATTTCCTTCAAAATGAGCTTTGGATGGAAAATTCTTGATGAAGAATGTGAAAGTTATGGCTGGTCAAAGTTCAGTTGACTTTTCCTGTGAAAACCCTAATGTAGAAACTCCTGATTCTTGATGATCTGAAATCTCCTTGATGAATCATGATCAACCCTTGATCAAATGATGAATTTTACTTCATATACTTGATGTTGGCAAAAAATCATGAAGTTTGACTTTGGTTTGACCACAGTTGACCTCAGTTTGACTTTTTAACTGCTTTGACTGATTTTAACCTATCTGATCATCTGACTGAGCAAATCTTTGAGAAAAGTATTGAAACTTGTCATGGGGATTCTTGAACACATATAAGATGTTATGAAGCTCAATTGAAGTCTTGGAAGTCCATTTATCCTGATTAAAGTCAAAACCCTAGTTTAGGATGCATTGCTTAGGAGAATGCATTGTCTGAGGGAATTGTCAAATCTTCTGACTAATTGTGAACTTTGTGAACCTTGTGAAACTCATGAGATGTCTTGTGAACCTTGTGAGCCTCTTAATACACAATGACTTGTCTTGTGGAGGGAAAATTTTGGGGTGCAACAAAATGCATATGCAATGTTTTCAAGGATCAGGTAGGATTTAAATTTGTTAAAGGAAAAAAAAAACAAAAACTTTTATTAGTAGGTTTTAAAATATAATTGCCCATTGGGCTTACAATGAAGGAAAACAAAAAGGTTACAAAGAAAAACATTTGAGACTCAAGTCTCCCATGGACGCTTCCTCTTTGGGTTGAGATATGTATTGAGATTCCGCTCTTCGTGAAGTTGCCTTGTTAGTTCCAATACTTTCTCTAGGTTAGCATAAAACTGAGTCTTAAAGGTATCCCTACAAAGTTGACTCGGATAATGTTCCTACGAGCGGAAGCTATAACCTGCAACAAAGAACAAAGATACATCCCTTAGTTGGTTCATCATGTCCTATCAATAGTAACCGGGTTCTAAGGGATCTCAATATCACTTATTCTTCTCAAAGGTTGTTGTTCAGTATGGCAACTGACTTGCCAACAAAAACTCCCCAAGATTAGAATCTCAATGAGCGTAGCATCGAGTATCAACCAACTTTAGACTTCACCAAAGCCAGATATCTCACTATTTTCTAATGGCCAAGATGGGTCAATTAGGGTTCTAAAGGGTAGTTAGTGTTAATGACAACATATGGCAGCCTCATGTTATCCTCAACTTACTTAAGGAACATTAGAACCAACCAAGATGTCACACTAACTGTAGCCACCAGATCAACCATATCGGTATACGCCGTACAATTTCATTAGTCTATTGCTACTTACCGAAGGTACACTAGATCCGGGTTATGATCTTTCTCACAATAGCCCCACAACAAATAAAGATAAAGCAAACGATTCAAACAAGTATAGTGATATAATCCTAAGGTAACCCCTCTTTTAAACAATATTCCCCAGCAGAGTCGCCAGTTCTGTAACACGGTGGATGAACTAACTTGTGTGTTTTTGTTTGACAAAAACATGTGCAGATAGCAAGAGTCATAACCGACTTTTACTTTATCTAATTTAGAATAAGGTATAAAAGAACAGGAAAAACCTTAAAAAGATTTTGAGTTTGGGGGGTAGGTTATATAAAGGGAAGGTGTTAGCATCCTTTATATCCATGGTTATCCATGGGCTCTTAGTTACTTAGCTCACTTTAATTTGTTTGAAAAAAATGTGTAGTGTGTGTTTAGAAAAATTTCAGAAGTTTTTGTAATGATCCTCGTATGGATGTATACAAAGTCTTGAGTTTGAAAATATTTTAAAAGTGGGGTGTGAAAAGAGTTTTGAAAGAGTGAGCAAGTAATTAAGCGCTACCTACCCTAAGTTGGTCTTTCATGTTTCTTTATTTCCTTTCAAGGGTAAGACTGTCCTTACTATTAAGGAGTAAGTAGTCATTACCTTGGATTTGATAAGGGACAGGCGTATGATCATCGTATGGTCATATAAGGCAACAGGTAGGGGCGTCTTAGCAATTCGAATGGACGATCATCATTTTTTCCGTAGGGTCATCGAGGGACAAGATCATTATTTTGTAGGCAACTTCGAATAGACTATGATCTTTTAAATCTTGAGGGGACTATGATGATTTTTAATCTGTAGGGACATTTGCTAAGACACCCACACATTCGAGGGACTTGACCATTTGTTAAAGGCAACCAAGAGGGGAAACCCTAGGAGGTGCAGATAGTGATCGTAGAACGATCGACTTATGTGTGTGAATATTATTTTCAATTATGTATCTTATAACTAATGATCTAAGTCCAATTGTTCAATTATTCTTTGCACTCCCTAAATTACTAACCACGCAATAGAAATATTTACAGAAATTTAAAAGCGGGATTTAAATGGTTAAAACTATTACATGGCTTCGGGGCAGTTACATAATAATAGATACGGAAAAATAAAAGCAGAAATTTAAACCTACGCTATTACAAAATAAAAGCAATTACATAATAAAAACGAAAAATAAATTACATTGAAGACGACATATACAATTTTCTAAGGAAGTAAATAAGGCAAATTAAGTAAAAAGAAAAGAAATTATTATTATTTTTTAAGTTTAAATTATTAATTAATTTAATTATAAAAAAGTTTATTTTTTATTTACAAAATTAAAAAAAGAATAGGTTAATTTATTTTGATATTTTTTAATTAATTAGTTTCTACTTAAATAAGAAATAAATAAGAGATAAAACAATTACAATAAAAAACATAACAACATTGGATTGTTTAAAAAAATAACACATTAAAATAAGACAAATTGTTACACCCAAAGTGATAATCGCAATAGGATTTAAACATTGTACAGATCTAAATTTATCAAAGATGAAACAAAAAAAGAAATTAAAAATAAAACAACGATGTTACTAATGCAAAATTGCGATCATCACAACTGGATCGGATCAACATAGGTGTCACGCCTCATACGCACATATTGTGAGCACCCTTAGTTTTTGATCGATTATAAATTTTAAGTGTTTTGTGTTTGTTCCCATGTTAAGAAATATGCTTGTTTCACTTTGGTTCTCTTGTTCTTCATTGTTTATGAATTTTTGGAAAAACACGCATAATGAATCGATTCATTATAGCTTGAATCGATTCATGCTGTTGAGTGGATTCTGGATTTCGCAAAATGAATCGATTCATCCTTTGATGTATCGATTCATGCTGTTTAACTAATTCTGTTTTCTCAAATTTGATCAGTATGAATCGATTCATCCAAGCTTGAATCGATTCATTCTTCTGTTATTTGTCTAACAGATTCTGCAATACATATATGTGTTTGTTTTTCATTTTCAAAATAACAGATCACAGATTACAAAAATTGGAGAGACGAATTTTGTAGTGATTAAGCATTGAAGAACACATCAAGATAGGGTTTGTGAAGTGTTGGAACTTCAATGTTGAGCAAGCTTGAAACCTAGAATCAAGACATCTTCATCATCTTCTCAAAGATCTTATTCAAGAACATCAACATGAGTGTTTGTTGTCCTGTGAATTGAAGACTTTTGAGACAATGTTCAGTGGTACGATCGTAGATCCAGCTGAGTTGAAGATTGATAGAAGGTTTCAAGGAAAAACCAGCTGGGTTTTCCTTCAAGAACGGGTGTGTTCTTGAGGGTTTTGTGAGTCACGTTGTACAAGTCAGATTCAGCCGCAGCGAGAGTCATGGAACCGGTGGATTGATTGTGTAATTTGCAGGAAATCTCAATTGGGCTCAAATCGAGTGGAGGTTGATACAGTAGGAAATTCTAGGAGTTTAGAATTCTGGTATTTGTATTCGAAACTTGTAATCAACGGATTCAGCAACTTTGATATAAGAATTCTCAATTTCGATTTGAAATTGAGAGGGAGACGTACCCACACGCGAGGACGACCGTGGGGAACTTCCTTACCAAATCTCGGCGTATTGTTTCTCCTCTCTATCTTTAATTTCGTTTTAATTTATTTTTCGATTCATTGGAAATTGCTTTAGTGATAGGTGCATTCAACTGTTTTTCATATTGTGTGTTTAATCCTTTATCATAGCAATCATAAAATCCAGCACGTTATCGCTTGTCTGGTCTTCTAGTGGCCGGTTCAGAATAGACGCTTGTGTATTCAGGACCTTCGTTTCCATATTTCTTTGAAAACTCTGAAAAACTTTTTAAATCCTTGAAAACAAGGAGGTGATCCATTCACCCCCCTCTAGATCACTCGCCACAGCGTCTAACAAGTGGTATCATAGCACCGGTTCGCTGGTGCTTTGTGGCTGCCTGTAATGTTATGGATTCTGAACCAAAGGGGGCGTACAATAGAGCTCCTGTTTTCAACGGTGAAAATTATGGCTATTGGAAAGACTGCATGTGAGTACATATAAATTCTGTTGATAGGCGCGTATGGGCTGCCATTCAAAATGGTCCTTTTCAAATTACCATGATGAATGAGGCAGGAGCCATAGTACCTAAACCAGAAGACAATTGGGATGAAAAAGATGAGAAAAAGTGGTCAAGTGATTGGAGAGCTCGAAATATGCTAATTTCATCACTTAGTGCAGATGAGTATTATCGAGTTTCCCATTGCTCGACAGCTAAAGAAATGTGGGATGCTTTAGAAATTGCTCATGAGGGCACAACTGAAGTAAAACAGTCCCGCATTAACACACTTAATCAAGAGTTCGAACTCTTTCGCATGAAACAAGGAGAATCTATTCCCGACATGCAAAAGAGATTTGTTCATCTTATTAATCGTTTGAATGCACTTGGAAAACCAGTTTCCAATGATATTGCTACTAATAAAATTCTGAGATGTCTTAGCAGGGAATGGCAACCTAAAGTGACAGTTATCAAGGAAGCCAATGATCTAACGACTCTCACAATGACTACTTTGTTTGGAAAGCTGGAGGAACATCAACAAGAACTAGAAAGTCTAGAAAAGTTTGAAAACAAAAGTAAAAAGGGAAAAGAGAAGAACAAAGACAAAGAGGGTGAGAAGAGGCCTATAGCTCTTATGGCTTCAAACTCAAAGTCCTCACAAAAAGAGCTAAGCAACAATGAGTCAAGTAGTGACGAAGACTCCGGTGACGAAGAAATGGGACTTTTTGTAAGGAGATATAATAGATTCATTCGAAAGAATGGAATAAAGCATTCCGACAAAAATCTCATAAACTTTAGAAGACAATCTATGGATTCAAAACAGGAAGAGGTTAAGAAGAATAGAGAAAGAGGGTCTTGCTTTAATTGTGGCAAGTCTGGTCATTATAAAACGGATTTCCCTTTAAAGAAAAAGGATAAAGGTAAAAATCCTCCAAGAAGGTATAATAATAAGCAAATAAGAGCTTACATTTGTTGCACCCCAAAATTTGCCCTCACAATACAAGACTTTGTGTGCTAAGAAGATTCACAAGGTTCACAAGAGTCACAATACTTACAAGACCTTTCATGAGGTTCATGAAGTCTACAAGTCACTTCATGAGGTTCACAAGGTTCACAAGATTCACAATACTTACAAGACCTTTCATTAGGTTCATGAAGTCTACAAGTCACTTCATGAGGTTCACAAGGTTCACAAGATTCACAATGCTTACAAGACCTTTCATGAGGTTCATGAAGTCTACAAGATACTTTATGAGGTTCACAAGGTTCACAAGGTTCACAATACCTCCCATGAGGTTCACAAGACATTTTATGTTGGTTCACAAGGTTCACAAAGTTCACAATTGGTCAGAAGAGTTGACAATCCCCTCAGACAATGCACCTCCTAAGCAGTGCATCCAAAACTAGGGTTTTGACTTTAATCAGGCTAAATGAACTTACAAGACTTAAAGTGAGCTTTATAACATCTTATATGTGTGTAAGAACCCCCGTGACAAGTTTCAAGACTTTTCTCAAAAGTTTGCTCAGTCAGATAATCAGATAAGTCAAAATCAGTCAAAGCAGTTAAAAAGTCAAACTGAGGTCAACTGTGGTCAAACCAAAGTCAAACTTCATGATTTTTTGCCAACATCAAGTATATGAAGTAAAATTCATCATTTTATCAAGGGTTGATCATGATTCATCAAGGAAATTTCAGATCATCAAGAATCAGGAGTTTCTAAATTAGGGTTTACTCAGTAAAAGTCAACTGAACTTTGACCAGCCATAACTTTCACATGCTTCATCACCAAGTCCCCATCCAAAGCTCATTTTGAAGGAAATTGAATTCTCTACAACTTTGTGTCTCACAAGCCAAGCCCAAAAATGCTTCATTTAGAAGGTATGAGCTAAGACATTATAGGTCCTTTTGAAAGTCAACAAAAAGTCAACAACTTCAAAAGGGCATAACTTGAGAATGGTAAATGATATGGACATGAAACTAGTGGGGTTGGTTAGAGGACTCTTCAAGATTTCCAAAATGTCCAAGAACACCCTCATAGCATTAAAATTGAAGGATGTGTGCCCTTGCAAAGTTGGGAAATTTTTGGTTGGTTTATGAAGAAAATGGAGGTCTAAAACTAATTTCTTCCAAATGGGCTTGCCATATGATGACCCAATCCACACTATGACTTCATGCACGACCCAAGTCATCAAAAATCAGATTTTTTATTATTTTATTTTTATTTATTTTGATTTAATTCATTAAAAATCATTTTAAATTAAAATAAAATATAAAAATCAAAGATTAAAAAATGATTGAGCTTCTAGAAAATCATAAATATGTCTTGGATCAAATTGATATGGGAGTTATGATGATTGTCTTAAAATAGCAAGGATATATCAAAAAATATTTGGATTTTAAGACATGATATTTTTCAATCTTATTGATCCAAATTTTCCAAAGGATAGTCCAATCTTTTAACCTAATTTGATTCACTACATATAAGAGAACACATTACAATCACAAGCCACGAATTGGCTGCCTCCCAAGAGTAAGTTTCACAAACCAAAAAACCTCTCACAAACTCAAATTCGGTTTCAATCTTCCAGGGCATTTGAAGGTAATTTGAGAACATAGACATGATCATTAGACATCATTGAGTGGAAACCAATGCTTGGTTGCATCCAAAACCATCCACATAGCATAACCCGAAGCATTCTTGGCCATGAATAATTTGTTTTCGATTTCACTAATTCAATGTGTTTAAATGAATTTTGTTTGGTTAATCATGTTTGTGGTGTTGTATAGAACGTTTCTGGGCAAAGAAATTGAAGAAACCTTGAGTAATCCGTAAGATGCCATGTTAGGGTTTAAAGCTCCAAATTAGGGTTCTTTGATTTACCCAATATAAATGAATTTTGTTTGTATAATTGGATTGTACAGGTCACAAGGAACTCAAAGATGTCTTTAATTTGATAAAAATGTACTGTTTGTGTGTGTTTGAAATTCGTAGGTTTTCCTATGAATAAAAATTCGCAGGAAATTTCGTGGGAAGATTCGCAGCAACTTGCGCAGGTCTGGAGGTAGGAGAAGAAGTTTTCGCGTGCAGCCTGGAATTCAAATTCGTTTTTATATTATATAGTTTTTGTTTGTGTTTAAATTACAAATGTTGCTGATGGTGTAGTGGTAAACTTGCGCGCGTGTGAAGGCCAGGGCAGGGGTTCGAATCCCTGCTTCAGCGTTTTTTTGTTCATTTTCTTTGTATTTTTCAGGTTTGATACATAATGATCAGTACTCATCCATTGTTCACAATGCATGCGCAGCCCAGTGGAGATCATGTTGGTCTAAGGGTGGTGATACCTAGGGCGTGGGTTCAATCCCTGCCCCAGGTAAGTTTCAATTTTTTTTATTATTTCATTGTTTTGTTAATTATATTGTTATTAATTAAATATAAACATGTTTAGTATGTTTAGATAATTTTATAAAAAATAATATGTAAATGTTTTCTAATTTGTTTTTTTATTATTACTCTAAACTTAGCTTTTATAATTATATATTAAAAATTAAAAATATGTATATATTGTAATAATTAAATTTATATTTAATTTTGTTGTATGTAAAATTTAATTTATTTTTACAAACCCTAATATTTATATATATAAACCCTAAAAATATATTTTTTTCTACAAACCCTAATTTATTTTTTTCTAAACAATTAAAAACCCTAATGTTATTTTGTGATTTTAATTTCTTATTTTTGTAAATATAATTGTATGATCACATTTTTTAATCATGTATATTTTTAATTAATTAAATTTTGTAAATATAATCATAATTAATCCTATTTTTTATAATATGTAAATATGACCTAAATTGTTTATATTTTTAATTTTTTGCACTTAAATAATTGTTAATATATGCTTAGAAATAATTAAAAAAGTTGTTAATTTAATTTTATTATAATATGTTCATAATTAATATAATTTTATAATATGCATGTACTTTAAAATTCTATAATAATTGTTCATATTCTCTTATTAACATTTAAAAATTTTGTTTATTATAATACTTTTGTTTATTTTTTTTATTATTAATCATGATTATCACTAACCCCATTTATTTTAATTATTATTTATTACTAACCCTATTTATTTTTAAATTATTATTATTATTATTTTCACTAACCCAATTATATTTGCTTATTTATTTTGCTTATTTATTTATTTTGCTATTTATTTAAAGTACTTAAATTATTATTATTATTGTAATTGCTCCTGGGTGTAATATTTTATAGTGATTAAATTATTTACTTTATGTCATGGTTAGTAAAAATAGGGAGTGTAAACATGTATGTTATTTAAAATTAATTTAGATCACTTAATTCAAAAGATAAATATAAAATTGAACACTCACACACGTAAGTCGATCTTTGATCGACATCTCACTTTCTAGGGTTACCTCTCATTGTTGCCTAATCATAAGGTTAAGTAAGGTGTATAAAGCAAAAAGTCCCTCAAAGTAAAGTCATCTAGTCCCTTCACAATCAAAGATCAAGTCCCTTAAATGGTTGCCTTCATAGTGATCTTGTCCCTTTCGAATAATGATGACAGTCCCTCCAAAATTGCTTAATACACCCCACAGTTGCCTAACTAACAGATGTCCCTTCACTTGTCTCTCACATCCAAGGTAATGACTACCTATTCCTTAATAATAGGGATAGTCTTACCATTTAAAGGATTCAAGAACAGGAAGACTTAAAACTTTAGGGTAGGTTCCTCATAGTTACTTGCTCACCATTTAAAAAACTTTTCAAATACTTCACGAATTTCAAACAATTTTCAAACACAAGTTTTTTACGCATCCGTACATGGATCATTATCAAACTCTTATGAAAATTTCTATTCACACACTTCACATTTTCAAAAACAATTCAAAGTGAGCTAAGTAACTAAGAGCCCATGGATAACCATGGATGTAAAGGGTGCTAACACCTTCCCTTTACATAACCTACCCCCCGGACCCAAAAATCTTTTAAAAGGCCTTTCCTGTTCTTTTATGCCTTTCCTTTAGATAAAATAAAAGTCGGTGACGACTCTTGCTATCCGCAACATAACTAAAGTCAGTTCTCCCACCGTGTTACAACATTGCTTGGGAAAGTGAAAGTGATTCATCAAGTACACAATGCACAAGTGATAGTGATGAAACCGCAAATCTGTGTCTTATGGCTCACACCAAAAATCAGTCCCATCACAAGAAGAAAAGTGATGATAAAAAGGTAAAACAAGCTTATTATAATAACTTCTCTTCCATGTCTTTTTCTGAATTGAAAGTAGCTTTTGAAAAACTGCATAATGAAGCTAAAGAAGCATTTAAAAGGTTAGCTTTCGATAAAAGAATTTTTTCATACTTGGAAGGTAAAGTACAATATGCTGAAAAATATTTAGAATGCTTGAAAGCTAGTATTGCAGAAAATTCAAAAGCTATTGATATTGATGGTTGTAGTAAAATTAGGCATTGTGAAAGGTGCCATATTTGGCAACAAGAGGTCATATCTCTTAAAGCCAAATTGGAAAAAGCCTTGCAACCTAAGATTACTTATGCCGTCGATACGAGATTGTTCAAAAAGTCATTAAATCCTCCATATGCAAAATATTCTTTTGTTCCAAAGGATTTAAAGACAAATAGTAAAAATCATCATTATCGTAGTGTTTGTCATTATTGTTGTCATGCTGGCCATACCATTGAGAAATGCAAGTTTAGAAGATTTCTTGTCCCTAAAGGCATTTATCAATGGAAGCCTAAAGACAACCATGTTATTACTTACCCACATGGACCCAATAAAAATTGGGTACCTACCTCTCTCTTTTGATATTGTAGGATGAGTGTCTTGCATCCATGGAAAGAAGATGGTTTCTGGACAGCGGATGTTCTAGGCACATGACGGGTGACATATCACTTTTTATTGACTTCAAAGCAAAGAAAAAGGGGTATGTTACTTATGAAGACAATAACAAAGGAGCAATACTTGGTAAAGGTAGTGTAGGTAGTCCCTCTACCACTACTATTTCTGATGTACATCTTATTGAGGGACTTAAACACAATTTGTTAAGTATAAGTCAACTATGCAACAAAGGTTATAAAGTGTCTTTCACAAAAACATGTTGCAAAATTGAACATACCGAATAAAATGTTGTGTTTAAGGGTGTTAGAGTAAACAATATATATATGCTTGATCTTTTGAGTGTATCCTTAACAAGCACTAAATGTCTAGTAGCCTTAAATGATGATTCATGGCTATGGCATAGACGCTTAGCGCATGTTAATTTCGATTTGCTTAACAAGGTTATATCCAAGGATCTAGTGGTAGGTCTTCCAAAAATAAAGTTTTCAAAAGACCACCTATGTGATGCTTGCCAAATGGGAAAACAAACAAGGGTCTCTTTTAAATCTAAAAATATAATCTCAACTTCAAGACCCCTTGAGCTTCTCCATATGGATCTCTTTGGACCATCTAGGACAAAGAGCTTAGGTGGAAACTATTACGGTTTCGTAATAGTAGATGACTACTCTAGATTCACTTGGACTATATTCCTTCATAGCAAAGATGAAACTTTTTCTGCTTTCAAAAGTTTTGCAAAGCTGTCCCAAAATAAAATGAATTCTAAAATAGTTACAATCCGAAGCGATCATGGAGGTGAATTTCAAAACCACCTCTTTGATAAATTTTGTGACAAGTATGGCATTGAGCATAACTTTTCAGCTCCTCGAACTCCACAACAAAATGGTGTTGTGGAACGCAAAAATCGAGTTTTAGAGGAATTGGCAAGAACAATGCTCAATGAGGGTGGATTACAAAAATACTTTTGGGCCGATGCAATTAGTACGGCTTGTTATGTTCTCAATAGGATTCTAATTCGTCCTATTTTGAATAAAACTCCTTATGAAATCTTAAAAGGTAGAAAGCCCAGCTTGTCTCATCTTCATGTGTTCGGTTGTAAATGTTTTGTCTTGAATAACGGTAAGGAAAATCTTGGGAAGTTTGATGCCAAAGCTGATGAAGGCATTTTTCTTGGTTACTCTCAATCAAGCAAAGCATATAGAGTTTATAATAGGCGTTTACTTTCTGTCGAAGAATCTGTCCATGTTTCTTTTGATGAGTCTTACCCAAAAATTGTCGGAAAAGGTATCTCTTTTAATGATGCAGGTGTATCTACGCAAGACATACTCAAAGAAGCTGGTTTGGAAATTGATCAATCCGAAGCGGTTGCTATTGAGAAGGAGGAAGATACATGTATTGAAAAAGATAAAGAGGAAGGAACATCCAAAGTGAAGGATCTTCCACCAGCTTGGAAATCCTCTAAAGACCATCCCATAGACAACATATTGGGAGACATTTCAAAGGGAGTGTTGACTCGTTCTAAGATAAGTAATTTTTTTTCTCACTTCGCTTTTGTATCACAAGTGGAACCTAAAAACGCTAAAGAGGCCTTGATTGATGATTTTGGCTAATGGCCATGAAAGAAGAGCTGAATCAATTTAAAAGAAATGGCGTTTGGGAACTTGTCCCTCGTCCGCGAGATCATCACATCATAGGTACTAAATGGGTTTTTAGGAATAAACTTGATGAAAGTGGAGTGATAACTAGAAATAAGGCACGCTTGGTAGCACAAGGGTATAACCAAGAGGAGGGCATAGATTATAAGGAGACTTATGCTCCGGTTGCTCGCCTTGAAGCCATACGTCTTTTGCTTGCCTATGCGTGTTCTATGAATTTCAAGCTTTACCAAATGGACGTAAAGAGTGCGTTCTTAAATGGTGTTATAAATGAAGAAGTATATGTTTCACAACCTCCTGGTTTTGAAAATTCTGAATATCTAGATCATGTCTACAAGTTAAAACGAGCTTTATATGGTCTTAAGCAAGCACCTCGTGTGTGGTACGAAAGACTTAGTAAATTTTTACTTGATCATGGATATTCTATAGGTAAAGTGGATAATACACTCTTCATTAAATACAAAGGAAAACACATTCTTTTAGTTCAAGTTTATGTAGACGATATCATATTTGGTTCAACTAACATACACTTGGTCGAGGAAGTTTCTAATGTTATGCAGGGTGAGTTTGAGATGAGTCTCATGGGGGAGTTGAACTACTTTTTAGGCCTCCAAATAAAGCAACTTGATGAAGGTACAACAGTATGTCAAACTAAATACTGTAGAGAGCTGCTCAAACGGTTTGGAATGAATGATTCTAAATCAATTGACACTCCTATGCCTACAAATGGAAACTTGGACAAAGATAAACATGGTAAGTGTGTTGATGTCAAGAGGTATAGAGGTATGATTGGATCTCTTTTGTATCTTACTGCTTCTAGACCAGACATCATGTTTAGTGTCTGTATGTGTGCAAGATATCAATCAAATCCTAAGGAATCTCACCTAAAATCAGTCAAGCGTATATTTAGGTATCTCAATGGAACACCTAAATGTGGACTTTGGTATTCCAAAGGAAGTGATTGTAGCTTAGTAGGTTATTCTGATTCTGATTTTGCTGGCTGCAAATCAGATAGGAAAAGCACTAGTGGCACTTGTCATCTGTTTTCAAATTCTTTGATAAGTTGGCATAGTAAAAAGCAAGTATCTGTAGCTCTGTCTACTGCAGAAGCTGAGTATGTCGCAGCCGGTAGCTGTTGTGCTCAAATTCTGTGGCTAAGACAACAACTACAAGACTTTGGTATTGAACTTAAACGTATTCCAATTAAGTGTGACAACACTAGTGCCATTAACCTCACTAAGAATCCTGTTTTACACTCGCGCACCAAACATATTGAGATTCGACATCACTTTCTTCACGATCATGTTGAAAAAGGCGATGTCATTTTTGAGCATGTTGATACTAAAAATCAGCTTGCTGACATTTTCACTAAACCTTTGGCAACTGAACCTTTCTTCAACATTCGTCGCGAGTTGGGAATTCTTGATCTCTCCGCTTTGGTGCCTTAAGCTTGATTGATATTATTTCCATGTATCTCATCATATTTGCTAAGTTTTGATTGTAGCCTTCACTAGTGCCTTATGAGAATACTACGATGGAGGTAATATCGTTTCCTCTCCTCACCTTGGTAATATTGTATGATCAATGCATGTTTTGATTAGTGATCGTTTGTTTACATGAACTTCTTTTCATTTGAATGTTTGAACTTTGATTTTTGTTATTCTTAAGCTTGCACACTTTGTTGCATTTCATTTAACTGCATAATGGTTGTTTTGCTTCTGCATAAATGTGTCAATTCTTGAAAAATCACTGAAATATTCAAATTTTCGCATAATGAATCGATCCCAACATTCATGAATCGATTCATGATTTAATTTTGCAAATTCTTTCAAAATCAGTCACAGTATGTATTGATTCATAAACCCTTGAATCGATTCATTCTCTTTTACAAAATCAAAAATTCTCATAATGAATCGATCCCAACTAGCTTGAATCGATTCATGATTTAATTTTACAAATTATTTCTAAATCAGTTACAGTATGTATTGATACATACTTACTTGGATCGATTCATAGCAGTTTGTTTTTTAAAAATTTTCGCATAATGAATCGATACATACATGAATGAATCGATTCATACTGACGAAAATTCAGTTTTTTTTATGAATCGACACATCAGCAACATCCATGACATTTGTAACTGTTACAAAACCCCATTATCTCCATTATGTCTCTCTCATTATCTCATTTACATCAGTTACATCATTTGCATCATAAACCTAACTGTTCCAAAAAAACCTCTTCTCCTCTCAAACCCTAAACCTTCACCATGCCTCCAAGAGTTCTGATCCCAAGAGAAAGAAGTAAGCGAAAAGGCAAGGAACCTATTGGGTCTTCTTCTCAGGCTCCACCTATTCCTGAAATGCCTCCATTTGGGACTGCAATCCTTCATCCGGCTATCATGGAAGAATTTGAAACTTCCTTCAAATCAAGGTTAGTAATGAAACCTCATATGTTTGATCCTAGTGATGCTCGTACTCTAGGATTAGAAGAAGTTGCGGCTTTGGTCGACGCACAAAGTCTTGGTTTCTTTTTATATGTTAAAGATCAGTATCATGAGGATTTTATTTGTGCTTTCTATGCTGGTGTGATAACTGCAAGAGGATATATGTTTAAGTGTTTAATTGGAACAAGAACCTATCGTTTTGAAGCTGTTGATTAGGCCACAGTGTTCGGTATGCCATCTGAAGTTGATGATTTGCAAATGTGGCATGACCAGAGTTTCGAAACTCAGTTTAATTTGAAGGAATTTTGTGCATCCATTTCTAAGTTGGATAGACCTCTTGCTGATGATGAGCCACTAACTTCAGGTATGATCAAAAGTGTACCAAGAATTCTGCACTGGATCCTTTCACATATTTTGCGTCCAAGGTCCGGTGGACATTCTCGTTTGGACAAACCGGATATCCATTTGCTGTACATTTTGCAGAAAAAGATTCCCTTAAATTGGGCAAATTACTTTGTCAAGCGCATCTTCCTTACACGAAACAGCTCCAAGAACATTACCCTTGCCTATGCTTCTCAAATCATGAGGATTCTCAAGTTTTGGAAAGTCACTTTTCCTCCTGTGCCTCTCGTACCAGTGTCAAGTGTGCAAGAATTCAACAACGCCACACTTTCTCATATGGGGTATCGATGGGACATCGAGCGTCGCTGTTACTACTTCTTTGAACGCAGCACACGTACTCGCATTTACAACTTTGACAACCCGGCTGAACACATATATGTGGAAGAAAACAGGGATGAAGATATGGAAGAAGCTGAAATTCCTGCTCCTGATGCGTCTGCCAACACCGGATGGGGTGAGTGGATACCACAAAGGTGGTCTCCAACAAACTATGATCCTACTCCCTCGTCGGCTGCACCAACCTCCTCTACTGCTGCTCCAACTTATCTCACTGACATGTTTGCACAATTGGAAGTTGCAAACAATGCCCGGCATGAGGAAGCTTGTGCTTGGCATGTCCAGCAAACGGAATGGCATAAGGAGCATCGCGAATGGCATGATGACCATACTCGCATGTACCATAATCAACATTCCTGGCATACTGAGCTAATTAAGTGGCATCAAGTGTTTTATAATGAGATGTCGGGATTTATGGATGACTGCCGTTCGCACCCGGGCATCATGGAAAGGTTTCAAAGTACATAAGTCCAGAGGCGCTTTCGGCGTTATGCTTTCATGGGACAGAATCCAGATGAAATGCCTCCTCCACCTCCTCCTCCAAGCTTCCGTGACCCTGATCGTGATGATGCGGAGTCGTGTGGTGGCCATTTCCCTCATTGACGCATTTCATATTGCATTTCATATTTGTGTGTTGCTTAAGTTTCTTTTGTATTTCATGTTTGAACAATTTATGTTTTGGTTTGGCTATGTAATTCGTAACTTTCCTTGACAATTTCACTGCTTGTTTATGAAATTTGCTTTTGTTTAAATTGTTTGCGCTTTCTTTGTGAGTGAATTTTCGCCATTGTATCTTAGTTTTGCTGTTTCTAGTTCATCATCTATAACTCTTTCTTGCTGTTGACAAAGGGGGAGAAAAAGGCAAGTGTGACAAGACAATGACGAGCACAAACTCAGGGGGAGTTCTCTCTCACACTTCAAATTTTGTCATCATAAAAAAGGGGGAGTTTGTGAGCACCCTTAGTTTTTGATCGATTATAAATTTTAAGTGTTTTGTGTTTGTTCCATGTTAAGAAATATGCTTGTTTCACTTTGGTTCTCTTGTTCTTCATTGTTTATGAATTTTTGGAAAAACACGCATAATGAATCGATTCATTATAGCTTGAATCGATTCATGCTGTTGAGTGGATTCTGGATTTCGCAAAATGAATCGATTCATCCTTTGATGTATCGATTCATGCTGTTTAACTAATTCTGTTTTCTCAAATTTGATTAGTATGAATCGATTCATCCAAGCTTGAATCGATTCATTCTTCTGTTATTTGTCTAACAGATTCTGCAATACATATATGTGTTTGTTTTTCATTTTCAAAATAACAGATCACAGATTACAAAAATTGGAGAGACGAATTTTGTAGTGATTAAGCATTGAAGAACACATCAATATAGGGTTTGTGAAGTGTTGGAACTTCAATGTTGAGCAAGCTTGAAACCTAGAATCAAGACATCTTCATCATCTTCTCAAAGATCTTATTCAAGAACATCAACAAGAGTGTTTGCTGTCCTGTGAATTGAAGGCTTTTGAGACAACGTTCAGTGGTACGATCGTAGATCCAGCTGAGTTGAAGATTGATAGAAGGTTTCAAGGAAAAACCAGCTGGGTTTTCCTTCAAGAACGGGTGTGTTCTTGAGGGTTTTGTGAGTCACGTTGTACAAGTCAGATTCAGCCGCAGCGAGAGTCGTGGAACCGGTGGATTGATTGTGTAACTTGCAGGAAATCTCGATTGGGCTCAAATCGAGTGGAGGTTGATACAATAGGAAATTCTAGGAGTTTAGAATTCTGGTATTTGTATTCGAACCTTGTAATCAATGGATTCAGCAACTTTGATATAAGAATTCTCAATTTCGATTTGAAATTGAGAGGGAGACGTACCCACACGCGAGGACGACCGTGGGGAACTTCCTTACCAAATCTCGACGTATTGTTTCTCCTCTCTATCTTTACTTTAGTTTTAATTTGTTTTTCGATTCACTGGAAATTGCTTTAGTGATAGGTGCATTCAACTGTTTTTCATATTGTGTGTTTAATCCTTTATCATAGCAATCGTAAAATCCAGCACGTTATCGCTTGTCTGGTCTTCTAGTGGCCGCTTCAGAATAGACGCTTGTGTATTCAGGACCTTCGTTTCCATATTTCTTTGAAAACTCTGAAAAACTTTTTAAATCCTTGAAAACAAGGAGGTGATTCATTCACCCCCCCTCTAGATCACTCGCCACAGCGTCTAACACGTATATGAAAACAGCGTATCGATCCGATCCGATCCAAACAACATAATCAAATTATATATATATATATATATATATATATATATATATATATATATATATATATATATATATATATATATATATATATATATAAACTTATTTAACAAAAATAATCACTACAATATATTATATATTATATTCATATTATATATTACCAGTGATAACATATACTAACTTTTATGTACCAATAAGACTTTGTTATATTTTGTGTATAAAGTGGTATTCGCTCAAGAATTCTGACTTAGAAATAAGTCCACATAACGATGCCATAAGAAAAAAAAAAAGTGGAAATGGGAGTATATACGTCTAACCTTTTATATATATATAACGCATAAAAGCAAACTCATGAAATAAACCAAACCGCAGACATAATATAAATTATAAAAGCAAAAGCAAACTCAGGAGATGAATCTTATATGTATATACATAGCCACCGATGTAGATGAAAACAACGTGATCCGCCGCTCCTCTTTTTTATTTTTTTGTGTTTGTTTTTCGGTGTCCTCATCAACCGCACATAGTTAGTATATATATGACACTAATTAGGGTTAATGATAATGGGCCAAATACTTATTTTGAAACCCAATAAAATATTAATTTAAACTGTTTAAAGTTAAATAATTAAAATAATTAAAATTAAAATTAAAACTAATACTCCTATTTATTTATTCTAGGCACAATACAAAAATAAACGGACCAAAAATATAACAGTTGAGCGCCAAAGTTCTTGAAAAAATAAAATGAATATATCAAAATGATCAGCACGAAATAAATGACTCGGAAAAATACAGCGTTTGGTCGGACTTTGAAATAAAAATTATGACTGTTTAAGCTGCTCAGACTGATCAACATACAACCAAAAATAGTCGTAAAAATATTTTTAGCATGTCAGGTTAATCTACATGAACCGCAGATTAATAGTACTGACATTTGCAAATTTAAATGTGATATTTTTTTGTTTACTGGTTTTAGGCATAATTGAAAATTAATTTGACCAGTTTGTCTGTAAGTTCCGAGAAATTATTCTGGCTAATATGAAATACATGTTATGCTATGAAGATGATGCAAATGAATGTGAAACAAAAAGTCGGTTAGAGTTAAAAATAGAGGGCAAATTTTGGGGTACAACAATGTCCAATGTGAAGAAAGTTTTGCAGAGTTGAAGAAGAGGTTGATGTTGGCTCCGGTTTTGACTTTACCAAATTCAGAGGAACAATTTGTTGTGTATTGTGATGCTTCATTGATGGGTTTAAGAGGTGTTCTTATGCAGAATTGTAAGGTGATTGCTTATGCGTCGAGACAGTTGAGGGTTCATGAAAAGAACTATCCTATACACGATTTGGAACTTGCTGCAGTTGTTTTTGTATTAAAGATCTGGATGCACTATCTTTATGGTTCTAGATTTGAAGTGTTTAGCAACCATAAGAGTTTAAATTATCTGTTTGATCAGAAAGAGTTGAATATGAGGCAACGAAGATGGTTAGAACTGTTAAAAGATTATGATTTTGGTTTGAATTACCATCTAGGTAAAACTAATGTTGTAGCAGATGCATTGAGTCGAAAGACATTTCATGTGTAGGAAATGATGGTTAAGGAGTTAAAGTTGATTGAGCAGTTCCGAGATATGAGTTTGGTTTGCGAAGTGGCACCGAAGAATGTTATGTTAGGTATGTTGAAGATTAATAATGATTTTCTAGACCGTATTAGAGAAACTCATAAATTGGATGTGAAACTAGTTGATATCATAGTATATTGTGGTGAATCAGAGAAGAATGGTTTTAAGTTGGATGCGCATGGTGTTTTTAGACTGCATGATAGGATTTGTATACCTGATGATGCTGAGATGAAAAGAATGATTCTGGAGGAAAGTCATAGAAGTAATTTGAGTATTCATCCAGGAGCAACTAAGATGTATCAGGATTTGAAGAAGTTATTTTGGTGGCCTAGGATGAAGAATGATGTAGCGCGTTTTGTGTATGCCTATTTGATTTTCCATAAGTCAAAAGTTTAACATCAGAAGCCTATTGGTATGATGCAACCGTTGGAAATTCTAAAATTGAAATGGGATAGAATTTCCATGGACTTTGTAAAGGGATTGCCTAATACTTCAAGAGGACATGATTCGATTTGGATGATTGTTGATTAGCTTACGAAGTCAGCTCATTTTATTACTATTAACATCAGTTTTCCAGTATCGGATTTGGCTGAGATATATGTCAGAGTGATTGTGCAGTTGCATGGTATTCCTTTGTGTATTGTGTCAGATCGAGATCTGAGGTTTACTTCAGAGTTTTAAAAGAGTTTTCCAGAAGCATTGGGTTCTAAGTTGAGGTTGAGTTTAACGTATCATCTTCAGACAAATGGTCAAATTGAGAGGATGATTTAGTCGTAGGAGGATTTGTTGAGAGCTTGTGTAGTTGAGCAGGGAGGTTCATGGGATACATATCTTCCATTGATCGAGTTCACGTATAATAATAGTTACCATTCTAGTATCGGAATGACACCTTTTGAGGCATTGTATAGTCCGAGGTGTAGGACTCTGATATGTTGGTATGAATCTGGTGAAAGTGTGGTGCTTGGACCAGAGATAGTTCGAGAGACTACTGAGAAGGTGAAGTTGATTCAAGAGAAGATGGAAGCTTCTCAAAGTCGGCAGAAAACTTATCATGATAAGCGTAGGAAATATTTAGAATTCCAAGCTAGAGATCATTATTTTTAGAATTCCTCGTTTTATTGGTTCGTATCAGATTTCGAATAGAGTTGGGAATGTTTCTTATAAAGTGGAGTTACCGCCAAATTTGTCGATTTTGCATGATGTTTTCCACGTGTCACAACTATGGAAGTATATTTCAGATTGTCCTCATGTGATTAGTATGGATGATGTGCAAGTACGAGATAATCTCACTGTGGAGATAATGCCAGTACGAATTGAGGATCGTGAAATGAAGACTTTAAGAGGCAAAGAGATTGCTTTAGTGAAAATTGTTTGGTTGGGAGCTACCGGAGAAAGTATAACTTGGGAGTTGGAAAGCAAGATGCAGGAATCATATCCTGAGTTGTTTGAGTGAGGTAAGACTTTCGAGGACAAAAATGTTCTAAGTGGGGGAGAGTTGTAACGTCTATATTTAATTAATTATTTTAATTAAATATTATTGTGAATTTCCCTGATTAATTGTTGTTATGTTGGTGTTTTTGGTCGTTTGTGTCGTTAAGTTGTTTAAGCTGTTTAAGTTGATATTATGTTGTGGGTTAAGTTGTGTTTGGGTTGTTTAAGTTGATTAAGTCGGATAAATAAAGTAAGTATTTGTGATATAATATTAAGTTGGGCTTAGTTGTAGTGTGAGAGTAGTAAAGTTGGGGGTGTCGTTTTAGGCCCATTAGTAATTAAGCTTATTAGTGATAATTTAGTAAAATTAGGGTATAATCAGAATTTTGTAAGAAGGGAGAACAGGTCTTAGAGGAAGATCAAGAAGAGGCTAGGTTGAGGATTTTCGCAGAGATTTTTGCTATGAATTTGAGTTGCCTTTAATCCAAGGTAAGGGTGGGGTTCGAATTCCATAACTGGGAATAGATAATCCGTATGTAGGTTGGGATTTCGTATGATTTTGTTACTGTGTTTTTCCGATTAATTTGTTGATGCATTTTCATATGAATTTGATATGTATGTTATGTTGTTTTTGTTGTATTGTTGTTCTGAAAGTTGTTCATGTTGTGGCAATCGTTGTTGTATCTGTGTTATAGTCGTTGGACTGGTTGTTACGGAAAATTCGTGTAGAGAAGGAGATTAGGGTTCGTAAAATCAGTCGTAGAAATTAGTAGATGATAGATATAGAAGATGTGGAGTTTAAAATCAATATAGGAACCCATTAGGCTTGAATGGAGTGGTAAAATTGTGTGATTCGTAGCAGAAGATAGTTTTGTATGCTTCTTGATGTTTTACGTAACAGATCTGGCATTACGCGTAACATGAATGGCATTACGCGTGTCGCTCCCCGGATTTTCATCCTGGTACAAACGCGAAAGTGGCGCGGAAAAAAGAATAGAGTCGCCAGCCAGGCATTTTTATCCCGAAGAAAGGGAATGGTAATGCTGCACAAACCAGAAGAAAGAAAGAGGAAGGACACGGGTCCTGCGAACCAAAGAGACTGAGCTCGGGAGTCGGTTACGACCTGGGAAGGTATTAGCACCCCAGATCGTCCGCCGTACCTGACGGGATCCATGCTTGTAAAAGAAACTATTTCAAAGGGTGAGGGTATGAAAACTGCAGCAAAGAAATGAAAGTGAAAAGAAACTGGGACTGGAAAAGAACTGAAATAAGAAAGCAAAAGGAAAAATGTAGAGAAAATAAAGATTGTGCTCGAACGGGCCCTACCCCGCTGCCTACGTACCTCATCAGGATAATGAGGATCAGAGACGCCGTAGTTCCCCTAACTAGGGGTAACAAAGGAAATTGCTTGTGAATTAAAGCTTGAACTGCCTATGCCATTGCTCAGGTGTTGCAGACTCGGACGACGAGTGCGTAACCGTCTTGCAAGGTGAAAAGTAGGAGCAAGTTCGCGTACGGAGCGAATGAGATGAGAAAAGAATTCCCGAAGGAAAGACGCTTATTGTTTGTTTGTGTTTTTTATGAAGCTTTTAGGAGTGTGTCACAAGGAAGTGAACTCAAGCTCTTTTCCATGGAATGTGCACTTGTCACTACATTCCAAGATGGAATAATAGAACAAGCACACTCAAGTAAGGAGAAGATCCCCAAAACTTGAACCCAAAGATTAGGGCCTAAGCTCACCAACTTGTTAAATTATTAAGTGTTTTTTATTGGTTATTTACAGATGAAGAAGTGTTTTTTATGCTTTTCTTTTATGGAGAAGATACCTTGATCAGACTTGTGCATCACAAGGTAAACTTGTACTATCCCAAGATGGGAAGACTACAAGCATACCTCATGGGATAAGGCTATTGCTCAAGGCATCCCTTCAAACTTATTAAGATGTTTTTTTTAGAGTTATGAGATGAGAAGAGAAGAAGAACCAAAAGGATCTCAAAGGAAAAATTCTAAAGGGGACTAAAATAATCCTAAGTGCTAACATGCATGGATGTCCTAAAGGTTAGTGAAGTTTCTATCCTAATGAAGAAGGAAAGAAGAAGAGAAAAAGAAGATAGAAGAAGGGATGAGAAAGGCCTAAGCCCAACAACAAATGGTTAGTACAAGATAAACACAAAAGGAGAAGATGAAAATTGGAGATGTGGAACTCAATTCCCACACCTCACACTTACCAAGCCCCTGCAAGGTTAGTATGCATACAAGTGAAATGAAAATATTTACACAACCCAAAAGATGACAATTAAAAGCCAAACCAAACAAAAAATCAGTACCTAACCCTATAGGTGACCTAAAACAAAGACCCACAAATCCTAATAGGATGGCATAAATGCCTTCCTCAAACTATGTTAGCAAGAAGGAATAAGGAGGCACGAAACACTACCTAAGAGACGAGACTCCAAACAAATATCAAATGACATGAGAAAATTATGAAAATAAATCTCTAAAGCCAACAAACAGCAGCTAACAGTGCATCAAAATATCTCACAAAAATTCACAAAGAAACTCCACTAAATAATCGCACGAAGTCGCTTAAGGACAAGTAACGGAAACGCACAAATACGACTTACAAGACTATGGATAAAATGGAATTAAAAATATAAGAAAAATGTTTTTAGGTACTTTTATGAGTCTACGAAATAATGCAAAAGGAACGGAGTTAAAATAATGAACGAGGTGAAAGAAATAAATTTTACAAGATGAAGCGTTGATTATGGAAACTAAATGAAAAAGAAATTAAAAGAAATTCGAAATAAAAATGAAAATTAATTAAATCAGGAAATAACAAATATGACAAAATTCTAAAATGGATTATGAGATTAAAAATATTTTTTGTGGAATTTTATGAATTGTTTTAATATTTTTAGTGAATTAAAATGAAACCAATATATAAAAAAACTAAAAAAAAGGGAGGGGGTGCACTTAGTAAAAACACGGTTAAAAAGGAGAATGGGACACAGAAAAGGGGTGCAGGTAGCATGCAGCAAGAGGCCCAAACGCAGGATGAGGTTGAGAGACCATGGGTGGATCCTGCAGTCAACGGGTTGACTCAACAAGGGGCGTCTGATCTTGATTTGGCAATAGTATGCTCATCGAGTGGCCATGAGCGTGAGGGAGCACAACATTATCATACACTAGCGTGTGGGGAAGCCGAATGGAGCATCCTACCGGACGATGACAAGTGTCACCGTCGGTATGGACAGAGAATCACAAAATCCCTCCATCTTATCTCTTGCCACGATCCCCAATAAGACCTTATCACTTTCTCAAATTAATTTATTAACTAGTATCCTCTAAAAACTCTTAAAATTAAATAAAAATAACCATAAGAACAAACTACAGAAGCAAACATGATCTCTCCACTTTCTGCTACGCTATTCACCTTCTTCTCCGACCCTTGCCCTAGCCGCCGCCATGCTTCTTCCCCCTTCATCTCGCCGTTCAACCTCTTCTTCCATTTCCCAACTCGCCCTCCGCCGCTCACCTTGCTCGATTCTTTCAACACGAAAAAAACAAACACCGCCAATCATCAAAGCTAACAACACAAGCCCTCGCACAAAGCACTCCTTCGTCACAAATCCGAAAAGCATTCTTCAATCAAACGAAAGAAAACAAACGCAAGCCAAGGCAATCAAAAACTCAAGATCCGCAACAACCGAACCACATTCATAGTGATGAATAGCAAACAATGACACACGAAGGTTCACGAAATACGTACCTACCGGAGAGAAGTCCGGTGCTCCTTCGAAGATGAGTAACAAAATCCAACACTGTGAGAGTCTTCCGCGCCTGATTCTTGATGATGAACACGAGAAATGATGATGACGACTTCGAATATGAAGCAACGAGGAGACTGCAGATGATGGTGATGGCGAGAGTTCGGATGTTATCGGAGAATTCGGTTATTTGTTGAAGAGGAGGTATAAGGATTCGTGACCGAGAAGAGTGGTGATGGATCTCAGATTATGGATGTGATGAAGATGATGCGATCTTGGTTTAAGTTTGATGAAGCTGGTAACGGTGATTTACAAGTTTTTGCAAGGTGGATGAAGGTTCTCTATGGATTTAGTTTGATGAAGAAAAGTGACGAAGTTTGGTTCTGTGCAATGTGCGATGAAGGAGAGTCGATGAGGGAAGGGGCGAATGTCTTGGTGTGCATTTACAGTTGAAGTTGAAGATCACTCGCAAACTGATAACAACATTTTTCTTTTTTCTGTTATACCATGATGAACTCTCAATTTTGTTCTCTTTTCTCTCTTCCCTTTTCTGTTATTGGTGAAGAATGGGTGGAGAGAATGATTGAATTTTTGTATATTCTTCTCTTCTCTTTCTTTTTTTTTGAAACATAATTTTTTGTTACCTGAAAACCTTCTTTCCACTCTGTTAACCTTTTTTGGATTTCTGTTATGGACTCTTTTCATGTGTGTTTTGCGTGATCCCCTTTTTTCGTTTAATTCACATATTTCCTGCGTTTTGAATCACCCTTTACTCATGCTGCTTGTGTGACTTTTTCATGTGTATTTGGCTTTGTTGGTTGTTGCGTGTGATGCTAGCTGGGAAATCAAACTGTGACGTGGCTTGGGCTGAAATAAAAACTTGGTCTTCTATGATGTGGCGTGACTTTTTTTTTCACAACTTAAATCTTCTCCTTTTTTTCTATTATTAGTGGTAATGAGTTTTGGATAAAATAAAAATAACAAAGACTAAGAAAAAATGTGAGAAATATAAATTAATGGAATAAAATGGAAAATGGAACTAAATGTATGGACACATGGTTAGAAAACTAATGGAAATTTGGTGGATAATGATTATGGAGGATGTAGAATATTGGCCTCATAAAAAAAATGATTTAAGAAAAATAAAAACTATAATAAAAACTGAGTTTTGAAATAAAATGAATAGTGGGTAATATGGATATTTTTATTTGGGAATATTTGGTAATGAAAAGAAAATTGAATTTAGAAAGGAAATTGATCATGAATTGGAAAATCGGACATGAATGATGAATAAATGGATAAAAAGATATGTATGTAGATATTAAAAACGAATATAGTGAAAAATGAATGATGGCCTAAAATTGGATATTCGAATAGAACTTGGATACTGACAAATGAAACTGGACAACTGGTTTAGAAAGAGAAATGGTTATGAAATGGCTATAAACCGATTTTATGAACCAGCTATCATCCACACACACAATCATGAATCAGCTTGTATTATTTCCACACGCCTCTGATAAAAGCATGAAGTGCCACTACCACAACCCGCAAATCATCCTCTGAGAAAATACATCCGCAGATGCACACAAATGAATGTATAATCATACCAAGCCTGAATCCTTGAGCCCAAAACCATCACCTGGAAAAACTGATGACCTCTGCCCACAACGCAGCTCGACTTTGAAACACGTCACCTGAGAAATAACCACAAGCACATATAACTTGCAAATGAAGCAATCTTCTGATAGTTTGACCAAGACTAGGTCAAACGTCCATCTGAATCGGATCGCGAACTGAACAATCATGCTATGATATGGATGTTATGCTTCATTTTTCTATGATAATGATGCAGTGCGAAATATGAAAATGATATGCTAAATGCTATCAAAAGAGAGGGCAGATTTGGGGTGTTACAGATGCCCCTATTCAATCATCAGTTAATCTGAAAAGGACGATAGTACGGGCTATCGACCGTTCAAGATAAACTGTGGTTGAATACCAAGAAGACCAGAAATTTGCACTCCGACGAAGAATGCAACACTGGGAAATAAACCCAACCAGATGACGCTCTGGGGATATGAAAAGGAGGAAAAGCAGACGAGCCTCTTCCAAGTTGAAATTGATATCTGGAGCAAGAATGCGTTGACAGACGGGTCTTCAAACAATCCTGTGACGCCAGGAGCTGGACAGACGAGTCCTCAAACACTACAAGAACATATGGCTTGAGACACACGAGTCTCCTTCGGATTTACCTGTTACGCCAGGACCAGGAATGCACTAAAGTCTGTGGGATAGACATGCATAATCGAGGTAGACGAACCTTCATATATTATCCGTGGATATATGGTATAATACAGACGAGTCTTCTTCGAAGAAACCTGTTACGCCAGGTGCAGCAACCATAATTGGAGCTTGAGACAGACGAGCCTCCTTCGGATTTACCTGTTACGCCAGGACCGGTAATTATTTTGACATTTATTCCCACAGTCAGGATTTTAAACCTCTTCAATACGGACGAGTATTGGATAATCATCAAGATAACACAGACGAGTGCCAAAAGTCAACGATACAGATGAGTATCAGACGATGATCTGAGAAACACAGACGAGCGCTTCAGGCAATGACACAGTGTTGCACCCCAAAATTTGCCCTCACAATACAAGACTTTGTGTGCTAAGAAGGTTCACAAGGTTCACAAGATTCACAATGCTTTCAATACCTTTCATGAGGTTCATGAAGTCTACAAGTTACTTTATGAAGGTTCACAAGGTTCACAAGTTTCTCAACATTTACAAGACCTTTCATGAGGTTCATGAAGTCTACAAGTTACTTTATGAAGGTTCACAAGGTTCACAAGTTTCTCAATGTTTATATAACCTTTCATGAGGTTCATGAAGTCTACAAGTTACTTCTTGAAGGTTCACAAGGTTCACAAGATTCACAATGCTTATATAACCTTTCATGAGGTTCATGAAGTCTACAAGTCACTTTATGAAGGTTCACAAGGTTCACAAGCTTCCCAATGCTTTCAATACCTTTCATGAGGTTCATGAAGCCTACAAGTCACTTTATGAAGGTTCACAAGTTTCACAAGCTTCCCAATGCTTTCAATACCTTTCATGAGGTTCATGAAGTCTACAAGTCACTTCATGAAGGTTCACAAGGTTCACAAGATTCACAATGATTACAAAGCTCTCCTGAGGTTCATGAGGTCTACAAAGCCACTTTATGAGGTTCACAAGGTTCACAAGCTTCACAATACCTCCCATGAGGTTCACAAGACATTTTATGATGGTTCACAAGGTTCACAAGGTTCACAATTGGTCAGAAGAGTTGACAATTCCCTCAGACAATGCACCTCCTAAGCAGTGCATCCAAAACTAGGATTTTGACTTTAATCAGACTAAATGGACTTCCAAGACTTCAAGTGAGCTTCATAACATCTTATATGTGTATAAGAACCCCCATGGCAAGTTTCAAGACTTTTCTCAAAAGTTTGCTCAGTCAGATGATCAGATAAGTCAAAATCAGTCAATGCAGTTAAAAAGTCAAACTGAGGTCAACTGTGGTCAAACCAAAGTCAAACTTCATGATTTTTTGCCAACATCAAGTATATGAAGTAAAATTCATCATTTGATCAAGGGTTGATCATGATTCATCAAGGAGATTCCAGATCATCAAGAATCAGGAGTTTCTAAATTAGGGTTTCCTTAGTAAACGTCAACTGAACTTTGACCAGCCATAACTTTCACATGCTTCATCACCAAGTCTCCATTCAAATCTCATTTTGAAGGAAATTTAATTCTCTACAACTTTGTGTCTCACAAGCCAAGCCCAAAAATGCTTCATTTGGAAGGTATGAGCTAAGACATTATAGGTCATTTCAAAAGTCAACAAAAAGTCAACAACTTCAAGAGGGCATAACTTGAGATTGGTAAATTATATGGACATGAAACCCATGGGGTTGTTTAGAGTACTCTTCAAGCTTTCCAAAATGTCCAAGAACACCCTCATACCATTAAAATTGAGGGAGATGTGCCCTTGCAAAGTTGGGAAATTTTGTGATGGTTTATGATAAAAATGGAGGTCTAGAACCAATTCTTTCCAAATGGGCTGGCCAAATTGTGATCCAATCCATACATTATCATCATGCACGACCCAAATGATTAAAAATCAGAATTTTTATTATTTTATTTTTATTTATTTTGATTTAATTCATAAAAAATCATTTTAAATAAATATAAAATATGAAAATACAATATTTAATGGAGATTTGGTTTCTAGAACATCTTAAATGATGATTGAAATTGAAGGGGAAGGAAATCATGAGATTGATCCAAAAATAGTAAGCCTTCATGCACAAATATTTGACTTTTAAGACATGATCAATTTCAATCTTTTTGAATCAAAATTTTCATATAACCAATCAATATTTTGACCTAAATTCAATCCCTTATATATACTAAACATAATGCAATCAAAAGAGGACGAATTCCAGCAGCCAAAGAGTAATCCAGCCAATATAAATGGATTATAAGGACGTAGAAGGATTGGAAATCTTGTTAGGAACTTAATGGCATAGTCAATTTCATAAAATCTTGTTGTTTTGTCAATATATGAATTTTGTAGGTTTTGCTACCATTCTGTTTTCGCATGTAATCTCCTAGTAATTTTCGCAGCAAACAACGCAGGTCTGGAGGTAGAAGAAGGTCCAGCGCGCGCGTTTCATAATTTGAAAAGTCTGTTTAAAATATTATGAGTTCTTTCTGTTTATGTTTCACAAGGCAATGCTTGTCCTGGTGGTAGGACTACTGCGCGTTCAGATGAATGGCCTGTGTTCGAATCTAGGCCTTGAACATTTTTTTCCTTATTTTTCCAGGTGAAGCATACATAATATATTATGTTATATTACCATTAAAATATCAGGTAGGCTCTCCCAGCCAGGTGGTAATGCGCGCGCGTGTGTATCTATGAGGTCCTGGGTTCAACACCACCCCAGGCCTTTTTGCTTCTTGATTTTTTCCTGATTTTTCCAAGCAATACATAAAAACAATTCCTCTCTCTTTCCTTTCACCTGCGCATGTGGTGGTCTGGTGGTGTGTTTGGTTGCTGGTAAACAAAGCCTCCTGGGTTCAAATCCCAGCCAGGTTTGTTTTGACATTTTTCCTTATTTTATTTTTTGCTTTGTTTAATTTCATTTAATTGATTTATTAATAAAAATAATTCTTTAAAATGTTATTCAATGTTTATAATATTCTAAAATCTTATTTTCTTAATTTAAAAAATTATTATTTCTTTTATTATGTAAATATAATATATATATATATATATATATATATATATATATATATATATATATATATATATATATATATATATATATATATATATATATTAAAATAATTTTGTATTATATTATAAATCCTAAAAATATTTTATGAATGAATCCTAATTTTGTAAAACCTAATTTTATTTTTTAAGTAATTTTTTATCTTAATATAATTATTATGTATATATTTATTTAATATAACTTTTGTAAATACAATGATTAATAAAAATTAAATTTTGTAAATATAATACTTAATATAAATTTTGTAAATATGATTAATTTTTGTGAATATGATATTTAAAACTTATTTTCTTCATATAATGTGTAAATATCTTTTAATAAATAATTGTTAATATATGTTTAGAAATAATTAAATTTGTAATGATTAAAATTTATAATTATATTATGTTTAAAAAATTTTATGTTATAATAATTATTTAATTATTCTTATTTTTTAAATAAATGTTTATATATTAAAATTTAATTTTGTGTTTACTATTCTCATCATGTTATTATAATATTTTTACTAATTCTATTTATTTTAATTATTATTACTAACCACATTATTATTAATATTTATTTTTGCTTATTATTATTTTACTAACCTTTATTTAATTCTTTATTATTATTATTAACCCCTATTTTGCTTATTTATTTATTGCTTATTATTTATATTTTGCTTCTATATTTATTTATTTGCTATTTATTTTAATTGTTTATTTATTATGTAATTGCTCCTTGGTGTAAATTTTGTAATATTTAATTTATTTAATTTTTATGCTATGGGTAGTAATTTAGGGAGTGCAAATATGTATTCTATTTAAAAATTAATTTAGATCACTTTAATTAAAGATAAATAATATTAAACACTCACACACGTAAGTCGATTTTTAATCGCCATCTCACATTTCTAAGGTTATCCCTCAATGTTGCCTAATCATAAGGTCAAGTGGGGTGTATAAAGCAAGTCCCTTAAAAGAAAAATCATCAAGTCCCTAATGGTTGCCTTTAAAGATCAAGTCCCTTTTCGAATAATGATGATAGTCCCTCCTAAATGCTTAATACACCCCACAGTTGCCTTCATAAACAGATGTCCCTCACATGTCCCTTACATCCAAGGTAATGACTACCTATTCCTTAATAATAGGGATAGTCTTACCATTTAAAGGATAAAGAACAGGAAAGACTTAAATTTTAGGGTAGGTACCTCCTAGTTGCTTGCTCACTTCATTTCAAATTTTCAAACACTTATCCATTTCAAACAAATTTTCAAACACAAGTTTTTACGCATCCGTACATGGATCATTATTAACTATTATGAAAATTTTCTATTCACACACTTCACACTTTCAAAAACAATTCAAAAGTGAGCTAAGTAACTAAGAGCCCATGGATAACCATGGATGTAAAGGGTGCTAACACCTTCCCTTTACATAACCTACCCCCCGGACCCAAAAATATCTCTTAAGGTCTTTCCTGTTCTTTTATACCCTTTCCTTTTGGATAAAATAAAAGTCGGTGGCGACTCTTGCTATCCGCAACATAACTAAAGTCAGTTCTCCCACCGTGTTACAGAACTGGCGACTCTGCTGGGGACTTAATTTAAGAGGGGTACCCTTAGGAATTAATATCACTTTAATATTGTTTGATTTGTTTGCTTTATTATTATATTGTTGGGGTGCTCTTATGTGTGAAAGGTCCTAACCCGGATCTAGTGTACCTTAGGTAAATGGCAATAGACCAAGGAAACTGTACGACGTATATCGATACGGTTGATCTGGTGGCCATAGTTAGTGCGACTTCTTGGTTGGTGCTTATGTTCCTTAAGTCAAGTTGAGGATAATATGAGGCTGCCATATGTTGTCAATGCACTAACTAACTTTTAGAACCCTAGTTAACTCACCTTGGCCTTTAGAAAGTAGTGAGGTAACCGGCTTTGGTGCAGACTGAAGTTGGTTGACACTCGATATTACGCTCATTGAGATCTTAAACTTGGAAGGTTTTGGTTGGCAAGTAAGTTGCCTTCTGATCAACCACCCTTGTGAAGGATCAATGATTTTGAGATCCCTTAGAACCTGGTTACTTTTGTAGGACAGGATGAACCAACTAACTTCAGGGGAGGGTATTTACCTTTAAACCTCATGCAAGCCTTTAAACCTAGGGCTATGGTGTGACTTGTTTGTGTGTGCCACATGTTTGTGATTGAGCATAACATCATGACATCATCATGCATCATAAGCATAGCATTTTCACTAACCATTTCAAGGACCAAAGGATTTATCTTTGTTCTTTGTTGCAGGTCATGGCTTCTGCTCGTAGGAACACCATCAGGATCAACTTTGTGGGGATACCTCCCAAGCTTAAAGAGTTGGTTTCTCAAGTGTCTGATCACTCCCAGTTCATCAAGAGACATGGTCACCTATTGGATCTAGTCACTTCAGGGTTCAATGAAGACATGATGAGTGTCCTGTTTCAGTTCTTTGACCCTAAGCACCATTGCTTTACATTCCCTGACTATCAGCTGGTTCCCACCATGGAAGAGTTCTCTAAACTTCTGGGCATACCTGTTCTTGATCAAAGACCCTTCACAGGCTTGGAGAAGGAGCTTAAACCAGAGGTTATTACTGCAGCTCTACATCTGAAGAAGTCTGATATTGTTCTAGAAACGAGAAGTGGAGTCAAGGGTATTCTTGCCAAGGTGCTAATGGATAAGGCTCAAATGTTCTTGAAGGCCATGAGCTATGATGATTTTGAGGAGGTCTTAGCCTTGCTGATATATGGCTTAGTATTGTTCCCCAATCCAGATCAGTTCATAGATGTTCATGCCATTAACATTTTCCTGAGTCACAATCCAGTGCCTACATTGCTTGGAGACATCCTGCATTCTCTTCACACTCGTACTACAAGGGCAAGAGGAACTTTGATGTGCTGCATACCTTTGCTTTCTAGGTGGTTTATTTCTCACCTTCCTCGCTCAGTAATGAAGAATGAGCAAGGGTTCAGATGGTCCAAGAGGATCATGTCACTTTCTCACTCAGACATCCATTGGTGCTCCAGATCTATGGAGAACGTCACCATCATTGACCGTTGTGGGGAGTTCCCTAATGTGCCACTTCTAGGCATAAGAGGAGGCATCACCTACAACCCCTCTCTAGCTTTACGACAGTTTGGTTACGCCCGGAGTAATGGTCCACATGACATGTTGATTCAGGGCATTGTGTTTGATTACGACAACGATCTTCAGGGTTACCGTCAGAGATTCATACGAGCTTGGGGAAAGGTAAACATGATTGACAGCAAGACACTGGAGCCTAAGTACACTATTCCTATGGAGGCTTATCTCAGATGGGTACGATCTCGTGCTCAGACTCTCATGATGCCATATCCTGCCGTCCTACCAGTTATCATGGAACCTGTTGCTGAAGGAGACACAGCTTATACCATCCTTCACCCAGACATGCCTACTGATATGGAAGACTTGCAGAGATCATGGATCCAACTGAAAGAGCAAAGGGATACTTTTGAGGCTCATTACAAAGCAAGCCAAGAAAGAATCCTGGAACTAACAAAGCAACTTCATGAGGAACGGAACCTCAACTCATACCTCAACACAAAGAGGAAACGTCCATGGGAGACTTAAAACCCCATCTTTTGTACTTATTTCATTTTTTGTAAGCCTAAAAGGCAAAACAAAGTTATTACTAATAAAAGTTTACTTTCGTGTTTGTCTAAGCAAATTTAAATCCTGCGGTCCTTGAAAACATTGCATATGCATTCACATACCATTTCATTACATCACAGGTTTATAATTGTGCACAGGTTTCTCATCTTCTCGCTGTTTATTTCAGCAATGGCTCTTGAACAATCAGTTAAGGATCTCCAGGCACAAAATGCACAGTTCCAAGAACTGATCTTGAACCTGTCCAAGGGGCAGGATGAATTGAAGGCACTGCTGGCCAAGAAGACCAAGAAGACTAGAAGGTCAGGTGGCCTGCTCAACATGGGAAGAAGGTTCAAAGGTCCTGTCAAGACCAAAGAGCAGGTTGAAGACTATGAATCTGAGGAATCTGAGAAAGAGGGAGGCAGTCTCCACAACACTATGGGGGACTCTGATTCTGAGGCTAATTACTACCATGAGCCTAATGAAGACAAATTCAAGATGCTGGTGGATAGGATGGATGCTATGGAGTTGCAGAAGTCATCTGGGTTGGATTTTGAGGATTTGAGTCTGATATCCGGGGTAGTCATACCCATTGGTTTCAAGGTTCCTACATTTGTTGTTTATGATGGGGTCTTTTGTCCCAAGCTGCATCTGAGGTCATATGTCAGAAGAATTCAACCCCACATTGCTGATAAGAAGTTGTGGATCCATTTCTTTCAAGAGAGTTTATCTGGAGCTCAGTTGGAGTGGTATTATCAGTTGGAGAGTGTCAACATCAGAGACTGGAATGATCTTGCTGAAGCTTTCTATAAACAATACCAATACAATGCTGACTTAGCCCCCACTCGCATGCAGCTTCAGAGCATGTCTATGGGTGCCAAAGAAAGTTTTAAAGAGTATGCTCAGAAGTGGAGAGATTTAGCTGGAAGAGTTCAACCCCCTTTGACTTACAGGGAGCTGGTTGATATGTTCATGTGTACGCTGAATGGCCCGTTCTTCAGTCATCTCATTGGAAGCTCATCATCTGGCTTCACTGAGTTGATTATGACAGGAGAGCGAGTAGAGAATGGTATAAAGAATGGTAAAATCCATGTGGGCACTTCTTCATCAGGTACTGCAAAGAAGCCTCCCACTGGGAAGAAAGAATCCAATGCTGTTTATGGTCAACCTGATCGTAACAGAAGACATCAGTCTGTTAGTGCAGTGCATATTTCAAATCCAACTCCTACAACAATAGAGCAGCCACAGGGCAACCAACAGAGGGCTAGAAGACAGTTCACGAAGATCAACATGTCAATGGCTCAGGCATTGCAACACTTGTTGAAGGCTGAACTTATTACTTTGAAAGAGGCTCCACAGAATCCTAATGTTACCTCTCCCAGGTACAACCCCAATGCACGGTGTGCATACCATTCAAACTGTCAGGGACATGATACTAATAACTGCTGGATCTTGAAGAATAAAATTCAAGATATGATTGATGCTGGAGAAATTGAATTTGATCCTCCGGGTACTCCCAATGTGATTACTGCTCCAATGCCAAACCACGAGAAGATTGTCAATGCCATTGAGGAAGATCTGCATATCCGTTCAGTTGATGAATTAACCACACCATTGTCTGTCATCAGAAAGAAGTTGGTACAAGCAGGGTTCTTTCCGGGTTGTCGTGAAGATTGTGTTTATTGTAAGTATAATCCAGAGAAGTGCTTCAGATTGAAAGATGGAATTCAGCGTCTCATGGATAATTACACCATAGTGTTTGAAAGAAGACCGTCTTCTGTGGAGAGTATGGTGGAGCATATTACCAGGGGTAAGAAGATTGAAGAGGTTGACATGGTTGACAAAGTACCAATAAGAATCACTTCAAAAGGTCCCATTAAAATCACTCATCAGGGACCAATCAAAATTACTGCTGAAGGTCCCGTGAAAGTTGTTGCTGAAGCCAGAGTAGCTCCTGTGGTCATTACTACTCCTGGTCCTATCCCATATACGTCTGACAAAGCTGTGCCTTGGCACTATGGGTCTGATGTTTACATCCATGGTGTTAAGCAGGAGCCTTTAGCTGATGTGCCTGTTGACATTGATAATATTGCTGGATCTAGCAAGATCACTCGTAGTGGAAGAGTCTTCTCTCCTCCAGTTGCTTCTAAGAATGCAGTTACTCCTGCTGCTACTTCCACCACTGATGCTCGGGGCAAAGGTCCTGTTATTGAGCCTGTATCTACTGATGTGCCAGCCGCTGATGACCTCTCTAAGCAGATGGAAGAAGTATTGAAAATCATTCGCAAGAGTGATTATGACATTGTTGATCAACTAGGGCATACTCCCTCAAAGATTTCTATGCTGTCCTTGTTGTTATGTTCTGAGGCTCATGCCAAGTCCTTGATCAAGTTTTTGAAGACTGCTCATGTACCCAGTGCAATTTCTGTTTACCAATTTGAGAACTGTGTTGCCCACCTGACCTATGACAATGGGTTAGGGTTTTCTGATGCTGACTTGACCCCTGCCAAGAGGGATCATAACAGGGCCTTGCATATTTCAATTGAATGCAGGGGCACTACCTTGTCACATGTGCTGATAGACAATGGTTCCTCTTTGAATGTGTTGCCCAAGGAAGTCCTGAATAAGCTGAGTCCTGAAGATGCTGTGCTGAAACCCAGCAATATTGTGGTGAAGGCTTTTGATGGTTCTAGAAGAGTAGTGCATGGAGAAATTGATCTTCCAATCAAAGTTGGCTCCCAGGTTTTTACTGCTACATTTTATGTGATGGATATTCGTCCTTCATACTCTTGTCTGCTTGGTCGTCCCTGGATCCATGGGGCAGGTGCTGTAACCTCCACATTACATCAGAAGTTGAGATATCCAGTAGAAGGAAGGGTTGTTACTGTCTATGGAGAAGAAGAGTACTTTGTCAGCCATGTGAATACCTTCAAGTATCTGGAAATGGAAGGTGAATACATTGAGACTCCGTGTCAGACGTTCGAAGTGGTTCCTTGGGTTGTTAATGATTATGTAGCTCCTCCTGTTGCAAAGAAAGTTCATGTGGTCACCAGAAAGCCTCCAACAATGGCAATGGCTTCCCTCAATGATGCTAGAGCTGTGGTGGATGAAGGTGGTTGTACTATTTGGGGTCAGCTTCCTGATATTCCATACAAGTCTGACAAGTTTGGTTTGGGTTTCACTGCAGAGTCCCAGAAGGCTGTTCGTCGTGCTCGTGCTGCTCGTATCACTAATCAAGGGGTTGTGAAGAACCAGATTAATGCTGTGGGAGATCAAGATGAAGACTACAACTTGGATGCATGGATTTTTCCTACTGTGAGTGCTGGACTCAATAATTGGAAAGCTGAAGATGTTATCCCTATCTCCTTTAGTCAGGAGTAAATACTATTACTGTGTTGCTATATTTTAAATTTGTAATTTCTTGAACAATAAAACTTTCAAGCCATGTGCCTTACCCGGGGCACAATGGTGTGCTTGTTACGGGCTGTCATTTCATTTGCATACTTCATTCAATAAAATCAGTGGACGTTTCGTTTTCGTAAATATTGTGTTCCTTGTCTTTCTTTTCTTTTATTCTTGTTTTATCAGCTATGTGTTCTTACACACACCCACATCACTAAAATGCAGATCCTCATCCACTCTGGATCCTGTTGATAACAGTTCTACTATTGCCAATTATAATTTCGAGAATCCGATCTATCAAACTGAAGACGGAAATGAGGACGATTGTGAAATACCTGTAGAGCTTGCTAGGTTGTTACAACAAGAAGAGAAAGCTATACAGCCACATGAAGAGCCAGTCGAAGTTGTGAATTTGGGAACTGAAGAAAACAGAAAAGAGGTCAAGATAGGGGCTGATTTAGAGGACAGTGTCAAGAACAGGTTGATTCAGATGTTACGTGACTATGTGGAGATCTTTGCTTGGTCTTATGAAGATATGCCAGGGTTGGATACAGACATTGTGGTTCACCGTTTACCAGTAAAAGAAGATTGTCGTCCAAAGAAGCAGAAGGTTCGTCGTATGCGTCCTGAAATGTCAGAAAAGATCAAGGCAGAGGTAATGAAATAGTTCAATGCAGGGTTCTTAGCAGTGACTTCTTATCCTCAGTGGGTTGCAAATGTGGTACCAGTTCCTAAAAAAGATGGTAAGGTACGTATGTGTGTGGACTACAGAGATTTGAACAAGGCTAGCCCTAAAGATGACTTTCCACTTCCTCATATTGATATTCTGGTAGACAACACTGCTCAGCACAAGGTATTCTCTTTTATGGATGGTTTCTTTGGTTACAATCAAATCAAGATGGCACCTGAAGATATGGAGAAGACAACATTTGTGACACAGTGGGGCACCTTTTGCTATAAGGTAATGCCATTTGGTTTGAAGAATGCAGGGGCAACATATCAGCGTGCTATGGTGGATTTGTTTCATGATATGATTCATCATGAGATAGAGGTATATGTGGATGATATGATAGCCAGGTCTCAGAATGAAGAACAACATCTTGATCATTTGCATAAATTGTTTGAGAGGTTGAAGAAATACAAGTTGAGATTGAACCCAAACAAGTGTACTTTTGGAGTTAGATCTGGTAAACTCCTGGGTTTCATTGTCAGTGGAAAAGGTATTGAAGTGGATCCTGCAAAAGTGAAAGCTATACGAGAGATGCCAGCTCCCCGTACTGAGAAGGAGGTTAGAGGTTTCTTGGGACGATTGAACTACATTGCAAGATTTATCTCCCAATTAACTACCATCTGTGAGCCAATCTTCAAGTTGTTGAAGAAAGATCAGGTGATGGAATGGAATGATGAGTGCCAGACTGCCTTTGATGAAATCAAGAGATATCTGCTAGAACCTCCAATTTTGATGCCACCAGTTGATGGAAGGCCCTTGATTATGTACTTAACAGTGTTAGACAATTCAATGGGGTGTGTATTGGGGCAACATGATGAGTCTGGTCGAAAAGAGCAGGCAATATACTACCTTAGCAAAAAGTTTACCGACTGTGAAACAAGATACTCACTGCTCGAGAAAACTTGCTGCGCTTTGGCATGGGCTGCTCGCCGACTAAGACAGTATATGTTGACTCATACTACCTTATTGATTTCGAAGATGGATCCAATCAAGTACATATTTGAGAAACCTGCTCTCTCCGGAAGAATTGCAAGATGGCAAATGATCTTGACAGAGTATGATATACAGTATACTACTCAGAAGGCCATTAAAGGAAGTGTTGTTGCTGATCATTTGGCTCATCAAGCAGTGGATGATTATCAGTCAATGAATTTTGAGTTCCCTGATGAAGACATTATGATTATTACCAAAGAACCTGGACAATATGACGGACCTGAACAAGGATCCCGATGGACTATGGTTTTTGATGGTGCCTCTAATGCACTTGGTAATGGTGTTGGTGTTGTGATTAGTTCCCCTGAAGGTTGTCATACCCCGATTACTGCCAGACTTTGTTTCTATTGTACCAATAACATGGCTGAGTATGAGGCATGTATCCTGGGTATTAAAGCTACTATTGATATGAAGATTCAGTTCCTTGATGTGTATGGAGATTCAGCCCTGGTAGTAAGTCAAATTAAAGGAGATTGGGATACCAAGCATGATAACCTCATTCCTTACAGAGAGTATGTGTTGTCTTTGATCCCACATTTTAAAGAGATTACCTTTGGACATATTCCACGAAGAGAGAATCAGTTGGCAGATGCATTAGCCACCATGGCATCCATGTTTGAGATCAGCTGGGATGATGAAGCTCCCAAGATTACTATTGATAGATTTGAAAAGCCTGCATACTGCAATGAGATTGACACTGAAGGGGCAGAGGAGAAGCCTTGGTTCTATGAAGTGAAAAGATATCTTGAAGCTCAGGAGTTCCCTGAAGGGGCATCTGTCAAAGATAGGAAATTCCTGAGAAGGTTCTCTGCTAAGTTCTTTTTGAGTAATGGCATTTTGTACAAGCGCAATCATGATTCAACTTTGCTTCGTTGTGTGGATAAGAAGGAAGCAATTGAGATTATGGAAGACATGCATGGTGGGATCTTTGGCACTCATTCTAGTGGTCATACTATGGCAAAGAAGATATTGAGAGCAGGTTACTATTGGTCTACCATGGAAGCTGATTGCTATCAACACTCCAGAATTTGTCACAAGTGTCAAATTTATGCAGATAAAGTCCATGTACCTCCATCACCATTGAATGTGTTGACTGCTCCTTGGCCCTTTGCCATGTGGGGCATTGATATGATTGGTGAGATCAAGCCTACTGCGTCTAATGGACATCGTTTCATCCTGGTTGCTATTGATTACTTCACGAAGTGGGTAGAGGCAGCTTCGTTTGCATCTGTTACTAAGAATGTTGTGGCTCGAGTCATTAAGAATAATCTCATTTGTAGGTATGGCATCCCTGAAAGGATTATCACTGACAATGGCTCTAATCTGAACAACACTATGATTACTGATCTCTGCACGCAGTTCAAGATTAAGCATCACAACTCTTCTCCGTATCGTCCAAAGATGAATGGGGCAGTTGAAGCTGCTAATAAGAACATTAAGAAGATTGTACAGAAGATGACTGTTACTTATAAAGATTGGCATGAGATGTTACCGTTTGCTCTTCATGGTTATCGTACTACAATACGTACTTCAACAGGGGCAACCCCATTCTCCTTAGTCTATGGTATGGAAGCAGTTCTGCCCATTGAAGTTCAGATTCCCTCCTTGAGAATTATGAAGGATGCAGGCTTAGATGAAGATGAGTGGATTCAGACCCGACTTGACCAGATAAATTTGATTGATGAGAAGAGGTTAGCAGCAGTTTGTCATGGCCAGATGTACCAGAAACGAATGATCAAAGCTTTTAACAAGAAGGTTAAGCCAAAGGTATATCAGGCTGGTGACTTGGTAATCAAGCGTATCATATTACCACAGGGTGATCCTAGGGGCAAGTGGACTCCAACATATGAAGGACCATTTGTAGTCAAGACAGTGTTCTCAGGAGGTGCCATGATACTTACTACAATGGATGGTGAAGACTTCCCACAGCCTGTAAACGCAGACATAGTTAAAAAATACTACGCATAAAAAGAGACCCGCTAGGTTGACAGGCCTAGGCAAAAATAAGGGCATCCCGGCAAACCAAAAGGGTTTGGGCAAAAATTAGGGATATATATAAAAAGATGTACACCCGGCAAGTCGAAAACCTGAAAAGGCGGCTGGGGCAAAAAAGGGTATCCCGGTGGATTGAAAACCTGAAAGGGCAATCCAGGCAAAAGTTAGGGATTAAAGCATATGACTATGTCTCGTTTGGATCACCCATAAAACTGCAACCAGTTGTACTACTTACTCAAGCTCGAACAGATAAAGCTCAATCCAATCGTTTCCGTCCCAACAGCAGAAGATGAGATACTTGAAGATAATGGCAATAGTAGAATTAAAACTCAATAGGATTGTTTCCCACATAGCTGATTCTTCCTGTTTTGTAAAAACTTTATGACAAAATCCTCTTACTAGGGTTTAGGTCTCCTTGTACAAACTTACCCGTGTATGGGTCACTTTTTGATATAAATAAATTCCATCTTTTGAATCCCGATTTACTTTTACCCTATTTACATAAGCGAAACGTCCATTGGTTGTGTTTGAATGTATGTATGCTTTTGAATATGATTGATGTTTACAAGAAATGCGTGTATGCTTTTAATATGATTGATGTTTACCAGAAATGCATAAAAATGCAGTAATAGTATTTACTAAGGACGAACGAGGGAAGGATTTCAATGAAGCTTCGCTGGTTCATCTTTACAAGAAAACTACAAAGCCCTCAGTAGGACGAATCCATCTTCATAAAGTCTTATATCCCCTGGAATTTATATCCATCTCTTTTATCCTCATACGGATATTCGGGAATTTACTTTCCAATAAGGGTACGACGAACGAAGACGGGAAGTTATATCTGCCCTACCATCAAACGAAGACGGAGGTGATATATACTTTATTATCCCCAGCATACGGGAGGTGATATATACCTTATTATCCCCAACATCCGGGAGGTGATATATGCCTTATTATCCCCAGCTTCCGGGAGGTTATATATACCTTGCTATCCCCAGCTGACGGAAGGTTATGTATAATATATTCCTCAACAACGAATCGGGATTTATTTTCCCTGGCCAGCAGTTGTTATACGAAGACATCCAGACTCTTCCGGCAGCATCATATCATACATACATCATTTACATCATACCATAACATACATATCCATAAATACACAATACATTTACTTAGGTGCATCATACTATGCATGCATACATATAACATAAATTAACATTCTCCTTGCAGGATAGTTACATACAGATAAAACAGCATCAACAATTTACAATAGGTCAGAGATGATCCATACACTACTCAAGATGTCCTCGAATAGCAGGCAAACGGTCTGTAAAAAGATCCATTCCCTGGTTCAAGGAATCCTTCAGAAGAATAAATCCTGACGTTCTTTTGACCCTTAAGAGCAAATCCTGACGCTCTTTTGGCCCCTTGTTCAAGACTCTTTCAGAAGAACAAATCCTGACGTTCTTTTGACCCTTAAGAGCAAATCCTGACGCTCTTTTGGCCCTTTGTTCAAGACTCTTTCAGAAGAACAAATCCTGACGTTCTTTTGACCCTTGGTTAAAGACATTTTACTCAGAAGAACAAATCATGACGTTCTTTTGATCCTTAAGAACAAATCCTGACGTTCTTTTGGCCCTTGGAGAATAGGCAAACGGTCTGTACAAAGATCCATTCCCTAATCCAAAATATTTCCAGAAGAGATAATCATCACAAGATTTATTTCTACTGGTCCATCCAACAACTCGAATCATGTTGCATAAATGATTCAGAGACGGCCTATACGAAGACCTAGTACTGAAATCCAGTATCAACACAAAGCTATCACTACATCCAGCTCTTTAGATGGCATCTCTAAGCCCATCACCAATTCTTCCTGATGGCATCTCTAAGCCCATCTCCCGTTCTTTCAAGTGGCATCTTTAAGCCCACTCAAGCATATATAACCAACCATCAATGTCACTCTATGCACTGGTGAGTGCAAATTTTTGGGCTTTTGTGTTCAATCCCCTTCAACCTTCCAGGTCACGACTGGCAAATGTACCAATCTAACCCCTCAGGTTTCAGAAAATTGAACAGGGGCAGCTGTTGCACCCCAAAATTTGCCCTCACAATACAAGACTTTGTGTGCTAAGAAGGTTCACAAGGTTCACAAGATTCACAATGCTTTCAATACCTTTCATGAGGTTCATGAAGTCTACAAGTTACTTTATGAAGGTTCACAAGGTTCACAAGTTTCTCAACATTTACAAGACCTTTCATGAGGTTCATGAAGTCTACAAGTTACTTTATGAAGGTTCACAAGGTTCACAAGTTTCTCAATGTTTATATAACCTTTCATGAGGTTCATGAAGTCTACAAGTTACTTCTTGAAGGTTCACAAGGTTCACAAGATTCACAATGCTTATATAACCTTTCATGAGGTTCATGAAGTCTACAAGTCACTTTATGAAGGTTCACAAGGTTCACAAGCTTCCCAATGCTTTCAATACCTTTCATGAGGTTCATGAAGTCTACAAGTCACTTTATGAAGGTTCACAAGGTTCACAAGCTTCCCAATGCTTTCAATACCTTTCATGAGGTTCATGAAGTCTACAAGTCACTTCATGAAGGTTCACAAGATTCACAATGATTACAAAGCTCTCCTGAGGTTCATGAGGTCTACAAAGCCACTTTATGAGGTTCACAAGGTTCACAAGCTTCACAATACCTCCCATGAGGTTCACAAGACATTTTATGATGGTTCACAAGGTTCACAATTGGTCAGAAGAGTTGACAATTCCCTCAGACAATGCACCTCCTAAGCAGTGCATCCAAAACTAGGGTTTTGACTTTAATCAGACTAAATGGACTTCCAAGACTTCAAGTGAGCTTCATAACATCTTATATGTGTATAAGAACCCCCATGGAAAGTTTCAAGACTTTTCTCAAAAGTTTGCTCAGTCAGATGATCAGATAAGTCAAAATCAGTCAATGCAGTTAAAAAGTCAAACTGAGGACAACTGTGGTCAAACCAAAGTCAAACTTCATGATTTTTTGCCAACATCAAGTATATGAAGTAAAATTCATCATTTGATCAAGGGTTGATCATGATTCATCAAGGAGATTCCAGATCATCAAGAATCAGGAGTTTCTAAATTAGGGTTTCCTTAGTAAAAGTCAACTGAACTTTGACCAGCCATAACTTTCACATGCTTCATCACCAAGTCTCCACTCAAATCTCATTTTGAAAGAAATTGAATTCTCTACAACTTTGTGTCTCACAAGCCAAGCCCAAAAATGCTTCATTTGGAAGGTATGAGCTAAGACATTATAGGTCATTTCAAAAGTCAACAAAAAGTCAACAACTTCAAGAGGGCATAACTTGAGATTGGTAAATGATATGGACATGAAACCAATGGGGTTGTTTAGAGGACTCTTCAAGCTTTCCAAAATGTCCAAGAACATCCTCATACCATTAAAATTGAGGGAGATGTGCCCTTGCAAAGTTGGGAAATTTTGTGATGGTTTATGATGAAAATGGAGGTCTAGAACCAATTCTTTCCAAATGGGCTGGCCAAATTGTGATCCAATCCATACATTATCATCATGCACGACCCAAATGATTAAAAATCAGAATTTTTATTATTTTATTTTTATTTATTTTGATTTAATTCATAAAAAATCATTTTAAATAAATATAAAATATGAAAATACAATATTTAATGGAGATTTGGTTTCTAGAACATCTTAAATGATGATTGAAATTGAAGGGGAAGGAAATCATGAGATTGATCCAAAAATAGTAAGCCTTCATGCACAAATATTTGACTTTTAAGACATGATCAATTTCAATCTTTTTGAATCAAAATTTTCATATAACCAATCAATATTTTGACCTAAATTCAATCCCTTATATATACTAAACATAATGCAATCAAAAGAGGACGAATTCCAGCAGCCAAAGAGTAAGTTCCATTGATCAAAAATTCCTTCAAAAGCTCACATTCGGTTTTGCATTTACAGGGCATTAAAAGGTAAAATAAGAACATAGACATGTTCCTTGGACCTCACTAAAGCATTATCATCACTCATACGCATCAATACCTTGCCATAATGTCTAACCCGTGGCTTGCTTATGCTTGGAAATAATTTTTTCGATTCCATTAATGTGTTGCTTTTCAATGAATTTTGCTTACATAATCTTGTTTGTTGATGACTATAGATGGATTCTGGATCGTTTGGTGAAGTTCCATAGCCTGAAGCATGATCCACCATGTTTAAGGTTTACGGCTTCAATTAGGGTTTTATAATCCAGCCAATATAAATGGATTATAAGGACGTAGAAGGATTGGAAATCTTGTTAGGAACTTAATGGCATAGTCAATTTCATAAAATCTTGTTGTTTTGTCAATATATGAATTTTGTAGGTTTTGCTACCATTCTGTTTTCGCATGTAATCTCCTAGTAATTTTCGCAGCAAACAACGCAGGTCTGGAGGTAGAAGAAGGTCCAGCGCGCGCGTTTCATAATTTGAAAAGTCTGTTTAAAATATTATGAGTTCTTTCTGTTTATGTTTCACAAGGCAATGCTTGTCCTGGTGGTAGGACTACTGCGCGTTCAGATGAATGGCCTGTGTTCGAATCTAGGCCTTGAACATTTTTTTCCTTATTTTTCCAGGTGAAGCATACATAATATATTATGTTATATTACCATTAAAATATCAGGTAGGCTCTCCCAGCCAGGTGGTAATGCGCGCGCGTGTGTATCTATGAGGTCCTGGGTTCAACACCACCCCAGGCCTTTTTGCTTCTTGATTTTTTCCTGATTTTTCCAAGCAATACATAAAAACAATTCCTCTCTCTTTCCTTTCACCTGCGCATGTGGTGGTCTGGTGGTGTGTTTGGTTGCTGGTAAACAAAGCCTCCTGGGTTCAAATCCCAGCCAGGTTTGTTTTGACATTTTTCCTTATTTTATTTTTTGCTTTGTTTAATTTCATTTAATTGATTTATTAATAAAAATAATTCTTTAAAATGTTATTCAATGTTTATAATATTCTAAAATCTTATTTTCTTAATTTAAAAAATTATTATTTCTTTTATTATGTAAATATAATATATATATATATATATATATATATATATATATATATATATATATATATATATATATATATATATATATATTAAAATAATTTTGTATTATATTATAAATCCTAAAAATATTTTATGAATGAATCCTAATTTTGTAAAACCTAATTTTATTTTTTAAGTAATTTTTTATCTTAATATAATTATTATGTATATATTTATTTAATATAACTTTTGTAAATACAATGATTAATAAAAATTAAATTTTGTAAATATAATACTTAATATAAATTTTGTAAATATGATTAATTTTTGTGAATATGATATTTAAAACTTATTTTCTTCATATAATGTGTAAATATCTTTTAATAAATAATTGTTAATATATGTTTAGAAATAATTAAATTTGTAATGATTAAAATTTATAATTATATTATGTTTAAAAAATTTTATGTTATAATAATTATTTAATTATTCTTATTTTTTAAATAAATGTTTATATATTAAAATTTAATTTTGTGTTTACTATTCTCATCATGTTATTATAATATTTTTACTAATTCTATTTATTTTAATTATTATTACTAACCACATTATTATTAATATTTATTTTTGCTTATTATTATTTTACTAACCTTTATTTAATTCTTTATTATTATTATTAACCCCTATTTTGCTTATTTATTTATTGCTTATTATTTATATTTTGCTTCTATATTTATTTATTTGCTATTTATTTTAATTGTTTATTTATTATGTAATTGCTCCTTGGTGTAAATTTTGTAATATTTAATTTATTTAATTTTTATGCTATGGGTAGTAATTTAGGGAGTGCAAATATGTATTCTATTTAAAAATTAATTTAGATCACTTTAATTAAAGATAAATAATATTAAACACTCACACACGTAAGTCGATTTTTAATCGCCATCTCACATTTCTAAGGCTATCCCTCAATGTTGCCTAATCATAAGGTCAAGTGGGGTGTATAAAGCAAGTCCCTTAAAAGAAAAATCATCAAGTCCCTAATGGTTGCCTTTAAAGATCAAGTCCCTTTTCGAATAATGATGATAGTCCCTCCTAAATGCTTAATACACCCCACAGTTGCCTTCATAAACAGATGTCCCTCACATGTCCCTTACATCCAAGGTAATGACTACCTATTCCTTAATAATAGGGATAGTCTTACCATTTAAAGGATAAAGAACAGGAAAGACTTAAATTTTAGGGTAGGTACCTCCTAGTTGCTTGCTCACTTCATTTCAAATTTTCAAACACTTATCCATTTCAAACAAATTTTCAAACACAAGTTTTTACGCATCCGTACATGGATCATTATTAACTATTATGAAAATTTTCTATTCACACACTTCACACTTTCAAAAACAATTCAAAAGTGAGCTAAGTAACTAAGAGCCCATGGATAACCATGGATGTAAAGGGTGCTAACACCTTCCTTTTACATAACCTACCCCCCGGACCCAAAAATATCTCTTAAGGTCTTTCCTGTTCTTTTATACCCTTTCCTTTTGGATAAAATAAAAGTCGGTGGCGACTCTTGCTATCCGCAACATAACTAAAGTCAGTTCTCCCACCGTGTTACACACAGACGGGTATCAGCCACTGGTACAGACGAATACCAGAAATTCAAACACAGACGAGCATTTGAAGCAGCAATAGAAGAATATCAGGATACATATATAAGTTAGCACAAAAGAGTGATGGGGTCGATACAGGCGAGTATCCAGACAAAGCAGATGAGATTCAAACAGATAAACAACACCACAACACAGACGAGTGCTGGGGATGATACAAACGAGTATCTACAAATATCAGGCATACCAGACACAGACGAGTGCTGGAAAGTTGCAGACGAGCAACAACTGAAAATACATATCAAGGCACAGACGAGTGCAACAAAGGATCCACTACCAAACACAGACGAGTGTTGGGAGCTGCAGACGAACAACAACATATGAGATATCACAACACAGACGAGTGTTGAGAATTGCAGACGAGCAACAACAAAGATTATATACCAAACACAGACGAGTGTTGGGAAGTTGCAGACGAGCAGTAGACAAATGCCTGATTGGCCATAAGAGTTACAACTCTGCAGGGGAAGACAAGTCAAGAGGTCTGGATACCTAACTCTGACTGAGGTGATGAATACCTGGCTGTATCATCAAAATACCCAAAAGTATGGCAACTTCGCTGGGGAATATTTCACTGACGGAAGAGAAAATCTAATATGAACTCTGTGGGGAATGTCATCTAGTGACATCTTGCATTTTTTGGACTAGTTGACTGCTTGAAGATCAACCTAAGAGGATTTTACAGAAGACCTGACATCCAAAATGTCCAAGTCTTCAAACTCTTTAGATATTCGTCGAATCTTGACATAACTTCCATAGACTGCATAGACAATGGAAGAATTTGTCTCGCAAGGATTCCTGAAAAACCTCGTGTCGCTGCGAAATACTGTGCCCTGTAAGCACAAAGATATGCACACCTGCCCCGGGCATAAATGAGTCCAAGTATGTCTGAACTTTGATGTTGTGATTTTGAATTTCCTTTTATGACAGACTCACTGGGTATCAACTCAAGGGTTGAAGCAGTGAAGACTATGATATCGACTCAAGGGTCGTAAGAAACGGAAATATCGACTCAAGGGCCGAGAGGAACACAAAAACATCAACTCGAGGGTTAAGGAATAAGGCGACAACAACATCGACTCGAGGGTCGAGGAAACGAAAGCAACAATATCGACTCAAGGGTCGAGGATAACAAAGCAACATCAACTCGAGGGTTGAGGGAAAAATAGCAACATCGACTCGAGGGTCGAGGAAAACAAAACAACATCAACTCGAGGGTTGAGGAAACAAGATGACAATATCGACTCGAGGGTCGAGGAAAATAAGGAAGAGTTATCGACTCGAGGGTCGATGAAAATAAAGCAACATCAACTCGAGGGTTGAGGGACTGAAGGAAGCAACATCGACTCGAGGGTCGAGAAACGGAAGCGATGATATCGACTCGAGGGTCGAAGCAAACACCAATATCGACTCAAGGGTCAAAGAAAACCAAAATGAAGATTGCCACACTCAACTGAAGAGAGAGGCTGAACACATATAGATGCCAACTAGTCATAGTTGAGGAGATGCCAACAAAGATTGGACTTTAAGACTATTGGACTTTAGTCGTGTATGGTGAAGAAACCGTAACGACTGAGGATAAATTCTCTGACGAGGGAAGCACCCTACTGGGATCAATCATCAGATGTTCATTCTGGGAACGCCCCTGCATATTGTAAGATTGTCTGAAGAGGATTTTACAGAAACCTAGCATCTGAAATGCTTAAGTATTTTCAAACTCTTGAATATCTCGAAGTAACCACCTCAAACAGTATGGTCCATGAAGGAATTTCCCCCAAGATCGGGCATCATCATGAGGTGTTCTGCCCCAGTATTCTGAACCTTGGGCAGGTGCATCTGATTAGCCGTCTTCCGGAGATGACTTTTAGTGCTTCTAGGGTGACCTGCCCCAGTACGAGCCTTGCTTTGGAGAAAACACCCATGCTAACTGCTCTGTGAGAGGTGATTGCCCCAGATTGGCTGTAATTGGATGAGATTGATCGACATTATTGCCCCAGATTGGCTGCATTTAACCCAACTGGTTGGAAAAGTCTTTATTTAACGAAGTTTCTTGGAAAAGTGCCCATTGACATGAATATCCCTCAGAAGTTTCCGCCTTCTCAACTTGGCAAGATTAAGCTTCTATACTGGGGTCTCATATGTGAACTTCTTTGATGCCAAACAAATGTATGCAAGCAGAGAATGTCTTATTCTGAGAATGAAAATTCTAATGCAACACATGTTAATCTTGAAGCTTTTATTGAAAAGATGTCGTTTAAGAACGAATCACTAGTTAAGACAGTACAATATTTTTTTATGAAATAAACATGCATATGCAATACCAACAAAGGGTCTTTTAGCACAACTCGTAGGGGTCAGGAACGCTATCTCATGACGGGACGCTCTCGAATTAACCCTGCTTCAATTAGGACTTTTAAGGGTTGTATTGTGGCCTGGCTCACGGTTACAGAAACAAAGGATATAGGCTCAAAGTTTATTTGTGCCCACCCCTCTTCATGATGTCCTTCAATCCTATGTTCAACTAGCTTTCACAAGCGCTCACCTTCCCTAAGGATTTTGAAAGGGTTGAGGAACCAATGCTAATAACTATTTAAGCACCATTGAGGTTGTTTTTGGGAGTCAGTCACCCCTATTGTCTATTGTGTCTGTATCACACGACTTGTTTTTTTGTTTGAGGATCTTTCTTGTGTAATCCTTTCCGTCTTTCTCTTTTTCATTCTTTTTGTTTATCCCTAACTTTTTCCTGGACTGATCCTTTGGAATCTTTTGCAATTGAAGTCCAGCGGGATGCCCTAATTTTTGCCTAAGTTGCTCGTTTTCAAGCTTCGACTTAGCGGGCTTTTTCATATTCTCTTTTTTTTCCGAACAAATCGTGTGACACAAGTTTGTCTTGATTGTTTTGTAAGGGTTGTGACTGTCTCACTCTTCAGTTGATGAAGGATAACCGTTGTGGTTTCCGGTCTTTAGACCTCTTGATTTGGTAAAATGAAATGTTAGGGATCCTCAGATACACTCCTTTATGGAAGCACGAACGTCTGGTTCAACTAGCTGACACCTACCTTGCCCCGGGTTAAATGTGAGGGTTTTTTCACGCGAAAAGAAACTCCTACTTCAAGGCTCAAAGGGGTTAATGAAGGTTTATCTCCCTTATATCTCCGGTGTTTAGGATTTGAAATAAAGCCTGTACATCGTCAACAGGGTCTTACTCAAGAGCACACAATTGGAGATTTTTGCGTTTTCACTTCGTCACCCTCCATCACAGAGTTTAAGAACAACAATTGGTATTGCAATGCACACACAAAATTAAAAGTAAAAAATACGAATTAATTACTTCAAGAAAAACATGTGCATTTCATTAGTTAACATTCAAAACAAACAAGTTTCATGCAAGCATACAAATGTTCAAACAAACAGATAAAAGCTACACATGAAAATGCAGTAAAGAAACTGAGCAATGCCGTTGTTGAGGAGGCTTGACTCCGTCTGGACTTGTTGATCTTGAATACTTTTAGTAATCAGCAGCTTTCCCTGATAAGACTGCAGATCTTCAATCCACTGGCAACATGTCAGCACCATACTTCATTCCCAATTATTTTGACCTGAAGGTTTCGACGTTCAAACATTCACACAAGACGTCTGAAGAAAAGAGTGACACTGAGATGAAATTTCCACATAAGTTGACATCTAAGCTTGCTCGGAAAGACCTGACGATCTTCTTCCTACGTATCTCCATTGACCAAATACCAACGAAGAATCAGAGCGACGTAGTTCCCCTCAATAGGGATCAAAATGAGGTACACAGCCGCTCTTCAGAAACAAACTGAGGATCACCTTCACACATTTCTTCAATAAATTCCTCCATAACATGAGCTAACAAACCCACATGACCAAACAGAGACTTGTTAACTTGAATGCCTTGAGGCGTCACTGAAATCAAACCAGACTCAATCAAATCCTGAACCTTATCCCTGAGAGGCTTGCATTCTTCAGCTGAATGTCCTGGTGCATTGCCATGGAATCCACATTGAACATTGGGATCAAAACTTGGTGGGTATGGAAAAGGCACTGGACCCGGCTTCTTTGGCACTATTAATCCACTATCGATCAGGCATGGGAGTATTTGACTGTATGGCACTGGCAATGGATCAAAATACCTTTTGGATCTCTTAGTGTAGTAACGATGCCTTTGTGGAGTATGATGCGGTTGGCATGGTCGCTGTTGATACTGAAGAGATTCACTATTGACTGATATCTGACATATGTCTTCAGAAGGTTGCTGACTCTGAGCAGTTGAAATGCATGGGTACTGTGGATAAGTCAATGGAGTTTGAGGATCTTCCCAGATTGCATCAATCACATCCTTATCTTGGGAACTGACAAAAGATTCATTCTCTTCAGCTGAGCTATCTGAAATGCCTTGGATCTTTCCCATCTTGATAAAACTCTCAATGCGCTCTCCAACTATCACCAAGTCCGAGAAACTCGAAGTTCCACTGCCACTCAACCTCTCCAAGTACGGCCTCTGTAAGGTTTCTATGAAAAGATCAACCAACTCTCTATCTGATAGAGGGGGTTGCACTCGAGCAGCTACTTCTCTCCACCTCTGGACATACTCTCTGAAAGATTCACCATCTCCTTGGGATAACACTTGCAATTCCATGCGGCTAAGAGCCCTGTCAAGATTGTAGTCATACTGCTTCACAAATGCATTGGCTAGGTCTGACCATGACTGAATACGACTGCTCTCTAACTGCATATACCAATTCGACGATGCCTCACTCAGACTGTATTGGAAGCAATGAATCATCAATTTGTCATTATGCTCATATGAGGCCATCCTTCTGCAAAATCTCACCAAATGCTTCCTTGGACAACTATCCCCTTTATACTTTTCAAACTTCGGTACTTATAATTTTGGAGGTATTACCAGGCCGTGCACCAGACACATGCTTGCAGCACTTAGATCAATGACATTACGACTTTGAAGGGCTTTAATCTCCTCCTCCAACACACGGAATCTTTCCTCCCTCTCCACAACTCGTGGATCTGGGATTCTCACCACAGGGATTGCCTCTCGGGGATCTGGCATAGTGAAAGCAAAACTGTGATAATCTGCAGCATCAACAGAAGAAGAATGTCCACTTCGGGCGATCTGGCGTTCTTGAACATCTGGATTCCCAACATGGATCTGTGCAGGCTGAGCTTGAGCGGAATTACGGTCATCCTGCCTTGCCAAAGTCATCATAACCTCCAAAAGTTGGTCCCACTGATCTCTTGTCAACCCAACACTTGCAGACTGGCTTTGCTCTCCAGGGTCCATGATCTTCTCAAAAGTTGCTTCAAGTCTGATACGAGAACTGGAGTCTCAACTGCAGATGGTGAATAAAGAACGGATGAGCCCTGCCTGCTGAACAGAAATGCAATGCAAATGCTATGAGATGCCATGTTCGGTTATTTCCAAAGAATCTATCTGCTTTGATCCATATTTAGTACAAAAAATCCAACAACATAATCCAGATATGAGATCCTCGGAAATAACTGAACATGTATGCTAAAATGCTATGATGGCATGTATGCAGCTGGCAAGTGATCAAGAACTGGTGTCTGTCTTAATACGGAACACTGAGCACAAGGGCCCTCCGAATACTGGCAAACCAAAAGTCCACTGAGTCACACTCTCTGATAATCACAACTTTCTGAAGAAGATCTCAGAATCACAGTACCAAGAACTCCAGAACAAGAAAACCAGAACCCCAGAACCATAGAACCATAGAATCATAGATCATAATCATAGGGTCACAAATCATAACAAGGACCACTGAATAGATGAGTGTATGTTGAGGTCATGGTTCCTGCACACCTGTAAACACCCCCCAAACTCACTGGTAAAAGGCTCCGGGTCAAACATCACGAACTCTCAAAGCCGAATAGCAATAATACTGTTACCATCTCCGAGAAATGGCTCATGACCAAATCAGAGAATCGGTTTGGCATTATATACTACACAGGGAGGCCTCAGCTGAGTCCAGGACACAAGGTCATCCTATGCGATCCCCAGGTGGGCCCTCGGATGCGAATGGGTTTGCCACAAAATGTGGGCTGCCACTGTCATCACTAAAGAGGGATGTTTCCACAAGGTTCTCAATGATCGGTCCCCAGCTGCACATAACTGTCAGGGTTATGTAATGAGAGAGGAAGATCCCCAAATCAAGACATTTCCAAGACAATCGCAACCTGGGTGTGGAACTCACTACTACCCCCATGACAAGATCTCATGAGGCCAAAGTGGAACCACTCTAATCCTATGGTGCACTCGAGCCGGGTACTTGGCTCATATCTCTCAAGAACAAGTAACACCCATCCCACCAAAGAAAACCAGTCCAGACAGTCCAGTATATATACATGATGCAGTAAATAAAGACTGAAAACCGTAAATAAAGCTGTAAATAAAGTTGTAAATAAAAAACAACAAAATACAACAAGCCACAGCAAACAAACATCACCCAATGAAACAGAAACAAACAAGCGCTAGGAGAGACTCACAGGGGAACCAGAGATCTCTGGTGTGCAGTCCCCAGCAGAGTCTCCAGCTGTCGCTCCCCGGATTTTTATCCTGGTACAAACGCGAAAGTGGCGCGGAAAAAAGAATAGAGTCGCCATCCAGACATTTTTATCCCGAAGAAAGGGAATGGTAATGATGCACAAACCAGAAGAAAGAAAGAGGAAGGACACGGGTCCTGCGAACTAAAGAAGGTATTAGCACCCCAGATCGTCCGCCGTACCCGATGGGATCCACGCTTGTAAAAGAAACTATTTCAAAGGGTGAGGGTATGAAAACTGCAGCAAAGAAATGAAAGTGAAAAGAAAATGGGACTGGAAAAGAACTGAAATAAGAAAGCAAAAGGAAAAATGTAGGGAAAATAAAGATTGTGCTCGAACGGGCCCTACCCCGCTGCCTACGTACCTCATCAGGATAATGAGGATCAGAGACGCCGTAGTTCCCCTAACTAGGGGTAACAAAGGAAATTGCTTGTGAATTAAAGCTTGAACTGCCTATGCCATTGCTCAGGTGTTGCAGACTTGGACGACGAGTGCGTAACCGTCTTGCAAGGTGACAAGTAGGAGCAAGTTCGCGTACGGAGCGAATGAGATGAGAAAAGAATTCCCGAAGGAAAGACGCTTATTGTTTGTTTGTGTTTTTTATGAAGCTTTTAGGAGTGTGTCACAAGGAAGTGAACTCAAGCTCTTTTCCATGGAATGTGCACTTGTCACTACATTCCAAGATGGAATAATAGAACAAGCACACTCAAGTAAGGAGAAGATCCCCAAAACTTGAACCCAAAGATTAGGGCCTAAGCTCACCAACTTGTTAAATTATTAAGTGTTTTTTATTGGTTATTTACAGATGAAGAAGTGTTTTTTATGCTTTTCTTTTATGAAGAAGATACCTTGATCAGACTTGTGCATCACAAGGTAAACTTGTATTATCCCAAGATGGGAAGACTACAAGCATACCTCATAGGATAAGGCTATTGCTCAAGGCATCCCTTCAAACTTATTAAGATGTTTTTTTTAGAGTTATGAGATGAGAAGAGAAGAAGAACCAAAAGGATCTCAAAGGAAAAATTCTAAAGGGGACTAAAATAATCCTAAGTGCTAACATGCATGGATGTCCTAAAGGTTAGTGAAGTTTCTATCCTAATGAAGAAGGAAAGAAGAAGAGAAAAAGAAGATAGAAGAAGGGATGAGAAAGGCCTAATCCCAACAACAAATGGTTAGTACAAGATAAACACAAAAGGAGAAGATGAAAATTGGAGATGTGGAACTCAATTCCCACACCTCACACTTACCAAGCCCCTGCAAGGTTAGTATGCATACAAGTGAAATGAAAATATTTACACAACTCAAAAGATGACAATTACAAGCTAAACCAAACAAAAAATCAGTACCTAACCCTATAGGTGACCTAAAACAAAGACCCACAAATCCTAATAGGATGGCATAAATGCCTTCCTCAAACTATGTTAGCAAGAAGGAATAAGGAGGAACGAAACACTACCTAAGAGACGAGACTCCAAACAAATATCAAATGACATGAGAAAATTATGAAAATAAATCTCTAAAGCCAACAAACAGCAACTAACAGTGCATCAAAATATCTCACAAAAATTCACAAAGAAACTCCACTAAATAATCGCATGAAGTCGCTTAAGGACAAGTAACGGAAACGCACAAATACGACTTACAAGACTATGGATAAAATGGAAATAAAAATATAAGAAAAATGTTTTTAGGTACTTTTATGAGTCTACGAAATAATGCAAAAGGAACGGAGTTAAAATAATGAACGAGGTGAAAGAAATAAATTTTACAAGATGAAGCGCTGATAATGGAAACTAAATGAAAAAGAAATTAAAAGAAATTCGAAATAAAAATGAAAATTAATTAAATCAGGAAATAACAAATATGACAAAATTCTAAAATGGATTATGAGATTAAAAATATTTTTTGTGGAATTTTATGAATTGTTTTAATATTTTTAGTGAATTAAAATGAAACCAATATATAAAAAAACTAAAAAAAAGGGAGGGGTGCACTTAGTAAAAACACGGTTAAAAAGGAGAATGGGCCACAGAAAGGGAGTGCCCAAACGCAGGATGAGGTTGAGAGACCATGGGTGGATCCTGCAGTCAACGGGTTGACTCAACAAGGGGCGTCTGATCTTGATCTGGCAATAGTATGCTCATCGAGTGGCCATGAGCGTGAGGGAGCACAACATTATCATACACTAGCACGTGGGGAAGCCGAACGGAGCATCCTACCGGACGGTGACAAGTGTCACCGCCGGTATGGACAGAGAATCACAAAATCCCTCCATCTTATCTCTTGCCACGATCCCCAATAAGACCTTATCACTTTCTCAAATTAATTTATTAACTAGTATCCTCTAGAAACTCTTAAAATTAAATAAAAAAAACATAAGAACAAACTACAGAAACAAACATGATCTCTCCACTTTCTGCTACGCTATTCACATTCTTCTCCGACCCTTGCCCTAGCCGCCATGCTTCTTCCCCCTTCATCTCGCCGTTCAACCTCTTCTTCCATTTCCCAACTCGCCCTCCGCCGCTCACCTTGCTCGACTCCTTCACACGAAAAAAACAAACACCGCCAATCATCGAAGCTAACAACACAAGCCCTCGCACAAAGCACTCCTTCGTCACAAATCCGAAAAGCATTCTTCAATCAAACGAAAGAAAACAAACGCAAGCCAAGGCAATCAAAAACTCAAGATCCGCAACAACCGAACCACATTCATAGTGATGAATAGCAAACAACGACACACGAAGGTTCACGAAATACGTACCTACCGGAGAGAAGTCCGGTGCTCCTTCGAAGATGAGTAACAAAATCCAACACTGTGAGAGTCTTCCGCGCCTGATTCTTGATGATGAACACGAGCGATGATGATGACGACTTCGAATATGAAGCAATGAGGAGGCTGCAGATGATGGTGATGGCGAGAGTTCGGATGTTATCGGAGAATTCGGTTATTTGTTGAAGAGGAGGTATAAGGATTCGTGACCGAGAAGAGTGGTGATGGATAAATTAAAGTCTCAGATTATGGATGTGATGAAGATGATGCGATCTTGGTTTAAGTTTGATGAAGCTGGTAACGGTGATTTACAAGTTTTTTCAAGGTGGATGAAGGTTCTCTATGGATTTAGTTCAATGAAGAAAAGTGACGAAGTTTGGTTCTGTGCAATGTGCGATGAAGGAGAGTCGATGAGGGAAGGGGCGAATGTCTTGGTGTGCATTTACAGTTGAAGTTGAAGATCACTCGCAAACTGATAACAACATTTTTCTTTTTTCTGTTATACCATGATGAACTCTCAATTTTGTTCTCTTTTCTCTCTTCCCTTTTCTGTTATTGGTGAAGAATGGGTGGAGAGAATGATTGAATTTTTGTATATTCTTCTCTTCTCTTTATTTTTTTTTAAACATAATTTTTTGTTACCTGAAAACCTTCTTTCCACTCTGTTAACCTTTTTTGGATTTCTGTTATGGACTCTTTTCATGTGTGTTTTGCGTGATCCCCTTTTTGCGTTTAATTCACATATTTCCCGCGTTTTGAATCACCCTTTACTCATGCTGCTTGTGTGACTTTTTCATGTGTATTTGGCTTTGTTGGTTGTTGCGTGTGATGCTAGCTAGGAAATCAAACTGTGACGTGGCTTGGGCTGAAATAAAAACTTGGTCTTCTATGATGTGGCGTGACTTTTTTTTTTCACAACTTAAATCTTCTCCTTTTTTTCTATTATTAGTGGTAATGAGTTTTGGATAAAATAAAAATAACAAAGACTAAGAAAAAATGTGAGAAATATAAATTAATGGAATAAAATGGAAAATGGAACTAAATGTATGGACACATGGTTAGAAAACTAATGGAAATTTGGTGGATAATGATTATGGAGGATGTAGAATATTGGCCTCATAAAAAAATGATTTAAGAAAAATAAAAACTATAATAAAAACTGAGTTTTGAAATAAAATGAATAGTGGGTAATATGGATATTTTTATTTGGGAATATTTGGTAATGAAAAGAAAATTGAATTTAGAAAGGAAATTGATCATGAATTGGAAAATCGGACATGAATGATGAATAAATGGATAAAAAGATATGTATGTAGATATTAAAAACGAATATAGTGAAAAACGAATGATGGCCTAAAATTGGATATTCGAATAGAACTTGGATACTGACGAATGAAACTGGACAACTGGTTTAGAAAGAGAAATGGTTATGAAATGGCTATAAACCGATTTTATGAACCAGCTATCATCCACACACACAATCATGAATCAGCTTGTATTATTTCCACACGCCTCTGATAAAAGCATGAAGTGCCACTACCACAACCCGCAAATCATCCTCTGAGAAAATACATCCGCAGATGCACACAAATGAATGTATAATCATACCAAGCCTGAATCCTTGAGCCCAAAACCATCACCTGAACCATTTCCTGGAAAAACTGATGACCTCTGCCCACAACGCATCTCGACTTTGAAACACGTCACCTGAGAAATAACCACAAGCACATATAACTTGCAAATGAAGCAATCTTCTGATAGTTTGACCAAGACTAGGTCAAACGTCCATCTGAATCGGATCGCGAACTGAACAATCACACCTGAAGTGAAATCACTGCCAACCTCATGCTATGATATGGATGTTATGCTTCATTTTTCTATGATAATGATGCAGTGCGAAATATGATAATGATATGCTAAATGCTATGAAAAGAGAGGGAAAATTTGGGGTATTACAACGCATAACACATCCCTAGTACGTAGGCATTATGCATAACAGGTAAGGCATTATGCGTAAGAGGTTTCTTGGAGTAGGCATTACGCGTATGGGCATAATGGGTGCAGGAAAATGCAGTTTTTGGCGATTCGTCCTGTTTTCACATCCGTTTCGAACTGAGTTAGTCTTAGACTTTAAGTAAAAATAAAATAAGTTGATAATAGTAGATTTGAGGATTAAAAATAATTAATTTAGAAGTCTAATTGATTAAGCCGTAATTAATCGTTTTCCATGTTGAAATTGTATTAAGTTGTTATAAGTCGTGTTGTCCCGACCTTGAGGAAGATTATTAAGTTGCAGGTCAATTGACCAATGTGGAATTATGTTGTTAAGTTGTAAGTTGTTAAGTTGTTGTTCATGTTGTTATTATATGCCATTCATGGTTGCATACAATCGCATATTTTCAAGTTGGAGAGAGTGCTCAATTCAAGTTGGCCTGGATTGACAAATAAGCTGTTGATGCCTCGATAAACTGGCAAGATTTCAAGTTGGGAGTTTACTCAAAATGGTACCACATACATATATAAGTTGAGTCGCATTTTATCTATGTTGTTATTGGTTGTTGGTTGCAAGTTGTATGTTGATGTTGCTAGTTGTGGAAATGGTGTGATTGTATGTTTTCTTGCTTATATATTGATTATCATACTCCTGTTTATGTTATTTGAAATCTCACCCCTTCTGTTTGAATGTTTCCCTCTATTGGTAACCTGCAAGTAACCAAGGTTCGAGTACCTAGTCGTCTCAAGTTGGTGTTTGTCGCTCTGATACGTAATACTTCGGGGGCATAAACACATGTTTTGCTTTGTGGATTTTATCCAGTTTATGATCTAGTTTTAGTTGTTTTATGTTGAAAACTATGTTGAAGTATTTGATATTGAATATACTTGAAGTTGTTTTAAAGTTGCAAATTTTGTTGAATCCGCTGCGCAGTTGGTGAAGTATGATTATTAATAAAGCTTTGTTATTTGATTTTAAAGTTGAAAAATGTAATATCCCATGTTTGGTGATAAATTTGTATAACTCTGATTTAATATTAAAGTCGGATAGAAAAGGGGTGTTACAATAGACGTATCTATCGGCCCACCAGAGAATCCTGGCTCCATGTGTACGGATGGCTCGGTCGAAGGAACCGTAACATCCATCTCAATGGTCTCCTCAATGTCTCTTGTACCGACGGCCACTCCAGTGCCATCACCCTCAACACGAGCATCACCAGCCTCCTCTACCACATACCTAACAATACTGTCCTTCGCCTCTAGAACATCTCTAACAATAGCCTCCACCGACTCAATAATCGGGACATCCTCGGTAGTGGCCTACTCTGAAAACTCTCCTATATGTCGCCTAACGGCGCGAGGTGCCTGGAAATGAACCCACTACTCGGCCAACCGCTTCCGGTGTGAACCGGTTGGGACCACTTGCCCAACCCGTATATGTGCAGACTCCGCATCTGGAGTGACTGTACCCCCTACCACGTGCTGCCAAATCTCGAATCCTACCAACAATGCTACCATTAGTGCGTCTGGTCTTCACTGCAAAAAAACACAAATAAAACACAAAATTTATAATTACCGGGAATTTGAAATTCCCCGGAAAAAATAACACTGCCGATAATTTTAAATTACCGGTAGAAAAAACATAAAATTTGAACTACCGATAATTTCAAATCTCCGAAAATATTTATCGATAATTTTGGAATTTCTGGTAAATATTACCGGGGTTTTTGAAATTACGGGTAATTCTCACCAGTAATTTAGAAAAAAACTAGAATAACTCACTTGTTAAAACTAAATTTCCGGTAGTGCAAACGAAATTCCCGTTATCGTCTGGTTTTTTGAAAATTCCATGATGAACTAGAAAAATGGGAAATGTGGAAATGTTTTTCTTCCATGGTCAATTTTGTCTTTTCATTAGATTGGGGGGGGTGTTAGGTATGAGTTGGGGGTGGCTGGTAGATTCCTCCGTCCATTGGATGTATTTGGATTTTGGTTTGTATTATCATTTTATGTTTGAGAATTTCTTACCCCATCCATTGGATGTCTCACTCAACATGTGCGTTTCTAATTTTGCCCTCTTATTTTTGTTGATGTATCTCTGGACGCATCTTTTTTTGCTCAATTTTGTTTGTTCCATAGATACATCAGCAAAAGGTCTTCTATTATGTATCTCCGAAATATATTTTGATATACTTGGTGGGTGCGCAGCTGTTTGTGGACACCATCTCCTCGTATACAAATGTCGTTTACCTCAGGTACTTCTTGGATCCGACACGGATCCATGAGTACAATTGGGGTGCGACGATGTTGGCTTACACTTACTCGAGACTCTCAGAGGGATACCTGTGGAAGACCAGTCCCAGATGGAAGACACTCAGGATGTGCTTCTTCGATGTCATAACATAGTTAGGATTGGCCGGTTAGACATTGATGTCGTTTCTTCCCATGGGGGTCTGGCCAAAGGCGTATATTGGATTAGATTCTTACTGTGACATTGGGAGTTTATGTACCGCAGACATCACGCCAAGACTGGTGGAATCGATGGCTGAGGATGCAGATCGGGCGATCGAGGAGGCGGTAGATGCAGACGAGACGACAGAGGCAGAGGAGAAGGTGCAGATGTACTCCCGCACACACAATAGCTATTTTGATGTACATTCCTTTTATGACATTAGTGTGTTTTTTTGGGTTAAATATGCTGTTGATCCCTGTAAAATTACCAAATTTTGTTTTTGGTTTCTATAAAAAAATCACGTGTTTTGGTCCCTACAAAATCATTATGCACGTAGTTTTAGTCCGTACTATTAAATCAATGTGTATTTTTGAATAATTCTTTTGGAGATATGTTTAGAACGTCATAAAAAGTTCCCCGAAAAAAAAAGAATTCAAAATTTGATTTCTAAGTCGAAAATTTCATTACTTTTATCATTATTTTTTGAAATTTAAAAAATTCATATTTAATTATTCTCATTTTAAAAAATTATATAATTTGGTAAATGAACATTTTATAGTAATCTGAACATGTATGAAAAAAATTATTCACAAATTTAAAAGTTTAGAGGTAATTAAATAGTTTTTAAAATTTTAGCAAATAAGAAGAACTAAAACTATATGCATAAAATTTTTTTAGGGACCAAAAAATATCTTTTTTTTAATAGGGACTAAAAATGAAAGGTGAGATATTTATAGGGACCAAAAATATATTCAACCTTTTTTTTATACGATGACATTGACATACTATTTATATTCCTACTTATATATATATATATATATATATATATATATATATATATATATATATATATATATATATATATATATATATATATATATATATATATTACTACTTTATTTATGTTCATACGTTTATTGTCTCTGACTAATCAAATTGTTTTAATTTAAAATGAATCAAATAATAATATTTCAAATTAATCAAATAATAATATTTACAAATTAATCAAATTAAAAATAATTGAAAAATATTTAATAAATAAATTAAAAACGATAGGAGAAAGTCATATATTTAACTTTGTATTTGAAACATTGGATGTATCACCACCCCGGTGGTTAAAACGCCATTACAATGTCTTTCCCTATCACAAGGGCGTGGGTTTGAACCCCCCTTTGTGTTTTTAGGTTTTTTTTTGCGCTTTTTGAAGTAAAAACTAACCAGGTCGACCTACATTCTAAGGGGGTCGACTTGTCCTCATAGGAAAGCCTTAGACAACTCTTTTCAAAGAAAGCACTCTCTAAAGTGTATCATATGTTAACCTAAGAGAGCGCTTTCTCAGGAAAGCGCTCTCTAAGGTAATTTATTAAATAAATGTAATTAATCAAAAGAAATTGATTTTAAATATTTAAAGAAGTTAATCAAATATTTTATTTAAATGCCTTATTTGATTAATGTTAAATATTAATCAAATAATAAATATTTAAAGAAATTAATCAAATATTTTCTTTAAAATATTTAAAATTAATCAAATATTATTATGATTTAAAAATATTTTAAAGTATTTAATCAAATATTTTAAAAAATTTAATCAATTATTATTATTATTATTTAAAATATTTAAAATGAATCAAATAATAATATTTCAAATTAATCAAATAATCATATTTAAAAATTAATCAAATTATAGTTAATTGAAAAATATTTAATAAATAAATTAAAAACAATATGAGAAAGTCATATATTTAACTTTGTATTTGAAACATTGGATGTATCACCACCCCAGTGGCTAAAATGCTTTTACAATGTTTTTCCTTATCACAAGGGCGTGGGTTCGAACCCCCTTTTGTATTTTTTGAAGTAAAAACTAAACAGGTCGACACATGCATCAACCAGGTCGACGCAATTTAGTAAGTTTTAAAGTAATAAACTCCATACTTCAACTAGGTCGACGCAATTTAGTAAGTTTCAAAGTTATAAACTTTATGGCTTCATCAGGTCGACCTACCTTCTCAGGAGGTCGACCTGCCCTTTTGGGCCATCCTAAGAAAACACTTTTGAGTGAAAGCGCTCTCTAAGGTTATCTTAGAGAGCGCTTTATGATTAAAGCGCTCTCTAAGAGTTTGTATAAAATAAATGTAATTAAAAAAAATCAGAAAACCTAAGAGAGCGTTTGCAACAGAAAGTGCTCTCTAAGGTAATTTTTAAATTAAAATATTTTAAATAATCTTTGACCTTATAAAGCGCTTTCTATGAAAAGCGCTCTTTAAGGTCAATGATTATTTAAAATATAAAACTTCGCCCTTCATTTTCATAAACCCTTTCATTATTTTTACTTTCTTCTTTCGCTCGTTTTTTGTCTAAACCCTAAACTCTCATTGTTCATCCATTGATTGTTGCTGCCTGACATTATTGTTGTGTGACATTTTTGTCATTGTTATTGTTCATTCGTTGATCCATTGATTGTTGTTGCGTTTGTTGTTCTCCGTGAAGAAGAAGAAGAGGTAAGTCATTGTTTAATTAATTGTTCTTGATGATTTATTCATTGTTTAGTCATTGTTGTTGTTGTTCTTGATGATTTAGTTGTTGTTGTTGTTATTGTTGCTGCTGCTATTGCCATTGTTGTTGTTGTTGTTGTTGCTGCCATTACCATTGTTGTTCATCATCAGGCCGACCTGCCCTCTAAGGTGGTCGACCTGATGTTATGTTGCTGTCCACTTACCTGGAGGTTGACCTGGTCTAACAAGGTCGACTTGGTGTTCTGTTGTGAGAAAATATTTAATTGACAAATAAAAAATGAAGAATGAATAGGTGCTTGTTTGTTATTACATGTTGCCACTTATTAAGTTATGACTCAAAACTGGTCAATTAATGATATTTCATTTTATGATACGTGTACAGGGGGATCTTGGTAACTCTACCCTATCCGGACGTTGTATTTCATTCTACAACTCTAGAGGTATATCTTTTATTTAGTTTTGTTTTTGTTTAGTTTAATTATTGTGACTATGGATAAGAAATGGATGTTTACAAATCGATTAACGAAAGAGTACGAGAATGGGGTATCGGAATTTGTTAAGTTTGTTGTTGCGCACGTCGAAAACCCCAGTCAAATGAAATGTCCTTGTTTGGGTTGCTGTTTTGTGGGTAATGTTAATGCAACTCAGTTGGAATCACATTTAAAGAGACATGAAATTGATCGAAGTTATACATGTTGGGATATGCATGGTGAGAAAAGTAACGGGAATGTTGAACCGGGGGATAATACGACCTATGCTTCAAACGACAAAGGCACATATACATACGATTATGATCGAGTCGAAGAGATTGCAAAAGTACTTGAAAATGATCTTAAGGATTGTCCGCAAATGTTTAAGAGGTTGGTAAGCGATGCAGAGAAACCGTTGTATAATGGTTGCATTAAATTCACAAGATTGTCTGCGATTTTAAAGTTGTACAACTTAAAGGCGGGCAATGCATGGTCGAATAAGAGTTTCATAGAGTTATTGGCCCTTATGAAAGATATGCTTTCAGAGGATAATATTCTTCCCAATCGAACATATGAGGCCAAAAAGATGTTGTGCTATGCATGTCCAAATGATTGCATCTTATTTCGAAACGAGTATGCATCGTTAAATGAATGTCCTAAATGCGGTGTCTCTCGATATAAGAAAAATTTGTCTCCAGCAAAGGTCTTATGGTATTTTCCTATTATTTTGAGATTTAGACGCATGTTTTATAGTGAAACTAATTCAAGATACTTGACTTGGCATGAAGATGAAATAATTATTGATGGAAAGTTTCGACACCCGGCAGATTCACCACAGTGGACGAAAATTGATGATGAGTATCCTGAATTTGGAAAAGAAGCAAGAAACCTTCGCTTGGCATTATCTACTGATGGAATGAACCCACATGGTCTTCAAGGTATCTCACATAGCACTTGGCCTGTCATCATTATGATTTATAACATACCTCCATGGCTATGTATGAAGCGTAAGTACATGATGTTATATATGTTAATTTATGGGCCTAGACAACCAGGGAATGACATAGACGTATACTTGGCACCCTTAATCGAAGATTTAATGTTTTTGTGGGAGAACGGTGTGGAGGTTTATGATGGGTATAGGAAAGAAAGTTTCAACTTGCGGGCTATGTTGTTTGGCACAATTAACGATTTTCCAGCATACAGAAATCTATCAGGGTACAACATAAAAGGTCAATATGCGTGTCCTATTTGTGAAGGTAAAAGAGATTCAATGCAATTGGAGTTTGGTCAGAAGAATTTCTTTCTCGGTCATTGTAGATTCTTAAATTCTAATCATCACTATCGTGGGTGGAGAAAAGCATTCAATAGAGAGCCAGAACAAGGTAGAGCTCCACCTATATTGACAGTTGATCAGATTTTTGAAAAGGTGAAAGATGTGAGTACTCAGTTTGGAAATCCTTTTGCACATACACTTGTCAAGAAAGGGTGGAAGAAGAGGTCGATTTTTTTATCTGCCATATTGGCAGTCGTTGTATGTAAGACATTTTCTCAATGTTATGCATATTGAAAAGAATGTATTTGATAGTGTTATTGGTACGCTACTCAATATACAAGGAAAGTATAAGGATGACCTTAAAGCAAGAAAGGACTTGGTAGCGATGGGGATAAGAACTGAACTAGGACCATTGCAGAAAGGAAAATGAACATATCTACCACCTGCTGCGTATACTCTATATAGAAAGGAGAAAATGATATTGTGTAAATCTCTAAGTCAAGTTAAAGTTTCAAAAGACTTGTGTCTATGAAAGAACTCAAGTTAAAGAGTTTGAAGACGCATGACTGCCATGTTATAATGGAACATTTTCTACCAATATGTATACGTTCTATTCTGCCTGAAAAAGTAAGAAGCACAATAACTAAATTGTGTTTTTTCTTCAAGTCAATTTGCAGTAAGGTGATCGATCCCGCGATCTTACCGACATTGCAAAAAGAAATAATTATTACTTTGTGTGATCTTGAAATGTATTTTCCTCCCTCGTTTTTTGATATAATGGTTCATCTAGTTGTTCATCTGGTAAAAGAGACTCAATTGTGTGGACCTGCTTATATGAGATGGATGTACCCTATTGAACGTTATATGAAAATATTAAAAGGGTATGTGAAAAATCGAAGTCGACCAGAGGGTTGTATTGCCAAATGATACATTGTTGAAGAAGCGATTGAGTTTTGTACTTAATATTTGTCCAATGTACAATCAATTGGACTCCCCAAATCTCATATTGTTGAAAAAAAAGCAGGAAAAAAGTTAATTGGAAATGAAGTTGTGACAATATCAAGGGGTGAACGGGATCAAGTGCATTTGTATCATGTTCTACACAATGAGAATGAGGTTGAGCCGTATGTGGAAATGCACAAGGATGTTCTCCGAGATTTGAATCCGAATAGAACTGCGAATTGGATAGTACGAGGGCACAATCATAGTTTCATAACTTGGTTTAAGGATCATGTTTATGCAAAGTATTATTCAGATTCCGCTTCAATAACAGAAAGATTGAGATGTTTGGCATATGGTCCAAGTATGGTTGTGTTTTCTTATAGCGCATACGCAATTAATGGATACACATTTTATGCCAAAGAACAAGATGATAAAAGTACGATGCAAAACAGTGGTGTCACTCTGGTAGCTGAAGCAATGCACATTTCAAGTGTGAAATACTTAAACCCCACATTTGCAAATCTGTCATATTTTGGGGTTATCGAGCGCATTTGGGTGTTTGATTATGAGAAGTTTCAGATTCCTATCTTTCGTTGCATGTGGGTTGAAAATAATAATAACGTACGAATGGATAAGTCGGGATTTTTGCAAGTGGATCTTAATAGGGTGGGGGTACAAATATGAGCCTTTTATTCTAGCCTCTCAAGCTAAACAAGTGTTCCATGTTAATGTTATGACAAGTACAAAGTGGCCTATAGTGCTTTTATCGACCAAAGTAATTGATGATAACATTGGAGATAAGGTGATATTGATGTTGATATTGAATCATTTACTAGAAATGATCAAGGTAATATTGATGGCGATATTGAATCATTTACTAGAAATGATCATAATGAGGGTATTTGGATCAATCCAACCGCCCGTGTTGTTAAGAGACGGGTATAACATATTCCAACCAAGAAAAGAAACAGACGTGCCTAAAAAAGGTACTAGTTATAAAATAATAGATTATATCATTCAATAATATTAATTAGTTGTCATTTTATATATAGCTTATATCATTTAATGAATTATGGATTATGGATTTTTATATTTGTCATTTAACTTTTGTTTTTTTCTTTCTTTCTTTCTTACAGGTCAAATGGCTGGTAACGAGGGGGAGGACACAAGCGAGACACATAATGATACAAATGAAGCTTAGGATGCACCTTCAAATGTAGAAAGTGAAATAAAAAGAGGAATCACAATAATGAAGTCAATCATCCATGCTAGGGATAAATGGATCAAATATGATGTACATTGGAATGATGATGACCAACTGATTGAGCCTAACGATTCAAAGTTGTCTTCATATATTGGTTCATTTGCCCGCCAGCACATTCCTATTACCAATGATAATTGGAGGAATCCAGCGCTGAAATCTGGTAAAGATAGGATATGGATTGAGATAAAGGTACTTACCGAATATGATTGATGTTATTTTATTTTGTTGACGATTAAGTCTTTATATGTGTATGTTTCTTTTAAATAGAGGTCCTTTAATATTGAAGAAATCCGAAAGGATTATTGTCTTCAAATGGCCAGAAGGAGACACAGAGGGTTTAGATCCTTATTAACATCAAAATATCTGAAAGATAAGGACACAAACTTTGTTGATGCAGATCTTCCACAATTGTATGCGGATTTGATTTCACCGGAAGAATGGGCTAATTTTGTAGCCAAACGGAAAACCAAAGAATTAAATGTAACGTTATCTTTTCATGTCTATTAATTGTATTATATACTTGTTGCATTAGTTTGTTCTGAAATGACTTAAACTTGTTTATCCAGGCTTTGAGTTCCAATAATCGCCAAAGAGCAGAAAAACTCGTGTATCCATACAAAAAAGGGCGTTTGGGATATGCACGGCTAGAAAACAAATTGGTACGTATATATAAATGGTATGATTTTATGAATTGTATTATTGTGTTATAATTTATGAACTTATTATTTATCTCAATGTGCAAATAGTAGAGTCGAAAAGTGAAGCATCATCACTTCCAGAACATGTTTTACGGAAGGAAGCTCGTGTGGGCAAGGATGGAGTTGTTAGGGAAGATGTCCAACATGTTTATGACAAATGTGTAAGTATAACATTATGTCTTTAAGTTAATCGAAATTTTATTTAAATATAAGTATTTTTTAATCCCCACTAATTATTTTCAGGAGACTCTATCTCAAACCTTAAACACCACCGGTGACGAGGATAGCATGAGCATTCTTAGTCGAGTATTAAATGTTCCTGAGTATTCTGATCGGGTGAGAGGTAAATGTTATAGTGTGACTCCATATTCCTTCTATAAACAACAAAAGAAAAAAAATCCAAGCAACCAAGAAGTCATTCAATCATTGGAGGAACTAAAAGCGCAAGTCCGCGAATTGCAAAAGGATAAAGTGAGATATGAGGCGGAAAAGCGCGGTTTCGGGATGAAAGCTGTTAGAGACAAAGATAATATCAATTGTAAAAAAAATTCCCGAGGTAATTAGCTCATATTTATTTTATTTTAATTAACACATTTATTTTAATTGACTTTTATACACATTAACAGTTATGCATTCATTATTTCTTCAGGGCATTTCATCTTGTGAGCTGTATTTGTCGTTATCGACTTATCGCTTGGTTGCCAAGGGAAAAGTGCATAACAAAGTGGGAGAGTTACTGCACACTAAACCGATCCTTCATGGTCATCTGAAAGTGTCGGTTGATGTTGTTTTAGATAAGGATGCAGTACTACCTATACCTGACGAGGTTTTAGAGGCTACATTGCTGCGAGAAACAATAAGTGCGTTTGTTGCATGGCCGTTAGACCTCATTTGTGTAGATGATGATGTATGTTGAAAACCATTATGAAACTTTCTTAGTATTCAAATTTCAATTATGAACCAATATGAAAATTATTATGAAGCATTCTGCACATTTTTTTAAATGGTAATGTTAGACTCCTACAAAACCCGCATCTAATGATAAAGGGGTTTTGTGGAAAAACGAGTTTGTTGTATCACAAAGACAAGTACATTTTAAGTGTTATTCTATTATCTGAATTCAAACGTTTCATGATTGTCTACTTTACCTAACTTATATGATTGTTAAGTTCCTGCTCAAGCTTCACAACAGATCACCAGCAAACTGGAAAAAAACTCCTGTTAAGTCCACACCGACAAGAAAAGGTCTTCCTCCCTTTCAGTTGTGCCTTAAAACAATTTTGTCAACATCAGATGTGATGCAAGGTGGTGTTCATCAATTATGTATGGACGAAGGTGTTTTTGGTATTTATGATCATATCGAGTTTATCGGAAAAGAGGACATGGAGCAGATTTTCAGTCATCTTGAATTAGGCATCATTGTTGTTCATTACTACATCTAGTAATCTGATCAGTACTCTATTATTTATTTAGGTGAACAATTTATTTACACATTTCAATGAAAATAGTCTAATGTCTATTATGTTTTTATTTAAGGTTCTTGTATGAAAAAGTGATGCGCGAGAATGAACTCTCAAAGAGATTATGTTTCATTGCTTTCCACCGTGTCAATGCACCGACAATTTCACTAAATAAAGATGCAGTAACAGACCACTTTGTTGAGATATATATGTCCACCAAAGAGAATGAGCTTTGTTTTTTTACCCTATAATACTGGACCCAAGTAAGATTTTCATTCTAATATTTGTATCTTTTGCATAAAAATTATCCATATAAACTTTTGTTATATTTTACAGTGGACACTGGTTGTTGGTTGCCATTAATCTAAAAAAGGAAGTGGTCTATTATCTGAATTCATTGGAGCATAATTGGACAACATATCTGGATCTAAAGGAAATGGTTGATAAGTAAGTCATATTGGACGAAATATTCATGTGTATATGTATATTTATAGTATGATTGTTCTAAATTTATGTTTTTCTTTTTATAGATCAATACTAATATACCGAGCACAACAAGATCATCGAGTAGCACGGTCTAAATTGGACACTATTACATGAGTCTATGTTCAGGTATATTAATTTTCATATTGTTGCTTAATAGTGATGCTAATTGATAACACAAAATAACTCTATATTAATTCTTATTTGTTTGTCTATGTGTAGTGTCCTCAACAAAAAAAACGGCATAGACTGCGGGTATTACGTGTTGAGGTTTATGAAAGAAATCATTCAAATGGATCAATTAGAGGTTCCTATCATGGTATGCATGGATTTATAACAAGATTTAATTTAATATTTATCGGATATGTCATAATTTATTATTTTAAACTAACTAATACATATTTTGTTTTGTTATGTAGTACTTCGATAAATTCAATGTTTCTCATTACACGCCCTCAAAATTGCATGAAATTAAGGAGGAATTGTGTGAATACATGATTGAAAGAAGGGTCTTCTAGGTATAAGATAAATGGACTTATATGTGAATGTATAGTTTTGTGAATGGTTTATTTTACGTACAGTTTTGTGAATGGTATTAATGTAAATGACTTGATTTGTATAAATAGTTTTGGATTGAAATGGAATTAGTGTGGTATATTAGTGAAATTGTATTAATACAGGTATATAAATAGTTTTGTAAATAGTTTTGGACTGAAAATGTGAAGTATAACAGGTTTAATACAAGTTTATACAAAAAAGGGGTTGATCTTACCTGATCAGGAGGGCCTTCCAAGGATTGTAGATTGGGCCAGAGAGTGAGGTGAGTGAGAGGGGGGTGTACCTGCAAGGTGCTCCAATGCTTAAGTCAGAAGAGGTACAGAATAAGGTTATCAAAGTGTAAGTTAGAATACCTGTCCCTTTGCCATGAAAGGGGTATTTATATTGAGCCCCCAGCGCTGGGCCAAGGCTCCTAATGGGCTGGATTAGCTAGGCCCAAGGAGGAGCTGCCAGGGGACGCGTAAGAAGCGTGAAGACCTAGACCAAGGTCTGCTCCCTGGTCCAACTGCCCCTATCCCTAAGGAGGTAATATAGGGGAGTTGGGTGACGTGTTAAGTGATGTGCCGTTGTGGTTTTGCCCGACATAACCTAGGTGCCCGTGATGTAGGCTGATGATATGTGGGTGAAGACCATGGGACGGACAACACGTTCTTTGCCCGACACGTAGTCAGAACGTCGAGGAGACGTTCCTCGGGTGGAAAGACCTTCGCCCGACGTATCCGCGTGCTTGGTCGTTTGGGCTTGGACCCGACGAGCGTTGGGCCGTGCCGTGCATAATGTCATGGCCCAGTCCAGAACAGGAGCCCCCCAAGTCGAGTCTCTGAGCCAGAGCGATGACTTATGTTGTAACTGGGGGTTCCCCGAGCTGACGGGGAGGTGTGATCGTTCGGCAGGTGAGGTTGTAATAGACTTGTTCATGAATTCCTCTTTCCCCGGTAGTGCCGGGGATGGAAGTGATCGGTTGGTATGCATCTTCTTAGTAACAGACGAGGGTATGACGCGGGGACATGGCGTCTTGATGAGTCGGGGAGACGGACAGGTGCCCGGTGTCGTTTCAGTTTCTTTTTTGGATAGACGTGTCTCAGACTTAATGGCGTCGCTTCGTTTTGTGTGCAAAGACGGCGTAGGCAGTAGGTAATGATGACCTAGCGCGTTGGTCCACGCGCCAGGCACTATAAAAGGAAGTTGAGTAACTTCATTTCCACTTTTTCGCTCCTACGTTCACCGGAAGTTCTCCATATTCTCTCTTGTCTGCTCGTTCAGCCGTCTGAACCGCCGTCTCCACCCGTCCTCTTGTCTGAAACACCGTCCCTTGCCCGTGCGCCACCGTCTCCTTTTCAACTTCTCTATGTCAGGTATGATTTTGTCTCTGTAATTCATCATTTTCCTTTCTGTTTTCCGTAAAATGCATGTTATATCCGTAGAAATGTGGTTAGGTTTGACTTAGGAATAGTGTAATGGACTGTAGATGTACTGTATATGGTAGAAAATAGGGTTAGGATCATACTGTACCGGGCAGAAATTTCATATGCCGGGCAATATTTGCATAAGCTGTATGAATTTTCTGCCCGGTATCTTAAGAACGCGCGTGTCTCTGAGTTGAGCACAGTTAGTGTCTGTCGCCGCCACGCCCTTTCACTTGACCTGCGGTGGAAGGGTGGATTTGATATGACGTCGAATTCACTCTTTCTGTCTGCGTTTCAGGTGCTACCGGGCGTTTACGACCGAGGAGGGAAGACTCCGGGTCCTCGACCGAAGATGCGACAATCGCTCGTCTCCCTGTTGGGGATGGGAGTGTCAGGGATGGTACCGAGCACGCCTCCTCTTCCGGGCAGGCTGACTTCTCCTGGGTTGCGGACGAGCCCTTGGAGGAGGAATCATATTTCTGCGACGAGGCTATCCCCGCTTACGCTGTGGTCGAGAACATAAGCCGGGAGGACCCACCGAACTGGTATTGTTGCGCCCCCAAGGAAGAAGACCGTATCTGCCATCATTTTCCGGGGAAGCAGTTCACTATGTATGAATTTGCTTTCCGTGAGGCGGGGATTAAACTGCCCTTCAACTCCTTCCAGATGTCGATCTTCAAATGGCTTCGGCTGGCGCCGTCCCAACTGCATCCCAATGCTCTCGCCTTTATGCGGGCATTTGAGTTGGTCTGCCAGTTCCTCGGTATCGGTTGTACCCGGGCCCTCTTCTTCCACGTCTTCCATCTCCAGCGGTCCGGCTCCCGTGGGTGTCACAGCTGGGTCTCTTTCAAACAGCCTGTGCGCCTGTTCAAGACGTACGTGGATTCTGCCCGTCACTTCAAGGGCCGGTGGTACGTGGTAATGCCGATCACCCGTGCCGCCCTTCACTCCTTGTATTATTATCAACGAACGCCAAACGGGGAGGAGACATTGATGTCGAAGGTACCGCTGAGGTGGCAGCGCGATCATTTCGACCTCTCCACGGCCCATTACAGGATCAAATACTCGATGCTCGGTACTGAGGATACGCTCGCGTATAAGAAGCTAGTTGATTACGTGCAGAGCTTCAGTTTGGGGTTCTGGGCGAATCGACAGGGCGTGCCCTACCTTGACGAGGCCGGGGCACCAATTACTGAGACGCGCTACATCAATACGAAGGCCTTGCTCGAGTGTAATACCGAGGAGGAAGCTCTAGCGTTATTGAGTAGGCAGTTTTTGCTTAGTCTTTTATTTTTGTTTATGTCTTCGCTCGCTAATGTTTGTGTGTAATATTTTGCAGGTGCCATGCCCAGTACACGTGATCGGGTTTTGAAGCTGGCGAATCAGGCCGGTGCAGCTGACCGGGTGCCCAAGAAGAAAAAGAAAACTGTGGCCCGTGTCTTGGAGACTGCTGGTGATGCTGGGGCCGGTACTTCGAATGTGGCGAGCGTGACTCCTTCCTCTTCTCCTCGGGCTAACCCGATAGATATTCCTGACAGTCCGTCGCCAGCGGCCTCTCCCCTCCACAAACGGAAGCGTCCGGCGGGGACTCTTTCAAGGTCGTCACTAGGAAGTCCGGGTGGACCGGGCAGCTATCTGCTACCTCCTTGCTACGTGGAACGGTCGTTCTTCAAGGCCGAGGAGGCGATTGCTGTGTCGGCGCCCGAGGCCAAGGCTATTCTAGATCAGGATGCTGGTGCCCGACGCAAAGATCTGGCTAGGGACATTGCCGCTGTCATCCGGGTGATGGAGACGGCCATGGTCTTGACCGACACTTCGGTCTCCACTTCCTCGCTGGAGGATGCCCTTTTGCAGGTCCGGTCGGAGAAGGACAAGCTGTCCAAAGACCTGTCGGACTACAAAGAGGAGCATCAGCTGCAGGAAGGGCTGAGCCAGAAGCTGGACGAGGCAGAGAAGGAGCGGGACCAGTTAAAGGCTGCTAAGGCGAGTTTGGAAGAGCAGGTGGCCGATCATCAGAAGCTGACCGAGGACAATGCTGGCCTGCGGGCTCAGATTGACTCTCTCGAGGAAAAGGTCTGTTCTCTGGCCGACGAGACCGAGGAGGAACGTGCCCTTGGTTCGCGCGGTGAGCTGCTGGGCATATCCGCTCTCTCAACCAAGACCTTGTGGCCGTTTTCAAAGAGGGTTTCGACAATGCTGTCGAACAACTTGGGCTTCTGAACCCTGAGTTGGTGACAGCGGGGTCGGCCCATAACTACTGTGTCAGGGATGGTGAGATCGTCTGCCCGTTTGAAGCGGAGGAAGAGCTGGGGGGTGAGGAAGAAGAGGAGGAAGAGGAAGTGCTCCGAGCGGAGTCTTAGTTATTTGTTTTTATTTGGTTTTTTTGATTTAGTTGTTATGGCCTGTGTGCCTTATTATGTGGCCTGCGTGCCCGTTATATATTTTGGCCTTCGGGCATGTGTAATATGGCCTTTGGGCGTACTTGGCTTCGGCCGTTGTTATTGTTTTTAATGTATGAATGTTTTTGTTGTCATTCATTGTGTTCGTTTATGTTTGATATTTGCTTTTATGAATTCGTACTCTGCTCGACCTCGTTAATCTCCTCGGTTTAGGGAACCGACGAAGTATCGGGCTTTGTGCCCGTTGGGATCGAAGCCCGGGTCCGTTGTTCGAACCCTGGTCTCGAGGCTTGGGCTTTCCCATCGCGAGCTGGGTGCCCTGCCTGTCCTGGTACTTCGACGTTGAGTCTTGGTCAAGATCCCAATTGTCGGGGAGGGTTGTGTTCACTATGTGACCCCGGCTCGTTCCCGGGTCTCGCGGTTCCTCTCTGGGGTTTTGGAGACGAAGAGCGTGGTCGTACCACCCACGTCTCCCCGTGATACATTTAGCTGTAATATTGTCTAAGTTTTTCTGCGTTCCATGGTCGAGCGAGTTGTTCCCCTTGTAGGTTTTCTAGGTAATAGGCCCCGTTGCTCCTCTTGTCGCGGACGCGGTAGGGGCCTTCCCAGTTGGCTGCCAGTTTGCCCTCTCTTGGGTTTTTCTGGTTTCTTCTGAGGACCAGGGTGCCGATCTGGAACTCTCTTCTTATGACCTTCGCGTCGTGGCGTAGTGCTATTTTTTGTTTGAGGGTCGTTTCCCTGAGGGCTGCTTCGGAACGAATCTCCTCGACCAGATCGAGTTCGGCTCTAAGGGTTTCGTCATTCATTTCCTCGTCTAGGGGTTCCTCTATCCTCCTCGTTGGTGCCCATATTTCCATCGGGATGACTGCTTCGGTGCCGTAAGTCAGTCGGAATGGGGTTTCCCCGGTGGTAGAATGCGGTGTTGTGCGGTAAGCCCATAGGACGCTATGTAGTTCCTCGACCCATGCTCTTTTCGCGTCGCCGAGTCTTCGTTTAAGGCCACGTAAGATTACTCTGTTGGCCGCCTCCGCTTGCCCGTTCGTCTGTGGATGTTCGACAGACGTGAAATGCTGTTTAGTGCCCAGGCTGGCGACGAAGTCCTGGAATCCTCCGTCCGTGAACTGTGTCCCGTTGTCCGTGACAAGTGCCTGGGGTATGCCGAACCGAGCGAGGATGTTGCGTTTAAAGAACCGGAGAATGTTCTGCGCGGTTATTTTAGCCAGTGCCTCCGCTTCGATCCATTTGGTAAAGTAATCCACCCCGACGATGAGGTATTTATTCTGGTATGATCCGGTGACGAAGGGTCCGAGGATGTCCATGCCCCACCACGCGAAGGGCCATGGGGAAGACAGTGATTTTAGGTCGTTCGGGGGTGCGAGGTGCATGTCAGCGTGTCGTTGGCATTTGTCACACCTTTTGACGTGCTCCTTTGAATCGCTTTGCATGGTCGGCCAGTAGTAGCCTGCTCGAAGGGCCTTTCGTGCGAGCGATCGCCCGCCGAGGTGTTGAGCGTTAATTCCCCGGTGTATCTCTCCAAGTATGTCGGGGACTTTCTCTTCCTCGACACATTTAAGTAACGGTATGGAGAACCCTCTCCGGTAGAGTTTACCTTCGAGGAGTACGTACGAGCACGCTCGTCGTTTGAAAGTGGCCGCCTCTTTCGGGTCAGCTGGGAGTTCGTCTCGTGTGAGGTAATTGTAGATGGGTGTCATCCAACAGTGAGCATCCCCGATAGCGTTGACCTCGAATGGAGGAGGTAGTTTGTCGATGCTGGGTCGAGGAAGGATTTCTTGAATTACTGATTTATTCCCACCCTTTTTCCTCGTGCTGGCTAGTTTCGAGAGGATGTCTGCCCGTGTGTTGTGCTCGCGAGGTATGTGTTGAACTTCCCACTTTTCAAATTTATCGAGTTTTTCTTTGACAAGGGACAAGTACTCGACGAAGTTGTCGTTCTTGGTTTGGTACTCTCCTCGCACCTGTGAGGCCACGAGCTGGGAGTCTGTGGATATTTTTACTTCTTTTGCTCCCAGGTCCTCGGCTAACCTCAGGCCTGCGATAAAAGCCTCGTATTCGGCTTGGTTGTTCGACGTCGGGAAAGCCAGTGCTAATGAAACCTCGATCAGGATCCCATCCTCGTTCTCGAGGATGATCCCGGCTCCGCTGCCTGATGTGCTAGAGGCGCCGTCGACGAAGATCGTCCATTTGTGGGCGCCCTCTGCTGGTGTCGGGCAGTGGGTCATTTCCGCGACGAAGTCGGCCAATGCTTGGGCTTTCAAGGCTTTCCTACTTTCGTATTGTATGTCGAATTCGGAGAGTTCTAGCGACCACTTGAGCATTCTCCCGGCCATATCTGGTCGTCCGAGTAGCTGTTTGATTGGTTGGTCGGTCCTCACCTTTATCGTGTGTGCGAGGAAGTAATATCGAAGTCTCCTCGCCGCATTGATGAGGGCTAGGGCGACCTTTTCGATTTGCTGATAACGGAGCTCGGGGCCTTGGAGCGCTTTGCTCGTAAAATAGATGGGCTTTTGTCCCTCGTCGGTCTCTCTTATTAGAACAGCGCTGACGGCCTCGGTCACCACGGACAGGTATAGGTATAGGGTTTCCTTTTCTAATGGTCGTGATAAGACCGGGGGTTCGGATAGAACCTTCTTTAGATGGAGTAATGCTTGCTCGCATTCGTCGGTCCAGTCGAAGGTAGCCTCTTTGCGAAGGAGTCTGAAGAATGGTAATGCGTGCTGGGCGGACTTGGCGATGAAACGGGAGAGTGAGGTGAGCACTCCATTGAGGGATTGGATCGATTTCTTGGTCCTCGGGGTCGGGAATTCCGAGAATGCCCGACATTTGTCGGGGTTGGCCTCGATTCCTCTTTCGGTGAGGTAGAACCCCAGGAACTTTCCTGCCCGTACTCCGAACGTGCACTTTTCGGGATTGAACCTCATCTTGCACTGCCTCGCCTGCTCGAACACTTTGGTTAGATGTCGAGCATGGGTAACCTCCTCGTGTGATTTGACGATCATGTCGTCCATGTATACTTCTAGCATGTCCCCTATCTCATCCTTGAAGACTTTGTTCATCATGCGTTGGTATGTAGCACCAGCGTTCTTGAGCCCGAACGGCATTACGTTGTAATAGTAGTTGCCCGTTGGGGTCATGAATGCAGTGTGTCTCTTGTCTGTGGGAGACATAGGGATTTGGTTGTATCCACTATATGCGTCCATGAAGGACAAGAGTTTAAAACCTGCAGAATTGTCTACGAGCATATCTATATTAGGGAGGGGGAAAGCATCTTTCGGGCAAGCCCTATTAAGATCAGTATAATCAACACACATACGCCATTTTCCATTATTTTTCTTAACGAGGACTACATTAGAGAGCCAGGTTGTGTACTGGGCTTCAGAAATAAAATTTGCCTCTAAGAGGTCTTTTACAGCTCGCTCGGCAGCCTCTGCCTTCTCGGGCGACTGTTTGCGCCTACGCTGTGCTATGGGCTTGGCTGCCCGATCTAAAGCTAGCTTGTGACACGCGATCTCAGGATCCAGACCGGGCATTTCTGCGGCATTCCACGCGAAGAGGTCAGAGTTCTCCTTGAGGCATGCCACGAGTTTTTCTCTAGTTCCCTCGGGTAGCCCCTTACCTATTTTCACTGTCCTTTCTGGGTCGTCCCCGAGGGGGATGAGCTCGAACTCTCCGTCGGGGATTGGTCGAACCGGGTGTTCGAGAGATCTTTCCTTGGTGGACTTCCCTTCCTCGGTTTCATCTAGCCCAATACGACAGTCGAGGTCGATGGCGTTAACTCCCCGAGGAGGGTCCTCGGTCCTGAGTTTTTTGTTGTTGCAGCTGCTCTTTGTGCTGACCACGGCCTGTCCTTTTACTGCAGCGTCGTAGCATCGCCGGGCCGCTTCGATGTCGCCGTGGATGGTGACCACGCGGCCCAATTTGGTGTAGTATTTCATCTTCAGGTGGACGGTAGATGGGACCGCGATGAGTTCGGCCAGTTTTGGGCGTCCGAAGATGCAATTGTAAAGGGAGGGACAGTCCACGACCAGGAATTGGATTTTGATTTCCCTGGCCGTTTCCTGCTCCCCGAAGGTGACGAGGAGCTCGACATATCCCCATGGCCTTGTCGTTGCCCCATTGAACCCTTGAAGGTCGGATCCGACATCGGGTGCCAGGTTGGTCTTGTCTAATTTCAGAGTCTTGAAGAGGTGGACGTACATGATATCCACTGAGCTGCCTTGATCGACTAGGATGCGTCGGACGTCGAACTGGGCTATCTTTGCTCTGATCAATAGTGGGATGCCCGAGTTCGGGGATCCGCCCGGGAGTTCCTCCAGGAAAAAGGATATTGGGTTGGATTTCCCCCGGTATCTTGTCAATGTCGCCTTCTGCTCGGGGGCAGTCAGTAGGAGCTCGTCGAACTTGCGTTTGACTGATAGGGCAGCGGCTTCACCGTTAAATCCTCCACCTGATATTACCAGCGCGGTTGGGAAGTCTTCCCAAGGGCTGAGTGCAGCGATTCTGCCTTCGGGCAGTGGCTCGGGGAGGAAGAAATCTTCCGGGCGTGACACGCAGAGGGCCACTTGGTAAGGAGAGTTGTCGGGGGGTGTTTCTTCCCGGGGTCTCTTCGTTTCTGCCTCGTCGTGTCTGGGGGTTTCGTTCTTCCTCGTATACTGCTTTAGGTGCCCCTCTTGGATTAAAATCTCTATTGCATCCTTCAGGTGGACGCAGTCTTCGGTCACATGCCCGTGACTTCTGTGGAACCGGCAGTACTTAGATTTTTCGGTGTGAGGCTTTGGCGCAGATGGTTTTGGGAACCTGACTCTGCCCTGTTTGAATTCAGAGTTGATGCATTCTGCGAGGATGCGTTCTCGAGGGGCTGTCAGTAAGGTGTACTCGCTGTATCGGCCCGCGGGGCCTCTTCCTTCTCGGAGCTCGCGAGGTCTTTCTTCTCTTCGCTTGTCCCCGTTGCGACGGGGAATGTTTGGGTCCTCGCGTTTGGAATGTTCGGTATCTCCAGCATTACGTCCGCTGCGGGCGTTGTGTGCCACCTGTTTTTCCTCGTATCTAATGTAGGCCTGGGCCTTGTGCAGAAGTTCGTTCAGTGTGCGGGGAGACTCGATCCCGACCGCTCTGCTCAGCTCACTACCGGGCAAGAGCCCTCTTTCGAGGAGGTACTTCTTCATGTGTTTGGTAGTATCCACCTCGACAGCTTCTTGGTTGAATCGCTCGATGTATGAGCGCAGTGTTTCATTCTTCTTTTGCACTATGGCTTCGAGGGTCGCCTCAGTCTTGGGGTGGCGACGGGAAGCAGTGAAGTGCCTGGTGAACATGGACCTCATAACCCTCCAAGAGGTAATGGATTCGGGGGCCAAGCTTTTGTACCAAGCCATGGCCCCTTTCCTGAGGGTTGTTGAAAACAGTCGACATTTGAGGTGACCGGTGATATCATTGCGGTAGTCGAGCATTGCGTTGACGTTGTCGACGTGGTCGTCGGGATCGGTGGTCCCGTCGTACACGGCTAGATTGGGCGGTTTCTCCATGCCTTTGGGGAGCGGGGCTTCCATTATTGCCCGAGACAGGGGGCAGTGCAAGTCTTCCTCGTCGCTCCTCAGTGGAGATAATTCATTGTTGTCGGGGCTATGCCCGCGCCTTGGTGAAGTTCCTGCTCGACCATTGTCACGACGGGCGCGTGCCCTGCTGACGTGGGGTTCGGGAGAGCGACGCCCGCGCTTCTTAGTTGGCTTTGGACGTTGCTGTGTCCTCCTCTCCCGCTGAGGTCGGGATTCTTGTCGCTCGGCCTCGAGGGCCATGATTCTTTCGTGCTGCTGACAGAGCATAGAACCTGCCTGATTGAGGGCATTTACCATGGCGATCATCGTGGTGTCTCCTTCAACGGGGACGGGGATGGGATGAAATGTCTCTGCCCCTAGATTTTGAGCGTGAGGGGCATCCCCGTTATTTTGGGGTTCTGGAGACGGGGTGGCTGGTCGACCGTCTCGAGCGTCTGCTTCATGGGATTGCGGGCCGTCGTCCATGGTATAGTCGACGAGGGGACGGCTGCGTTCTCCAGGTTGTTCTCCGGCCATGTTGGAAGGACAAAAATGAATGAGCTTTGATCCTCTGTTGATGAAGATGGGGATAGCTGATTCCCACAGACGGCGCCACTGATCTTACCTGATCAGGAGGGCCTTCCAAGGATTGTAGATTGGGCCAGAGAGTGAGGTGAGTGAGAGGGGGGTGTACCTGCAAGGTGCTCCAATGCTTAAGTCAGAAGAGGTACAGAATAAGGTTATCAAAGTGTAAGTTAGAATACCTGTCCCTTTGCCATGAAAGGGGTATTTATATTGAGCCCCCAGCGCTGGGCCAAGGCTCCTAATGGGCTGGATTAGCTAGGCCCAAGGAGGAGCTGCCAGGGGACGCGTAAGAAGCGTGAAGACCTAGACCAAGGTCTGCTCCCTGGTCCAACTGCCCCTATCCCTAAGGAGGTAATATAGGGGAGTTGGGTGACGTGTTAAGTGATGTGCCGTTGTGGTTTTGCCCGACATAACCTAGGTGCCCGTGATGTAGGCTGATGATATGTGGGTGAAGACCATGGGACGGACAACACGTTCTTTGCCCGACACGTAGTCAGAACGTCGAGGAGACGTTCCTCGGGTGGAAAGACCTTCGCCCGACGTATCCGCGTGCTTGGTCGTTTGGGCTTGGACCCGACGAGCGTTGGGCCGTGCCGTGCATAATGTCATGGCCCAGTCCAGAACAGGGGTAAAATTGATTTTTTTTAAAAATCCAATTAAATTATAGGTATAGAAAAGACAACGCTTTCTGGAAAAAGCGTTGTCTAATGTTAAAATTATAGGACAACATTAGAAAGCACTTTAAAAAACAATGTGAAAAGGGGAACAAAAGAGAGCGCTTTAGGAAAAAACGCTCTCTAAAGATGTATAAAAAATGTATTTAAATATTATACGCATACTTTATACAACGCTTTTTAAAGAAAAAACGTCTTCTAAAGGCCAACATTAGACGACGCTTTTTCCCAAAAAACGTTGTCTAAAGATATATACAAAAACTAATTAAAATTTTATATTTATATATTAAACAGCGCTTTTAAGGAAAAAATGATTTTAAAGATATACATTAGACAACGCTTTATAAAGCGTTATCTAAAGACCCGTTTAGAAATCACTTTTTAGGTAAAAAAATGCTTTCTAAATTGGCCTTTAGACAACGCTTTTTCCTTAAATTAAAACGTTGTCTTTACCTACGATAGCGCAGACTTAGACAACACTTTTAAGCATTTTTAAAGGTAAGAAAAAGCGCTTTCGTAGGTCTTGTTTGACATACTAGTGTTCGCAGATGTATCCCCGGAAGCAGTTAGTGTAAAAAAAAACGTCCGAAAGTATATCAGCGAAACCAAAAAATATAATTAGAAATGCAACAGATGACTGAGAGTATTATTGGTAGATTGAGAAACTCAGTAATGTTTTTACTTTTAATTTTCTTTAGAAAATTTTAAGTGACACCTATTTTTTTATACTCACATTACTAGCATTTTTTTTATCATATTACTTCTTAATTTTTTTTCACTATTAATATTGGATTTTGAAAATACCAAAATAAAGTCTATGTTTTGTATCAACTTTTTTATTTATAAAAGAGCTGATGAAAAATCTATAATTTTATACTACATTTTTGGAAGGAAAAAAACGATATAAAATATAACTTATTTTAAAAATCTATAACTTTTATAAGTTATGATGTTATACCATTTTTTTTAAATAACGCTAACAATTACATAACATGTTGGATTTATCATAAAATTCATTAGTAATAAATTAGTTTTTTTTAATAATTACTACAAAATCCCTATATTTTATATTGATTATTTCAAAAATCAGATATAAAATCAAAGATTTTTCAAATTTTAGTATTTTACATTGAATATTTTGAAAATTCATCAGTTTTTTTTTATTATCGATAAAAATGTGTATCGGATTTTTTGAATGGCATACTGAATTTTTTATGTCTGAGAGAAATTTTTTTAAAACAATTAAAAAAATGAAAGAAATATTTTTTATATTAAAAAAATATAAAATGTCATATATAATTTTATGAAGTTTTAATTCATCTTTTTGTCCTTTAACTTAATTTATGTTTTCGATATAGTTCATTAATTGAAAAACGTTACACTCTAGTTCCTTAAAGCACTTCCGTTAGCCTAACAAGTCATTTCTGTTAAGTTTTATAGAAAAAAAAACGTTAAAAAATGCCTATGTGGCAGATGTACACTATTTTTAAAATATGACGTGGTATATTTTTTATTTTTCCAATTATTGATAAATTATTTTAATTTAAATTATTTGATTTTTTAAAAACATTATTTTAGATATATTTAATTCTTATAATATATAAAACAATCTCCTTCCTCCTTCTCCAAACCCTCCAAACCCTAGCCGTCATCTTTTTCTCTTCTTCCTCCCTCTTTCCTCGCTGCATTCCATTACTCCGCTCCTTCTCTCACAAGTCAAATTTCTGATTCACATATTGCTTTCTCTTCAAGCTTAATCGCATGTTCTCTTACATTCTCTTCAATCGATTCAGAAATCTCTAGAAGACATGCCTGGTTCTAATTTCTTTTCTTCATGGGATTTCTCTAGAAGAAGGCCTTAAATACATGTTCCAAGATAAAGGCCTTGTAACCGTAAGTATCTGAATCCTTAAAAGATTGTTTTTTCTCTCTCTTTTTGATTAACTGGTCTTTTGAAGTGGTTTGGTCAATCTTATTCTATTTAGCTGACCACACCTTATGAGATAACTTGCTTGGTAGCTTTTGTATTTAATTTTCTTCATAGATTCCTTTTTTTTTGTTGAAAATATTGAGGTAAAAAAGTAATTCTTTATTAAATTTGCAGGTATGGTTTGCAGGTATGATCTTTGTAGCTTCTTTGGTGCGCGAGGTTTTAGGGGAATCTAAGAAAGTGGATTCAGGTGAATTTTTCGTTGACCGAGTTCTTAAACTGTTTGCAAGTGAATTTGACTGTCAGGGGTGACGGAAATCTATTCCTGTTTGAGAGATATTGTTGTGTTATCTTTACAAAGAAGATTGTTGGGTATTTTCTCAGTTTGTAAGAAGTGAAGATTTTGAGACAGATTTTAGTTTGGTTATAATTTTGGTATCAATTATAGATGAACTTGGTTATAATTTTCAGCTTGATTATAGTTGTAGATGATTTGGTAGTACAATATTGATCTGGTTGTATATAGAACTTTACATCAATTGAAGATGATTTTGGTTATAATTTTTAGCTTTGATTTTGATGTTATTTTGGTTTAACATAATTAACTTACAGGTTCTGTAAATTAATTAGTAATTTTTATGTTTTTAAATTAATTATGTAAATTAATTAATTATATTTTTTTTAATTTGTATTATTTATTATTATTTTTGCTGACTCAACACACACTTGGCATGTCATCCGACATTCACTAACGGCTAAATACAAAAAGTAAAAATAAAAAATCTTAACGGAAGTAATATTATGAGATTAATGCGAAACATATTTTTATTGAGAGACTAAAATAAAACTCAAAATTAATTTATAGGACTCGGAAATTAATTATACCTTTTATGAATGAAAAATAAAATTCTCAATTTTTTTATTCACTATAAGCTTATTCTCACTTTGTCTTACAAAACATTTATTATACAAAAAAAAATTTATAAGCTTTTTCTCACTATGTAGCAAGGGATTTTTTAGTTACTGAAAGCAATATGTAAGTGTCCATAGACCTAGTGTTATTGTTATTATGGAAACAAGATGTACTCCCATGAAACTTCAAAATCCTCTTGCTAAAATGGGTTATGATGGATTCTGTGCTAACATAAACCAAGGTTTTGCGGAAGGTATTGCCATGGCCTGGAAAGAGGAGGATCTCAATATAGTTATGATGGAGAATAAATTTCAATTTATACATTGTAAGGTTCAACCGAGACAAGGTTCTAATTGGTTTTTTTACTGTCACTTATGCTAGTCCCAGTGTTGACAACAGAAAATTGTTATGGAGTGATTTGCATGCTATAAGTAAGAACATGAGGGAGGCGTGGATGGTAATGGGAGATTTCAATGACATTGCGTATGCTCACGAAAAGAAGGGAGGTGCTTCGATCTGTCCTAATAAGTGCAAGAGATTCAGAGATAATATTGATAAATGTGATCTTATGGATAGAATGAACATGGAGGTTACGGATGAAGAGATAAAGAACGCTTTGTTCTGCATGGCCCCGTGGAAATCCCGGGACCGGACGGATTTCCAGCTGGATTTTTACCAAAATGCGTGGAACATAGTGGGGAGGACGGTTTGCAGTTTTGTTAAGGAGGTGTGGCAGAATCCAAGTAAGTTGGCGGATGTCAACAAAACTGATATATCTCTCATCCCGAAAGTTGAACATTCAGACCAAGTAAATCAATTTCGACCAATATCGCTTTGCAATGTCAATTATAAGATTGTTAGTAAGATGGTGGTGGAAAGATTAAAAAGCTGCATACCAATGTTGGTTTCTCCTTATCAGTCAGGTTTTGTGCCTGGAAGGAGTATACATGAAAACATTATTGTGGCTAATGAAGTGATTCATATCATGGAGAGAAGCAAGAGTAAGAAAGGCTTTTTTGCCATCAAGGTGGACGTCTCAGTTGGGATTTTATATGGAGAGTGTTGGTAGAAATTCAGTTGCCAATTTCCATGATAAATATAATAATGCATGGAATTACTAGCGTGGAGACGAATATCAAGTTGAATGGAGTCCAAATGGAATTCTTTCGACCGAGTAAGGGATTACGGCAAGGACTAGGAGATCCAATCTCACCGTATATCTTTGTTTTGTGTGTTGATAAATTGTCTTACATTATCATGCATGAAGTTGAAAAAGGTAATTGGAAGGATATTAAGGTTTGTAAGGAAAGACTGGGAGTTTCGCATTTGATGTTTGCAGAAGATTTGTTGTTATTCGGTGAAGCGACTGTGAAACAGATGCAATGTGTGAATCGTAGCTTGGAGAAATTTTGTGCACTGTCTGGAGAGCAAGTCAGTCAAGAGAAGACTAGTGTTTTGTTTTCAAAAAATGTTACTAGAAACATGAGAGAGAGCTTGCTGCAACTTTATGGTTTTAAGGAAACTTCCACTCTTGGCAAATACTTGGATGTGCCGGTTACGGGGAAGGTGTTGGAAATAATGAAATATTATTTCTATTAAGTTGTTCCAATTATGACAAAGTGGGTTATAGTTAATTGGCAATAAATGTTTCACATAAGTCTCACATTGGAAGTGGAGTAAAATTAAATAACATTTATAAGACCTTTGGAACAATGTACTTTCCAAAGGAGCCAAAGAGGATAAAGTGCCACATAGTCATATGTGGTGGTCCCAAGCATTATGTCACTTGTCTCATACAAAACACCCCACCGGCGACACCGGCTCTGGCTCCGGAACCGGATCCGAGGGCGTGGGCGTAGAGGCGCTAGTGGCGGCTTGTAGACAGTTCCAACTCTAAGACAATTTGAGAGTGTGCTTGAAATACTTTTAAGGAAAGTGATTTCGTTCGCGATTCAGTCTGGATCCATTCGACATTGAAGAATTATCTAACAGAAGGCTCCAAGAAGAAGGGACTACCAATATATTATTGATCAGGTGAGTGCAAAGCTGGAAGGGAAATACTCTTGCATTTGCGGGTAGAATTACTCTTGCTAAAAGTGTGCTTGAAGCCTTACCAATTTATCCGATGATAGCGTCTATGTTACCTAAGGCTTGTGTTAAAGAAATTCAGAAGCTTTAACGAAGTTTCGTTGGGGAGATAATGATGAGAAGACACATTATCATGCTGTGAATTGGAAATATGCGGATAATAGGAACACTGTGAAGCTGGAAGCTCGAGCTGCTGATTCGGCATTGTGGAAAAATGTGGTGCGCATTTGGCCTGAGGTTGAGAAGCATGTTTTGTGGAAGGTTGGAAATGGCAATGTCAAGGCGTGGGAGTCTAAGTGGATTGGTTCGGATATTCGTATACCAGATGCTAATGTTACAATTCCTTGCCATTATATGGGAGCTGTAAACACTCCGTTTTTATTTTGATTATTATTTGTGAATTAACTAGGAATTGATGTAATTGATTGTTGGTTTTGAGGTGTATTCGCTGTAATTACATACCTATAGTAAGAGATAGTAGCCTTAATTAAGAGGGAGACTTTAAGGCAATAGGGGTGTGTGACCAAAAATGTAGAGATTGGTGATGTAGGAGCAAAACTAATTAGATTATGTTAGTTAAAATATATTTAATTATAATAACAGGAGAATATTAATTTAAATAATATTGGGTGTACTTAATTATAATAGTATAAGAGGTATTATTATTATTATTATTATTATTATTATTTTATTAATTAAAATAATCAAATTTAATTAGTAAATGGACGGGGAGGAGAATAAGGAGTTAGTGAGGAAAATAAGGGAGAATAGGTTTCATGTGGAATTGGTGGGAGGTTAACAAAAGAAAAGAAAGGCAGGATTGTTATCACGTAAGAATATCAGAGAGGAAGAACAAGAGGGAGGCTAAGGAAAATCTTCATAATCAATTCTCGCATAATTTTATTAGGAATTCAGGTAAGGGGGGAGAAAGGATTCTAAATTAGGTGATTTAACATGATGGGGTAGTGAGGGTTTCCTTCCCTCATAGGATTTTTCTGTTGTTTTGATGTGTTGTTTTGATGAATATGTGATGAATACTTGAGTGTATGATTGATGCTACGAATTTGTAATTATGTTGGTTTAATTTTGTGGATTATTGGTGATATACTGGCGTAGTTATTTTGTTGAATGAATACGTGATGCAAAATGTTGTTGCTACTGCATGTGAACCTAATACAGGAAGGTAATAATATTGAATTTAGTAATTTGGATGAAAGAAAGACATAATTAAGAGAGTAAAATTGATGTAGAAACAATCCTAAGTCTGGTAAATTGGACTGAGATGGAATCGTAAGAAGTTACAGAAACGAAGGAAGGGGGAGCGAAACAGAGAATACAAAGTTGGTCTATGGGACGACCGTCTGGGGTTCATGACGATCGTCTGAAGTTGGTGACGATCGTCTCAACGTTGCAACGACCATATAGTTTGTATAATAGGTGGTGACGGTCGGCTCATGCATGTGACGCTCGTCACATGTGGCTGGAGGAGGATTTTAGTTGGTTTAGTGTCTTTTTACTGTGTCTGAGATGTTTTTGGTTTTAGAAGCATAAATTAAGTAGAGGAATAATCATTTAAAATGCAGTAGGCTTGTTAATTCAGTGGCAGAGAATTAGTAAATAATTTTAGTGATGATTTAGTAAAAGGAAATTAAATAACAAATGATTTTTGGTGATGATTTAGTAAAAGGAAATTAAGTAACAGTAGACTTAGCAACATGTTTAATATTTGGTCACTAATATGAATCAATCAAGGCTTAGTAGTAGACTAGTGATAAGTAGCAGCGACAAAGTATAGCAAATTAATGAATCAATTTAGTCGAAGATGAGTGAATGGATTAAGTATTGGAATTGAACCGAAGTAAGTTGTTTTGTGGTGCTATGGTGGTTTAGTAAGAGCATAATTAAGTGAGTGTGAGTCAGGATTTAGTAGTATGTGTTGATAAGTGGTTGGATGGGAATTAGATTGTTGTGTTGTCTCAGTTGAAGAATTAAATTTAAGACGAAAAGCCAATGTTGTTTTGGTTGCAGTTGTTGTTGTCTTTAAGACATAAAGCCAACATTGATTTGTTGTTGTCGTTGAGGGCCTTTGGCCAACGGTACGTACAATGTTTGTATTTTTGGTGTGATCCGTAGGATCGTGTTAATGTATAATATTTATTATACACATGTTGTAGGCATAGGTTGCCATATTGTATATTTTATGTGATCAGATGGATCGTGAAGAGGTATATTAATTATTATACCCGTGTTGTGTGCCTATTCATTATCATGCATTCATGAGATTATTGTTGTATTATTGTTGGAATGATCGTTGTTGGATGGGTGTATGCGATTCATTCGTACTCTGTTATGGAGAATGGTGGGATAATCGTTGTCGAATGGGCGTATGCGAAATATCCGTATGTTGGAGATAAATCATTGTCGGATGGCTGTATGTGATTTATCTGTGTTCGTTTGAATGAACAAAAAAACTGGTACCACATGCATTGTGTCTTTGTTGGGTCACATTGCATAATTATTGTTGTTTCCGATGTTGCATAATTATTGGTGAATTGTTTTGTATGTTGTTGTAAGTGAGAAACTACCCTTAAAGATGTTATTTGCACCGTATATATTTGAATTTGTTTCTCACCCTTTTGTTGTTTGTTGTCGTGTTTGTGCTTCTTTGGAAGTACAGATAATTTAGGTACTTGAGAGTGCGTGGAAGTTTGTTGATTGTTCGAGTCTTAGAGTCGCTTTGATACGTAACACGAGACTCGGTGATTTTTGATGTTTACTTATTATCATTATTTGTTACGTATCTTATTACTGTTTGCAAACCTTGTACATCAAGTGATGTTGTGGAATATTGTTGATGTTTGGAAAATTTCCATAAGATGAATGAAGTAATATTTTTCGCTGTTTTAATAAAAAAGTTTTTGTTGATTATTATTGTTGATGTGGCATTCCACTTACTTTAAACTCTGATTTTTCTTATTAAATTGTTTTTTTCTAAAATGGGAAAAGTGGGGTGTTACATTTGGTATCAGAGCAGGTCGGCCCGTCCGGCCAGGTTGTCGAATGTTGTTTATTCCTTAGTACGCGACATGTGCGTGAAACATTGTCAGTACTTATTATAGGCTTTCTAACCGTTTGTCTCTAGGATTTGGTTCAGAATAAGTGGGGAGAGAAGATTATTTCTCCAGGATGATTACGGTATGTGAAGTTGGATCAAGGTGATGTTGATTGGAGTAGTGAAAGCATTGTTGGAATGGTGTTTTATCCGCGAAGCAAGTAAGATGACTCATTAAGAGTGAAGCTTATATGAGTGCATATGTATGATGATGGTCGTCTCAGGTGTATGTGATGCGGTGAATCAACTAGTAGACTTGTATGTTTGAGTATAATTGGATCGAAGTCGGATGATTTCCAGAGTTGAGTGAAATTGGGTTAGGTGGTTTGCTTGGTTCCATTCCGGGTATTTGGATGATTACAATTCTTTAAAGGCGCGAATTAGTGACTTTTAATTATTTGACGATCTTGAAGATGGTATTTGTTGGGATTCTTCGCCCGAAAGAAGTTATTAAGTGGCTTCTTGTTATGCTTTTTATGATAGCTATCGGATTCTGTATGGTCCTTTCAATAAAAGTGATGAAGCATTGGGTTTGATTTGGAAGATGGAGGTTCCTTTTAAGAAAAAGACTTTTGGTTGGAGACTTCTTGTGAATAAACTCCCAACGAAGGATCTCTTGTCTCATAGATGTATTATTTTTAACATAGAATCTTTGAAGTGTGTTTTTTGTGGGGTTGACGTGGAAAATATAACACCCCATTTCTACCCGGTAATTATTAACGAAATCAGAGTATAAAAGTTCTTCAACAAACATGGGATATCACATTTTTAACTCAAACCAAACATCTTAAACTTCATTAATATAAAATACTTCGAAAACAACGCAGCGGATTCATAAAAAATACAACTTTAGAATAGCATCATTTACTTTCAACTTAACAGCTCAACATGATTTTCAAAATGAAACAACTTAAACAAGTTCATCAACTAAAATGAAATTCAACATAAGGCAAGACATTTGTTCATCCCCCCGAAGTGCTATGTATTAGAGCGACAAATACCAACTCGAATCTACTAAGCATTTGACTCTGGATTACCTGCATGTTACCAACTGAGGTTAACATTCAAACGGAAGGGGTGAGATATCTAAACGTATAATCACGAATATGATAAATAACATATGAATTAGATTACATAGATCACCACTTCACAAACAACTTCAAACCAACATAGAGTACAATAAGACAACATAATATGCGACTTGAGATGAAACTTAAACAAATGCGATGCATGTGGTACCATCGTAGTAAAACTCCCAACTTATAATCTTGTCAATTAATATTAACGTCAAACAAGGCATAAGCCTTCAACTTTATATTTGCCAAATCCAGGCCAACTTACAGAGCAATCAACTCCAACTTGAATCATGATTTGCTAAAGTGATGTTATGGTTGAAAGTATAAATTTGTTACATTATGAATATAAATAATTTTCTATCTTTTCTTTTCTTCATCTGCTATATGTTTTCTTGTTTATCTCTCTTTTAGAGCGCTAAAGGCAGTAATGATAAAGAATAAACACATTTTTGAGTATCTGATATAGATTAAATAAATTTTTGTGTATACGATACAAACTAAACACATTTCTACATAGGTGGCGCACACCCCCTTCGGATCTAGAACATCCAAGGGCAGGGACGAGGATCATACCCTTGTCCAGGGAATGTTCATTTTTGATAGTGAGCGCAACATAAATATATGATTGCATCTTGCCGGTCTTGCAAACTACTAGCCCTCCATGGGAGACACGAGAAGCACACTAAATACAATGCACATATTAAAACCCTTCTACGACGAACACTGAATGCAAGAGAAGAACACAAAAACCAAAAACGGTAAGCCAATATTATCTAATACCCTCAAAGAAAATCACGAAGACCGTTGCCAAGAAAGTGCAAATAAAATATCAAGCACTTTGGTGAATCCAAACGCATATTTCCCTCTTAAAGGCAAGTAATCAGGGTTCAAACATCATAAGAAGACAACTTTTCACAGACACTAAGGCGTAGTCTCACAACTCACTGGTGAACACCGACATTGTTCGGTGGTCCATAAACCTTTAATTGTAGGGTTACCAAGTAATTCCTGGAATTATAACAATTATAAGAAACCAAAGGTGTAGCAGAGATACAACAACAAAATGGAAACCAATACATAACTCAAAGCTAAAATAATGCATAAATCAGAGAGGTAAAAGTACTTGTATAAATTTTAATTGTTACATCCAAGGCACAATGGACTCGAAAATATCATAGGGACAAAGATAACACCAATCATATGAAGTGGTCAACCCGAAGCATCCAAAGATGAGGTATCCTGACCACCATATTGAACCCCCTCGGAGCAGTCTAGAATGGGTTTAACTTTTCAACAGGAATCTAGACAGTGAGGCATAACCTCTTCGCCTGTTTTATAACCCAATTATAGACCCCAAACATGACTTGCATAGTAAGTTAGATGGAATCCTTATATGTTGTTACCTTCAAATGTAAAACCATGTGAATTTATGTGCTTCCAAGTATAAATATCATTGAAGATCCATCTTAATTTTTGATGATGACAACGATGATTAAAGTTGGTGGAAACAACTTTCAACCTTGATGAAGACAATTTATCCAAAGAAACATTTCATGCCTCATCAGCAAAAAGATATTAAATTTCAAATTTCCTATATGATTAGAAGCAATCTAGCAAACAATTTTGAAGCCTCAGATAAAGTATGAAAGCTCTCTAGGTCATGTATGTATGTTTGTTAGAGTGACCAGAGTATTGTAAAAGAATGAAAGTAACATATAAGTACAAAGGTAATTCTCTCTCTCTCTCTCTACCTCACACACACAAGAAAGGGGGTGAATTGCGGGGTTTGGAAAATTATGGTTTTGAAAAACTTTGTGGATTAAAATCAGAGTTTAAAATAATTTTAAATATTTATCAACGAAAAAATAATTTGTGAAAAATAGATAGCAAAAATATTAAGAATTAAGGGAAATATATGAACACTATGATGTGTATAGGTTCAGTCAAATAAGAAAACAACCTACTCCTCTCCCCGATAATTGATCTCGAGAGTATCTAATAATCACTTAGAGCTTTTAGAAAGAAAGAATCATGAACCCCCTTATACAAGGAAATTATGGTTTACCTCCAACCAAACAATACAACACTTTGGTATATAAAATTTTGAGTATTCTCTTCCAAACAATTAATCTCGACGGTTAGCCCTTTATCAACAAACAAAGATCTTGGAGCGGTTAGTTTTCAAGTTCCTTAAACCTTGCAAGCTTTTACATGGGTTGAGCTCACGAACCTTAAACCTTGGTCTTACATGGGATAACCCATAACTTGTGATATTTTAATACCGAGATAATCTTGATCCTATAAGATTTTAATACCGAGATGAGCTTTAACCTATCTTTGTTTTATCAAGGCCTGACCAAGAACCAATGATATTTTATAAAGGGCTAATCACAAACCTATGAAGCTTTTAAAATCAGGATGATCTTCAAACTATCTTGGCTTTAATACCGGACTGACCAAGAACCTGTGAGATTTTTTAACTAGCTTATCTCACACCTAAATTGGATTTGTATTACACAATCTCAAACCAAAGTTTTTTTATGGTTTTAGCTTTTAACCTATGAATAGTCTCTAAATGGATAATATTCAACCAAGGTGTATACAACATATTTCCTTGCGAAGTTTATAATTCTACACTTCCAAAATTATAGAATAATCTCACTCACAAAAGGACTTTTCTCATAAAAGCACGTAGGTTAAAGCATTAGTGAGAGAAAGTAACTAAAATGTTTAGAGAGAGAGAGTTGTGTAAAACCACAATTCTGGATGAAATGAAATGATAAAAGGGACATCTATTTATACGCTAGAGGTTGGCTCAAAAAGGAATTCCTAGTAAATGCTTCTTATGACAATCTAATTGATTGGCACATGTTCACAATCAATTAGAAGTTTAAAATATAATCGATTATGAGTTTTAAAATAGAAGAAAAAGATATCTTGTTTTTGCACGTCATTAATGTGTTGTCCTAATTTCTTTGAATCATTTTTAAATTGAGCTAATCGATTTGATGGTTCCTAATTCATTTGGCACAACTTCAAAATGTTTTTGAATATATTTTATTTAGTAAAAACAAATTGAAAATATATTTGTGTGTGTGTGTGTGCACGCACTTTAGCCATGCGCTTTTACGATAAATTCCTTATGTTTTATAACTTTTTCACTCATTACTAAATTAGGAGGTTCTCTAGTACTTTAAGACTTGTCGAATGCTTTCTATTTTGTGGACACTTGCTTGAGTAACTTATGATGACATTTTTATTAGATTACATTTGATTTCCATCATCAAATAGTCAAGTCCATCAAACCCTAATGATTAGGTTTGCATCTTTTGTGAAGACAAGTCTCTCATGAAGATATTTTGATGAAGACAAATATACATAAGGAGTAAAATATTCAACAATAGAATAATCGTCAAGATAAGTTTCAAGACTTTTATCAAAGATGATTCAAGATTTAATCAAGATATGACATTTGGAAATTAATCATGACAAAACTAAGGTACATTATATTTGCATGATATAAATCTCAGATACTCAAAGAAAAATATTCAAAAATCATTCTATACATTATTTTCAAAATGGCAAAAAGTGGCAATTTTATTTGTGAAATTTTTCTAAGTCGATATTGGTATAATCAACTAACCTCTTAGCAAAAGAGGTCATGCTAACCGATTTTCCTTGCTAGTGGTTGAAGAAATTTGATTTCTCAATAAACACAATTGATTAACCCCTTTGGCAATCAAACTAGGATAATTGATTATTCATCCATTCTCTTCACCAAGCATAATCAAGTATCCTTCTTGAAAAGGGAAAAGCATAATCGATTAACATTCCCTTTTCTTCACTAATTTATGCACATTACAACTAGGTAATCGATTGACCTTTAGGTGATAATCGAGTAACCTTTCTTTCCTTTTGAAAATTACTGTAACATTGCATTATTTCCACCACCTCTTTTCATTTGTAAAACTTTTCATATATCCTGTCAATTGTTCGTAATTTCTTTCCAACAATATATTTTTGAAAATCAAGAGGTGTATGATCATTATAAATAATGGATTTTTCAAATAAAATCAACTCATTCTTGACAAATTTTACAGTATTCAAAATCTTTTAACAGAAACTCTTCTACTGCATAACTTTTATATCAGATAAAATTTTCTATTTGAGCACTTAAGTTATATATTGTTGAAAGGGAAGAACAACTTTGTTAAAATTTTGTTGTTATCAAAATGCTATTGTATTTAAAGTTTCAATCAAATTTGTTGTTACACTATCAATGTTTTGTAACTTGTTTATCAGGTTGTTGATTACAATATTAGAGAGAAAGTAGGATTATTTCACTTGGTGGTTGTGTAACATCACAAGGTGGGGATGTCTTTGTGATTGTGTTAGAAAGTTAAGAGATTTTGTTGATCGATTGTAATGTTTCTAACATAGTAAAATCTCTCATGGGGTGGGGGGACTGAAATACTCATATTTGGAAAGGGGAACCATTATATATTCTTTGTCATTTACTTTTACAACATATTTTTTTCTTCTCTTTCACTCAACAAAAAAAAACAATATACATACATCAGTAAAAGTAAAACCAAAACATTTTTCAAGGCTTACAAAAATCCATAGTTATTTTCAAAAAGTCTCTAAACATATAATTCGACCCCCTTTTTTGGTGTACTCGATACTTACATCTTTATACGGTTAATTGTTCATGCACTATGACAAATAATACTTTTTATGACGAAGCTTTCACCTCGAACATGCCAAAAACCGAGCATATAAGTCCTGTGAGCGACATCTTTGATTTTTTTTAAACATCCTTTCCCTCAGTTTTATAAAAAACCGAGGTAATATAGTGTAATACCTCAAAATTTCCCCTCTCATTTTCCATGTCATTTAGCATATCCGTCCACATCGCATTGCATTCAAAAAATAATTATAATAATAAAATAAATCATCAGCATTTTCATATGCATGAGGCATGCGATCAGGGGTTATTTGGAATCTACCGGGCCTCCGAAGGAAAATAATCTCAGAAAATAAGACCGAGGCAGGATATCCAGGGTTTCCCACAAAAAAGAAGAAAATTCAAATTTTGGTTGAAGTAACCGGTTACCTCATAGGTAGTAACCGGTTACTTCGCCCAAATTTTCAAAATTTTAGTTGATTCTTCTCCACTTTTCCACTTTACCTTGCATTCCACCCTTTTCTAGAACTTTCTACCATCTTCCTATGGAATATTCCAAGGAATATTCTAGGGAATATTCCAAGGAACATTCTAGAGGCTCTAACTAACTCCTAACCTAAACTCCTAATCTAAATCCCAAGCCTAGCTCCTAACCCAAGGCTCACTCCAAACCTAACACATATATAAACCATTTTCACTCCAAACCTCACAACAACACTTCATTTTTCACCATTTTTCATCTTCAACCTTTTCAATTTCTCTCAATTCTCTCAGTCTTCTCCATTTCCCAAACCCACACCAAAGCTTCATCATCATCAAGATTCTTCAAGTTTCTCATTAAAATTTGAAGAATCGGAAGCTAAGCCACTACCATTTGCATCATTTTCACGGATTATCGAAGAAGTTGCAACGGTTTTGGAGCTTTTTTTTACCTTACGGAAGTGATTTTTGAAGATTTTGCATCAACCGCATTTATTTTGCACATTCACGGATCGAAGCCTCCAATCTACGATTTTCTCTCCTATCGCATATCGTTTCAACATTGCAACAATTACCAAAGCGAATCTCGGCTTTGTAGGTTGGTGAATCTCATTAATCACTTCTCGTTTAAAATTATTTCTCTTCATCTCAACGCGCGTTCTTCGCGTTTTCTTAATTTTTTTATGCTTTAATTGTTTGGATCTTTAGGCTTTAGAATCTTGATGTGTTTATGACTTTTATTGGTGTTAAATAGTTGCATTCATGTGTAGTTTTCGTACTTAATTGATAGGCATTAGGCCAGAGCTTATTTGGATAAGTTGATGCTGAATTTTCCAAGAAAATGCAGAATTTTTTATTCTGGTTGCAGAGTAACCGGTTACCACATAGGTAGTAACCGGTTACCTGTGTTAATTTTGCTAAAAAAGGTCCAGTTTTTGAACTGGTAACCGGTTACCTCATAGGTAGTAATCGGTTACCACTGAACCAGAATGGAAAATTCTTGCTTTTTCTTGCTTTTTTGATATCCGTTCCCCCTCAAATCATCATGGATCTTTAGTACGTGATTTTAGGGAGTTTTTAGGAGCTGTTTAGGAGTAGGTGTCCATGGTTTTGACAACTTTCGACGCGCATTTCATTCATTTCCGATTTTTGTGCTTAATTGTAAATTGATGCTCAAATTGAATTGTGAAGGTTGTTACCATGTTTGAACTTCTTTGTTAGCATGCTAATAATTGTTTCAAGTTCTATTTTGCTTCACCTTTGTGATCGATACATGTTTCGGATGTTTGAGCGCGTAATCAAAATGTTGCATATTGTTCAAGGTTTCCAATTTCTCATGTTCGCAATTGATCTTGATTTCTTGTTCACATGTTACGTTTAGTTGTTATTGATCCGCTTCAGGTCAAGATGCATGCTATTACATGTTTGCTTCTTTATTTGTTCACAATAAATGCCGACTTGTTGAAAATACACTTTTTGTGATTATGATCAAATGCTTCACGAATTCATATGCTTGCTTCATTCACTTGATTGATCACCATGCTAAAATGCTTCAATTCTGATTTTAGTACCAATGCATGTTCAATTGATGATGCTAGAAATGATGCAAGTTCACTCTTTATGCTTAAATAATCATTTGTGTCAAACTTGAAAAGTATGCATGTCATTTTGTCATTTTGCTTTAAAGAAGTGAATCAAATCCATGTGTGCATGTTAATAAATTCATAATCATGTGTAGAGATATCTTATGATGTTTGTTCATTGTATTTTGTGTTGTATTCGCATTATATTCCATTCATTTGTGTATAAAAATGGAAATAATCAAATCTGCCTCATGTTTTCGCAGTTGTTTTTGGTACAGTAGTTGTAAAATTTATATTGTTTGCTATGTTGTTCATGTTGTTTGTGACTTTTTACACCTATTTTTGCATGTTGTGTGTTAGTTGCAGTAGACTGTTTGGGTTGAGCATTGTTTTCCTAGTTGTTTGTGCATTTAGGAGCTGTAAAAAATTGTTGAATTTTGCATTTGCGTTAAGTTTAGGTCCTAGGTTTTAGGGTTTAATTAGTACTTTGTTTGCTTTATTATTTTAAATAATATGCAACACTAACCTTTATTTTGTAGGGAGATTGAGGTAAGTTCCCTACAACTTACACTTTTTATTTTATGCATTTAATTTGCATTTAATTTCCTTTTACTTCCATATTTGTGATTGGTAGGATTCCCCTTTGCTAGGACCAACTTATCTTCCTTAGCAAGTAAGTTGCATCCTTTTTCTTCTTTCTTTTCATTTTGCTCTTTAGGATTAGAATACCCCATGAACCATTAGGACCACCATTTTGATGAATAACTTAGGGTTGTGTCTTAGTCCCCCATTAGCTTTGACCTTTTGTCATTTGAGTCTTTCTCTTCTCATCTTCAAACAAAAAAAAACTTAATAAATGCATGAAAGAATCTCTTGTGTATAGCCTTATTCCATGGGGCACTCATATTCATTCCATCTTGGAATAGTGTGGGCTTGTCTAGCAGGATGTACAAGTCTTATCAGGAGGTTATTTCACAAAGAAAAATCTAAAAGATACTTCTTCATAAAAGCTACAAAAACATGTAATAAGTTCAACAAGCTAGTGAACTTAGACCCCGATCCTTGGTAACAAGTCTTGGATAAATTCTCCTTGTTTGGTGTGCTTGTTCTATTATTCCATCTTGGAATGTAGTAACAAGTACACATTCCATGGAAAAGAGTTTGAATTCACTTCCTTGTGTCAAATTCATAAAAACTCTTAAAAAGAAAACAACAAACAATAAGCGACTTTCATGCGGGAACTTCTTTTCTCATCTCATTCACTCTAAACGCGAACTTGCGACGAATTGTCTCACATGCAAGACGATAAACTCACTCGTACCAGACGAGCCTGCAACACCTGAGCATAGACATATGCAGTTCAAGCTGTAAAAAACACAAACAACTAGTTTTCGCCTTAGTTAGGCGAACTACGTCGACTCTGATCCTCATTTTCCCGATGAGGTACGTAGGCAGCGGGGTAGGGCCCGTTCGAGCACATTCTTTATTTTCCCTACATTTCCCGCTTTCTTTCCATTTTCTTTTCCAGTTCCCTTTCTCATTTCCATTCCATTCCAGTTAGCAGTCCATTCCAGTAGCAGTTATATTCTTTTTACCCTTTGAAACAAACAAACAAGTGTGGATCCCGTCGGGTACGGCGAACGGTCTGGGGTGTTAATACCTTCCCAGGTCGTAAGCGACTCCCGAACCCAGATCTTTGGTTCGCAAGGCCTCGTCCTTTCCTTCTTCATCAGGTTTGTGTAGCATTAGATTTCTCATTCCTTCGGGATAAAAATGTTTGGCTGGCGACTCTACCTTTTCCGTGCCACTTTCGCGTTTGTACTAGGATGAAAATCCCGGGAGCGACATATAGCTATAAGTGAGCGCCATATTTTCTCCATTAAAAAACAAACATATTACCTCGATGTTTTTAAAAATTGAGGGAATACAAATATAAGGGAACACGCTTCGAATCTGAATCCTTGTAACTGCATTTAAGGTTTTTATCAATGATTTCTCTATTGGCGCCTTCTGATCTTCCATTTTTATCTTAGTTAATTTTTTTAAACATTTTTTCCTTGTTAATTAGTAATTTTCAAATTCTTAGTTATCGATAAAAATGAATAGGCAATATTATGAAAGGAAATATTTCATTAATTAAAAACAAGACAACAAATAACTATTCCACATATTCAAAATTCTGACTCCACTCAACTTCAATAGTATCAGTATTAACTATCTATAACTGAGAGAAAATTTCAAGAACTAAATATTCCATATGGTATGAAGAAACCATTTCCTCCATAGAGATGATTATTGATTTTCTGGTATCAGATAAATAATGTCGAAGATGATGTCACTACATTACTATCTGAGTACTAACAAGATAAAAACATCATTAAAAATACACAGGATTGTTAACTCAGTTAGGTGCAAACACACATACCCTGGGGACTACCAAGTCAGGAAGGAAATCCACTATTAGTAGAACAATTCAAAGCCTAAACAATCCTAGTTTACAACTTCTCACTTGAACCTACCCAGTGCAACTTCTACCTAGAAATCAACATCTAGATATGAGAAATCACCATCTCACCCCCTCAATCACGCACTGTGATAAACAACCAAATTAAAGAAAACCAGAAGATCACTCTTTCAAAACATAACACCTTGATCTTGCTTAAAAGCTTTGATCAAGAATAAACACTCATGCTTAAAATCTTAGAGTGGACAAAATTACAACTCAAAAGTCATTCCAATTCAAACATCTAGGTGATGTATGAGTGACTCACAAAAAAAAAAACGCACAAAGAAAAACCCTAACATTCAAAAGTACTCTGCTTTATAATCTCATATTCCGTCCAGAGAAATTAGGTTAAACATCAATAATATAGAATTATGAATGGGCCTGGATCTGATCAGAAACTTCCTAAAAAAGATCACATGAATCAAGCAAGAAAAAATCTTCAATAATCTCCAAAAACTAAATCATAACAGCTTCTGTTTTTGACAGCAACACTCCTTGACTTTTGCACATCCTAGAGAAAAACAAAAGACCAAAAACCTGCTAAAAATTATACAGAAATTAAATCAAAACTTTATATATTTAGAAAGTCCCAAAACTGTCAAGACAAATGTTACAACATATGTTCTGACATCACAACAACACTGCACACCCGAAGATCTCCAAGCATGTCAAGGACATCTTACAAGACATCAAGACAAATGATAATGTTTTTCTACATATGCAGTCAAACCAAGAACCTTCAATTATCATTTTCTTTAAGAAGTTAAAAATGGTTAGAGGAAGATTAACTCTGATGTTCTTGGTAAGGAATAACAAGAGATGTTTGTCATCCCAAGTAAGTGTTTCCAGATGTTTCTCTCTTGGACGGAGAATTAACACTAGAAATTGACACAAAACTTTTCCAATTGGTAGTAGAGTATCAAGACTACTGAGATTATCGTAGTTGACATAAATTAGGCGAAGGTGATATGAGTAGACTTTGTTGAATCTATAATGTTCAACATAACAACCTCCACTTTCACAGTTTATTGTCTGAGTAATAAGTGACTGAGTAATTTTAATAGGAGAGCCATTAACATATGACTAGATTAACTCATCATCATGACGAGATAACCCAACGAAGACATTTAACCAGGACTCTTTAACGATATTATTGTAGATGGGTCCATGAAGAATGTCAAAGTAATAATTCAACTTTTATTTGAGAATAGTTTTCCTTAGATCAAAACTTTTGCCTTTCAAATCATCGAAATCAACAAACTTTCCATTGATAACAAACAAAAGATTTTCATCTAAGGTTGTTGAAGACATTTTTGAAGAAAAGAAAAAACTTTGAAACTAGTTTTGAAGACACAAGAAAATAGACACAATTCAATTTTTTTTATAAATAGAAACCACATATTACCTCTGTTTTTAACAAAACCGAAGGGACAATCAACTTATTATCTCAGTTATTAAAAAAATCGAGGGGAAAAACTATTCAGAAACCTTTTTTTATTATTATAATTTTTTTGTAAATTAAATTATATATCATGTCGGTTTCCTTAATAACCGGGGGATAAATAATCATATTTTACTATAAAAGCACTCATTAAATAAATTTTACCCTAATTCTAACTTATATGTAGCCGCTCCAAATTCGAACGCATCATTCTTTTGGGATCCATCTCACAAAATGGTGTTGATTTTGTTGTTGTGTTTAAAAGCTTGAAAAAGTTCTCTATGATGGATTGCTAGTGCGGCAAAACATTTTTTTCCAATAGTTGGAACAAATAATTCCTTTAGAAGTTGGATGCATTCAATGGTTGGAACAAATAACTCTTAGAAATTGGATGCGTGCAATATTTGGAACATGTAACTCTTACACCAAATTTCTTCTTTTGTTGTATTATTGTTTTTCAATATTATGTGTAAACAATGCAATTTTTAAAAAAAATCATGTTCGCTTTGGCTTTTAATAAATCCCGGGGAATAACTTAACGTGATAAATTTAGATATAGTTCATCGTCCTTAAACAAATCTTTTTCGTCCATTTCATGATTATCAACGCTCAAGACACTACTATTAGTGATCCACGTGAAACCTATAATTTTTTTATTATAAAGGCCTTTTGATATCTGTAATTGATAAAGAAACGTCATAAAGCACTTGAAACTGTCTACATCCTTCACTTTAACTTTTGCCATTAAGAGTTATCTATGATGGATTGCAAGTGCAGAAAATTATTTGGGTTCAAGGTTTGTGTTTTTAAATATTCATTTGAGCATAAAATCATTTATTTTTCTAACTTTTTTTTGTTTTATATCAGAAACAAATAACTGCATGGTGAAGTATTTGATCTTACCCAAATATCAAGGAGTCGAAGATCCAACATACGATCTTCAGAGATAAATTAATTTTTATTTTAATATTATGTATAAACAATGTAATTTTCTGGGTAAATATTGTAGTTTGTAATCAAATTATTTATATTTATTTTTTGTGTAAACAATGTAACAAATTTCAATTAAAAAATCAATTTATCTTACCCCCTCGATTTTATTGTAAACCGACATGTATGAGACGCTATTTTTGTAACCCATGTGCAAATTAATTTACCCTTCGATGTTTAAAAAATCGAGGTGATGAGTCGTTACTTTTCATAACGCCCTTCGTTACCTCCCTATTGCAGTTGAGGTAAAATGCATTTCGCGTCCGATGTAGAAAGCACTTTTTGTAGTAGTGATACTTGACTTATCACAAGACATTAGTTGTTATCATCTAAAGTTAATGTCCTTTTTAAAAACACGTGATCATCTGCAAAATAAAGTTCCACGGAATAGAGTGTAACAAAAAAAGTGAATCTGACATGGATTAACACTCAAGAAATTATTCTAGAAAGAAAAGAGAAAGATTTAGAGGTGCTAAGAATAGAAACACTAGAGAAGACAACATGATATTTTGTCTCTGTGGGTTTTTCCCACATTGTTTCACACACTTTTTGGATCAAAGAAACAATCATTTAAATCTAAGGTGAAAATTTTAATTTGTGATGCTATGAGTAAAGAAGAAATCATGATTCGACTCACAAGGTGTTATGATTCGAGTCGAGTTCAATTCATGATTCAAGTCAAATTAGGAAGAGTTCAATCCTAGCTTCATGGAGAGTTATGATTCGAGTCAAGATTACAACAAGATTCGAGTCACACTAGGTTGTGATTCTAGTCAAGTTAATTTTACGATTCGAGTCAAATTGTTTAGAGACAAATTCCAATTTTCACACTGTTTATGATTCAAATCATACATAACACTTGACTCAAATCAAATGACTTTACACCTTGATTTAAATGTTCTGACTTTTGATTCAAGCAAGACCTGATGAAACGACAAAAATCAATTTGCTAGGCTAAAAAAAACACTATCATGAATCAATACTCTAATTTTAATGATTAATGAAGGTTCTTAATGGTACGATGCTAAATAGCCGAAGCGAACATAATATAACTTAATTGCGAATGAAATACAAACACATAAATATTTCAATAGCAAACAAATTACAAATAAGCGAATGAATAATATCATATATACTCAAATTGACAAAAACATCAAAACAAATAATATAATATCATACGATAACGTGACTGTACTTTCAAAATGTTCTCATCAAAATATAATTACTTATCAACATGAAATTGAGGGAGATTGTTTAACGAATGAATAATGATTTGAAGAATAATACTCTTTACTTTACTTTTGATGATAACATAATATAATAATTTTATTGTCCAGTATTTATTACGTGTGTAGAATGCTTTTAAGATTAATTTAAATCCATTTCTTTGAAAGAATAAGGACAAATGATCATTTGGTAATTTGGTGTAATAGGTAAATCTCAAAAATTTCATCTAAAATAAGTGATCATAAACCTTCTTAAATTTACCATAATATATTAGCTTAGATTTTCTCACGTCCAATTATCAATTTTTTTACGGGTAATTATCAATCATAAAAACTTTAGTTATAGTAGTTGGTGTTATCTCATTAAAAATGATGAAATAGTTAGAGTTATTCAAAAGTTGAGTAAAAATAATAATGTTGATTTAGAAAAAGTGAATCTTGGTCACTCGTGTGCGTATGTGTGTCGCATCCTCTGGCACGGAATCTTTAACCCCAAAAGCACGTTTAAAAGAGAAAAGTTGCAAGAACAAGAGATATCCACGATCCATATACACATTATCCAAAATTGAATGTTCTTTAACATCCGAAAGCCAGGTTCAGTGTGACCAAGTGATTGAAAGTTGAACCAAATCCAGCATCGACACTTTCACATGCAACATGGGTCACTTAGCACATGCCATGTTCTTTCTATTTTCATCTGTGGCCCCTTATTGCCTATCTTAATTAACCTTCACTCACTCTTCTAAAACCATTTTTTCGTCCTAAAAATAACATACTAATCCTAATGAATTATAAACCAGATCTGATTAATCATTTAATCATCAACCATCAATTATAAACGATAAGATATCAGTCATCGATCATCGGTCATAAACTATAAACTATCAACTAATTTATCAATCAATCACTATTTTTATCAAACAAAGTCTAACTCTTTGACTTCGTGACTTTATTATGATCGAATTCATTTTTAAAAATATTGGTTTAAAGTAAACAGTTAACACTAGATGATCCTTATGATAAAAATAATGAAGTTCTTAAAACTCTATGTGTTTCTTTTAAAATTCGTGTGGCCACTTATTTGAATAAAAAGAAAGAAGAAAAGCATTACTCATTCCTTTTGGCGTGTCCCTATAAACAATCCTGCTCTATTCCCTTTCCCTTGTTTGTTTCGGCGGATTTAATGATAGAAAGTTACAATTCGCTGCTAAAGTTCTGTGTACTTTCCCCCTTTAGATTCTAAGATCATGCATAAATATATTTGTGTCATCAAAATAATGCAATTGCATGAGGATGTTTTTTGTCATTTTTTATTTTTCTTTTCTCTTAGATATTTTGTGGTCTTCCTTAAGGGAGAAAAAGGTAAATGATGTGGGTACGGTTTGTTTGGTGAAGATAACTTGGACAATAGAGTTTGCTGAGGGAAATAATTGAGGAGATGACTTGTTTTGCAATTCAGAAATTATAGCATATGTACTCTGTTTTGAATGCATGACTCATTTATATTCCTTAAGAATGATTGGTAGCATTTTGTCAATGTTGATAATGGGATCCACTATATCTAGCTTGGAGAAGGAAACAATCAGAACAAAATAATTGCTCCTCAATAACTAAATTTATGAAGCCTTCTATATTATTTTTCTTTTATATAGAAATTAAATGACAAAAGAAAATTCATTGTGAAAAATCTAAAAATTAAATGACAAAAGTAAATTAGACAATTTTGAAGTTAGCTTCTAGCGAGAGATGTAAATCTATATTCTTTAGCAGAAATTTAGATTTTTCACAAAATTCACCTCTAAGTTATTCGTCTACACTATGCCTATTCTATTTTCTAATGGTTATTTATTGAAATTTTGGTTTTCTTCTACAATGATTTTTACAAATATTATAGAGATGTTTAGCACAATCACAATTCGAATAATGCTGAAAATATAAAATTTTCTATCTGAATCCACGTTGACTTGTACATAGTATATGAATCCTTGCGAAATCTTTATTCAAAATCGACTTAAATCTTCCAGCTCCAAGAATGTTGTTCTTAACTCTTCGTCCTGCAATGATATTTACTTGATCCTATTGGTATCTTAAGCCTTGACCTATCTGAAGATTGAGAATAACTCTCATTTTTTGTAGGCTTTGATGACATGTTGTCATTGCATGTCATTTAAGAAGAAAAATCTGATCAACCAGACTAAAAATGAGCAAGTTATAAGCAAAAGTCTAGAAAATATATGGAAAAGTTACAAAGGGTGAGGAAAATGACTTAGTGTGAAAATTGGTTAAAAACAAGCAAAAACATGTTGAAGCTACTAGAATTCGCGCGCCCGCACCACCTCGCAAGGCGATCGCGTTTCTGCCATCATTACTCAACATGCTCGTGTTGCTCCTCAACGCAGTTCATTAGGACACTTTCTGGACACACTTTTAGGGTTTTAAAAGGAAAAAAGTGGAGGAGAAAAAATGGCTCGATTTCCTAGAGAGAAAAGTGACATATTTGGATAATTGTGGAGCTTTTTGAGGCCATTGGAGTCATTGAAGAGCATTTTCTTAAGTGATTATTCATGAGCTTCAAGTCTACATTTATGGTATTGATTAGTTTCAACATGAGTAACTAGATTTCTCTTAAGTTATGTCTTATTTGAGGACGAACCTATTTGTATTTAATTGGGACATATGATCGAATGACGTTAATGTAATTGTCTTGACTCTCTGTTATTATTCAGTTATAAATTATGCACATTGTTTATTGCTTGTTACAATATTCAATTTGATTTTGATAAGTAGTGACTATTGCAACTAGGGCCATTTTTTGAAATATTATAACTGTTGAATTTGTTAATTAACTAGGGATATGATAATTAGGAATTGTGACATATGGATTAACGTGCTTTGTTGCCTAGTCTGACAGTATAATTGGCCCGAGGGATTAGAGAATTAACACCTAGACTAGTGAGTTGCACGCCAAGGGATTGGGTGTGGTGGTAGAGTTAGTTTGTTGTGTAAATATATAGTCATTGCATGGTTATTAACGTGTGTTTCATAAATCAAGTAGAAATAGAGATTTTGATAATAAGACTCGGTCACCTTTATCGTCATTGTTATTAAAATCTTATCTCTTGAGCTTTTCCATTGCTTTACGAAGTGCTCGTGCGGTTCTCTATAGCCCTTGATCCAATGGTAAATGCTTCGAATTCGAACCTCGCATAAACAGAGAAAATAATACCTTAGTAGTATTGTTCAACATAGAACATGGTAAAAAACAAAATTATAAGACAAGAGCTTTGTTAGCAGCTGAACAACAAAAATAGGAACTTGAAATGGAAAATCCACCACACCAAACATTTGGGAATTACTGTAGACAGATTAATGTCGATCAAATATCACTGGGATTCCAACCGGAAAATCTAATGAGTTTCGATATAAAGAATTTTGTGTTGCAGGGCTTGCGAGATAACCCTTTTGACGGATGGGCCATTTGTGGCCCATGGGAGCACTTTGCTAAGTTATATGAGGCATGTTATACGTGCAAACCAACAAATGTAACTGATGATCAATTGAAATTGTGTTTGTTTGGATTTTGATTAATTGGTAGAGCGAATAGTGGTTGCAATGTGTTCCTAATGGGAAAATCCAAACATGGAAGGGGTTAGAAGATAATTTTTTGGAGAGATACTATTTGAATGCACAATTTGTCAAAATAAAAACTGCAATTTCAAATTTTATCCAGGAGGGAGTGAATCGTTGTCACATGCATGAGAGATATTCAAGTTGTTACTACGCAGGTGCCTGAACCACAACATGAGTTTGCTGGAACAAATGACACATTTTATAAGTGGATTGACAATGCCCACCCGAATGCTTCTTGATGCCTCAGCTGGGGGTACATTGAGGGAAAATACTGATGAATATGTTAAGACATTCATTAAAAATATGTGTCAAAACGACTAATACTCGAGTGAGTGATCCGCGTGTCGCGCACGAATAAAAAACGAGTGATTTAAAAATGTAGTTACGGTAACGACAACTCGAGTATCGTCTCACAAGGATTCTTGATCTTATTAACTAACGATAGTAACGATTATGGGGGTTGATTTTAAGGTCGAATTATAAAAACGGATTAAAATAAGTGATTAACAAATTAAGCTGAAACGGTTAATCTGCTGTTTTGATTTTCCAACTTATCATCGACCCAAATAATTCTCAATTCCTAAGCAGACTCTATTTACTTTTCGATTATAATAACAATCAAACAAGCGTAATTGATATTATATGATAAATATTCCTAATTTCTGAATTAAGCAAACAGATGAAATATATCAATCGTGGATTAAGCAAACACGATAAACATACGCGAATTAAGCAAACGCGATTAAAGTATAGGAACATGCAATCATCAAAATAAATCAATCTAACCTTAGATAAATCGAATTAAGCAAACAAGATATCAAGATCAGAATTGAAAGTAAATAGATTAATTGGAAAATATAAGAACCTCAAAGTGTCGGTGAAAACCGATTACAGCAGATTAATCCTTGGAATTAGTTCTCCATAATTCGTCTCTTCGAGCATAAAAAATTAAAATCGTAAAAAGTGTATTGTGAACAGTTGCGGCTGCTAGGTTATATGGCAAAATCTAAAAAACCCATTTACAACCCAACTGGGTCAAATACATAACCCAGGCCCAATTCTAAATGACCAGAAACTAAATAAAACTAATGCAGCAGCTTCAAACGAGATTCTGGAAAATATGACTCTAAATCTAACTTCGGCTCCAACACGAAAGTTGTAGCTCTCTCTCTCTCTCTCTCTCTCTCTCTCTCTCTCTCTCTCTTAGCTTTTCGTCAACTGGTAGAACGCCTCAATCAGATTCCTGGAACTCCGATTATGATCATTTCCGTAAAAGCTATTAAAGCTGAAAATTAAGTACGAAAATCAAATTAACCCAAAAATAAAATAAATTGGAAGAACAAATTAAAATATAAAAATAAGCAAAGAAAACTAAAGAAATGCTTAAGTGAAAACATGAGAAAATGTGCATTAAAATGCATTGATCAGTGAGCGAGCTGTGAAAGGAAAGGGTGTATTAGTTGTTGACACACAAACTGCATTACTAGCTCAATTGGAGGCTTTCACCAAATAGTTGGATGCTTCTCAACTAACCAAGGCTAATATGACTCATATCCAAACTCTGATATGTGACTTCTGTGGAAGTGAGCATTTAAATGGTAATTGTGTTCCTGAATTGGAGAATGATGAAGTTCAGTATGCAAACTTCCAAAGAAATCATTCATACTCTAACACATATAACCTTTGGTGGAAGGATCACCCCAATTTTAAGTGGAGCAACCACTATCAAACCTTCAATTTTGGTCAAGTTGCACCTCAAGAATCTCAAGCGCCTCAACGAAAATCGCCTGTGTTGGAGAAAACACTCAAGGGGTTCACGCTTTCTACCCAAGACCATTTTTTAAAAGTAAGTCAGGTGCAACAAGAGTTGATGCAAAGTCAACTAGCCACAAACAAGAACACATAGGCCTCCGTAAAAAAAAATTAAAGGTGCAAATCATGCAGTTGTCTAAGAAAATAGCAGATCAGGATAATTCAGGGGGGATTCAATGATAACACTGGATAACTCGAAGAATGAATATTGTAGGGTTATTGGGTTGAGGAGTAGATTTGTAGGTACACCCACACAAGCTAGTGGTGATAATAAAGAAAGTGTTTGTAGAAGGTGATGTTGAGAATAAGAAAAATGAGGGAGAAAAAATGAGATTGAGAGAAATGATAAGGTTTAGGGTGGACTTTTGACCAATTTGTAGATAAGAACTCACCATGGAGGAGGACCAAGATACATATTCTTAATGATCATAACCCTGTGCTCCCCGATTATATCAAAGCACCCCACCCTTTCTTGAAAAATGAATGAGAAGAAAGACGAAAAAGAATAGTAGTTCAAAAAGTTCAAGGAGATGTTACAAAAAATTCAAGTCAACATATCTTTCTGTGAATCTATGAACCAAATGTTCGTGTATTCTAAGCTTATGAAAAAGCCACTCTCTAGAAAACGACGTTTGGAAAGTGGTGAAATTTTCATTTTGACGGAGGATTGAAGTGTTATAATTCAAAGAAAGCTTCCCCTAAAACTTATCGATCCTAGTAGGTTCACTATCCCTTGTTCTATTGGGCCTGTAAAATCTCTTTGTGAGTTGGGGACAAACATTAATCTAAATCCACTCTCAATGATAGAGAGGTTAGGTTGTGGAAAGCCTAAGTCTACCCATATGACTCTCACATTATCCGTCCGATTTGTAACGTATCCCTATTGGTCTGATAAATTACACACTAAGGCACTTGTTTCTGAAAACTTTGAGCCTTTTTAAGCCAACCTAAATGAAATGTTAATATTCGTTGTTTAACAACTTTGATTCTGAGCCCTTTCTTTCAGTGACATAGCATGTTATATAGCTATTTGACTTGAAAAGTTAAATATTCCCCCTTTTTTTAAGTTAAGTATACAATTTAGTTTCCTTGTTCGATGCAAAAAGAATAAGTTTGAGTTGGGATACTAGAGAAATTGATCAAGATAAAGAAAAAGAAAAGAGAAATTAAGAAAATAAGAAGTTAAATTGACTTCTTTAAAAAAATTATGAGAAAGAAAAGAAATAAGAATATGACCAACAAAATGCATTATTTAGTACCAATTAATCAGACAAGAGTTCGATATAGAAGGAACCAAGTAACATAAGGAAAATTAGGTAGCTAACTACAAAGGTTTAAGCCTATTATCCCAAAATATCCTACCATGATATAAGCCACGTTTCAACCTTGAAAAGACCTCGTAAGTGTGTGTTTAAATATGACTTTGATTAATTTTGTGAGAAATTTTGCAAATTTATAGTTAAATTCTTTTGTACGTTGATTGCATGATTACCTCGTCAATTGAATTAACAAAGGTGAGATGAGAGACCATGTGAGTACTTGTGATGTTGGAAGAACTTTTCATAACGATTTAGATTGAAGTAGAGAAAAGACATGTTTATCAAAAACAAAATATAAAGGTGATGTTCATTGGTAAGGGTGAGCATTTTATTTCTTATGAAATTTTCAGTTTACAGGCAAGTTGCTTGAGGAAAAACAATAGAGTAAGTTTGAGATTATGATGACACTCAATAATTACATAATATTTGCGAGTATTTTCGACTGATTCTATGAAATCATAAGGCAATTCCAAGCTAAAATGATGAAGAAGTGAGTGAAATTGTCAAAGGTAGAAAAAATTGGGACTTAGAAAAAAAAATAAGAGAAAAAAGGAAGGAAAAAGAAACTTTTCCATTGGATTTCTTACAACCGTGATGCTCTTATCATTGACACGATGACAAAGTGTCGCAATCGCGATGCAACCTAATGCAATTGCGGTGAGGCAATTCCCTAACACACTTTTGCAGCTTTAAATAGAGAATTTCACTACTTTTTTAGGTGTTCTAAATATTTAGGAGAAAGTGACGACAATGGGACTTTTATTGCGATTTTGGAGTGCTTTAGAGCCATTGGAGACACATTTCTTCATTGATTTTCCATGTTCTTCTCATATCAAATCAAGATAATTATTTGTTATAATATGAGTAGCTAGTTTTTTTATTAGGTCTTAGAAGATAAACTTATTTATACTTGACGAGCGCACAAAGCAGACTTAGATAAGTAGGAATTATTGATTGTAAGTCTATCGATCTGAATAAGGACAATTGTTCAACTTAGTAATAAACTAAAAATAGGTAATTATAAGTTGTGATTAGAGAATTAAGGGATTTAAATAAGATCTAATTGTCTTCGCATTATCATATATCTTATAAGTTTTATTCACACATTTAATTTTCCACAACCCAAATCTAAAAATCCCTCCATAGTTCTTTAGATCACACGATTACAACCTTGTTTAAATTCACAATCATTGTAGAGGTGAATTATTTTTATTACTTTGACCGTATTAGTACACTTACTAAGAAAGTCATCAGTCTCTAAAGTTCGTCTCTAAGTCTTCAATCTCTTATTTAAATCCTCTTTAGATTCTTCAAGTATGATTATATCATATGCAAAAAACATATATCTTAGTGTTAACTTTTAAATATGTTCCGTGAGTACATCCAATATTAAGATTTTAAATACAAATTAAGATAGGAGTTTAGGATTAGATCTTAAATACAAATTAAATCATAAATAATTAATGACAAAGATTTGCCAAAACATTGGAATACCACACCCACACCATACCTTTTTGCCTCATATTTTAAACATACACCACCTTTCAAATATGTGACAAATATTCGCAAAATACATGTGTCAAAGTTAATGTGTAGTGTACACATAATCAACTCATTAATCTCCAAATGTAATGTGTTATTTCACACTATTAAGTACTTGTAAGACTAATCTCCAAATGTAATGTGTTATTTCACACTATTAAGTACTAATAAGACTAAATGTAGTTAATGAGTGGGGAATTGATCGTGACTATCTTATTCAATAGAAACAAATGTTGCTTATGAAAACAAGAGGTGTACTAGTATTTGATTTTGCTGTTATAGTACTTATTTGATTAAGTTTTGATTAAGTAGAGGGAAAAACAAGACACGGAGAGTAAGGAGAAGAAGAGAAATAAAATAAGAGATAAAGAGAGAAAGTGAAAAGGAAAGAGGACAAAAAAAAGTAAAAGTTACAGTCAAAATTAAATATTAAGAATACACTTGTTTTTAAACTAATATATTAGTAGTAGTACTTTATATATTGTTGTCAATTGATGTACTTAAATAAAATAGCATCAGTTTGAATGATTCATGATAAAGTTTAAGCTAATATACCTTTAAGCATGTCTCTTCTAAGTTAAAAGTCTTGATTGTAAAACATAGTCTTTTACTGTATTACAATTTTGCTTTTTCAATGTTAAATTAGTAATTCTCTGGGAAATTGTGTCGCATTTGAGAATAGTTTTACTTTTACATTAAGATTCAAATTGCTTTATCTTTGTTCCATTGAGACATAACTCACTATTACTCATATGGTTGCAAACAATAAACCAATTAGCATATTCTGATTCTGGAAATAAACATAGAAAGGTTCAATACCAATCATTAGTACAATATTCCTCCACATTCTCATGTTCTCCAGTACAAGTACAACCAACCAACCAGTTCATCCATTTTGATGAAACATTACGTACCTGTCTTTTCACAATATGAATAATTAACATCATACAGCAAGTATTATCATAAGAACAACAAATCAGTGTCAAATTTAGTGATAATCCAAACAGAGTAGGGTCGTGTGACCAATATAAGTATAACAATGCTCCTTATTATGCGAAAGAAAGAAATATAGAAAGTAATCATTCTATGATTAATAAGACTAGAACCACATGTTAAGTGGGGTCATACATATCAAAAAACGATCATTAGCACCAATTATAATACAGTTATCATTTCACAACCGAACCAACTAGCACAGTACAGCCTAATCATATCCCTAATTAACAGTTACAGTAGTACTAGTGTTTTCTCTAATCACTATTTTGTAATGGAATATTAAAATAATTAATCTCAATGGCAAATAGATAGCATAACAACTCAAATACTAACAATTACCATTTTAAACTTTTAGTCACTGTTTATATTTGTACAGTAAAAGAGCATTATTATAATGGAAGGAAAAAAAACTAAAAAAGATTAATATTTTTGGGTCAATATTAAGTTGTTGTATTCATATTCAATACTGGTAATCTACAAAAATTTTAACCTCTATACAAAGGAGAACGTTCCTGAACAACTTTAGAAGCCTTCGATTGCCGGAAAACCTTCATCGGACTCGGAAACGACCATCCCTTTCCCTTCGAACGCGGTTTCGATTCTCCATCTCCGGTAACCGACGCAACAGCTACAGACCTTGACCTAGCCATCACCGCAGTTCGACTCACATCGCTGTCACGTTCCGCCGTCAATATTTTCTTCACCTCCCAATCTCGCTCCGATTCGCTTCCTCTGTTGGTTTTATTCGTCTTAAACATTGACCAAAACGACCTCGCCGAACTGCTTCCATTGATCATCGGCGAATCCTTTGTGTTATCGTGATCCATTTCTTTAATCCCACCGGAGAATCTCGATCGCGACCGGAGAAACGGGATTGCCATCGAGCGCGAGCGTCGGAGCGAAGGCTCACGGTCGATGAGATTGTGAACTTTACCAATCGCGCCGACGCTGTCACCGGTAACGGAAAATCGAGAGAACGATGAAGATGCCGATGAAGAAGAAGAGGAAGTTGTAACGTAACAGGAACACGGGCGCACGTTAGCGCAGTCAGGGCAGAGAGTTGCGAGTCGTTCGCGGAGGCAGATTGGACAAATTCCAATCTTCCTTCGTTTCGAAGGGTGTTTTAGACATTTCCATATCTCTTCTTCATCCAGATACAACGCCATTTTCTTTCTGTTTCAGTTTTTTCTCTCCGTTTTCTTTCCTCTGTTTCTCTAGTAAATTTTTCTAATTTCTCTCGTTTTCGCTGAGTGGGTGAGGATTATAAAAGAAGAGTGGAGTTAACCATGGTTAATACTATTAGAAGAAGTCTAACCATGGTTACTTAAAAGAGGTTAGTGACTGTTGGGTTGAGTGAAATCAAAACACGGCGTTTTGGGTAACGGTTCGGGGGCAAAATAATAACGAGAAAACCATTGGTTACTTATTTTGATAAAATTTATTTATTATTGTGCAGTGTGTTTTAAAAGAAGGACTGGTATAAAAAAGGTGAATGTGATTGTTGGGAGTTGTTGTCTGTTGACGATTTCTAATGGAGAGTAGCAGACACATTGAGCGCGTTTTCACATCTGGAATGGGACTTCTAAGCAACTCAACAATAGAGGAAATGGTCCCACTCCCAACAAGATTATTACTTAATAATGGATACAATTACTTAATCATGGATACAATTAAAAAAGATTGAAATGTAACTTTAAATAAATTTTACTATCTTATTCAAATTAAAAATATGTATATATATAATATGTAAATATACAACAAATCTCTTCCTTAAAAAATTCAACCCTGCTATATATTCAGGACTATAAATTATACTACTGGACATATTTATTATTAGTCAAGTATATGACTCACAAGATAATATTATATTGTTTTAATTGACACTAAAAAACGATTATGTGAATGGGTGATCTAATCTCTAAATTTGAAATTGGTAATTTGAATGTGAAAGTTACAAACCTTTTATTTCTAAAATTCCTCTAAATCATTGTTAATGATCAATAAATCATTGTTAATGATCAATATGTAACCAACATAGAGACAAAAGAATATCACAAAGTTTCCATACACTTTTTTATCTCAAATCTCTACTTAAATTTCTATGTTAAACCGTTTTGATCAACTTCATCAATGATGTGCATGATGCTTTTTGATCCCTTTTTTCTTTGATAATCTTGATTTCACTAAAACTGAACTAGATATAAGATGTATTATTCATAATCTCACTCTTTTGATGATGACAAACTCTTGCGTGTTTTCTCTTAATCGATGAATCTTACAATGACAGACTCAAACTTTTGATGTCATTGTTTCAGTGCTTGTTTTAATTCATACAAGGATTTGGCAAGTTATTTTAAAGTGTGGCGGTGTGTAGCTTATTATGAGATCATGAATCCTAAAAGGAACAAGTTGGGTCATCGTGGGATCAAATATATTTTTGTAGGCTATACACCTAAAATTAAAACATATAGACTTTTGAATTTGCAATCTAATGTAATTATTGAATCCTAGATGTGGAATTTTATAACCTTATCACGGAGGATAAGTAATTCGAGATTCCTACAAATTAAGAACCTCGTGACGAAGATTCTCCATAGATTGTTAATCATTGTTTCCGTGTGTGTGATCTAGTTATTGCGATCTAGTTATTTGTTAGTTGTGATTTGAGTGAGACCCCTTCCCGGTGGTTGTTCGATGTCGATGTGATCCTCCCAGAATAGTCTGTGGTCGATTTGGTTGGCCCAGAACAATTGCCCATAAGCCCTTGCGTATATGAAGGTATGTGTTGGCTTGATATTGCAGTCTCGGGTGCCGAACACTCCTTGATCATTTTAAGACAGACGAATAAGAAGCGTTCCATCTCTTGAAGAATCGTGCATTTAATGCACAATACTTCAAATTTATTTTCATATATATCATCATTACGACTTGTAGTGTTATATTTGGTAAATCCCTAGACTGTGACATCCTCGCCTAAACATTGGGTTCGCCCAGACGGGATCCAAGGGAGCCACCCAAAGGGTCCCACAAACGTGGGAGTCAAATGAGAGAAAGTCTATGCTAACTTCGAAAATATATGAGCTAAATAAATTCCCCTAATAAGAGGGAAGTGGTCAAGACCACATCCAAGAGGTAAAAACCCTAGTGGACATGGACTCATAAATATTGCACCCCACAAGGGAAAGAGAAATTCTCAAGTCTTGCACATTTACTACTACTTAGAGAGAATGACACTCCTAGTAGCCATAATAACTCATCTACCTAATTGTCTGCCTGCCACCCAACAGGGTCGACCGCCGAAAGAACCTCTCATTTCATGTGAACAGGCCCCTTAAACAACCTCATAAACCACCATACAGAGCTTCTTTCCGCCATGAGAAAACCCTCACTACCCAAATTGTAATACAGATACAAAGGCCATTAAATCCCCCGCCCTTGTAGAAGGAACACACACAACCCATGTACTTTTTGACAAGAATAGTGGCACCTACCGCGGGGCCCGATAAAACTAACCTGGGCCACCTTTTCTTTTGTTTCCATCACCCTCCCCGTTATTTTCCTTCACTCCTACACCCAATAAATTTTAATCATGGTTGCTAGGAGAGTTTCATCCCTTATTCCAAAAGGCACCAACAATAACGATGATGTTGATCCCACGGAAGAGATGCATGGTTCCATGGATGAACTAGGACGCCATAACTAGAGTTGGAGGACGACGTACACAACATCATACATCGCCAATAGGAGGTCTGTAAGAACAAGATTTAGTTCTACATATGGCATTTAGTTTTGATGATAACTGCACATGTTATCTAAGAGAACAATTATATACTTCATGGTTTATGTCTAGTGTGTAGCTTTTACTAATCTGATTCTGACTCTGATAATAAGGTGTGTGACGTCATCATACTCTGATATTAACACTCTGGAAGAAAACATATATTATGTGCAAGATAAAGTCAAGGTTCAAGAACGCTTTTAATACAACAGTTCTGGTGAACATTAGTTCTGAAGCTTTTGATTTAGACTTTATAAGTAAGCCTAAAAGGCTTCACAAGAGATGTGCTTCTATTGCTACAAGTTCTGAAGATAAGATTTTAATGAACAAAGTTCTAAAGATTCTAAAGACATCATTTTTAATGCTACAAGTTCTGAAGACATTAAAGACAAGGTTCTGATTGAATGAAGTTCTGAAGACTCTGAAGACAAGTATGTGCTTAACAAATTCTGAAGATTCTGAAGACAAGGTCCAGTTGAACAAATTTCTGAAGTTTCTGAAGATATCACTTCTAAATAACAAGTGTTGAAGGTTATCAAGATAAGGTTCTACTTAACAAAGATCCGAGACTCTAAAGACATAGGTTCTAAAGTTACAAGACTAACTCTTCTACAACACACTTTATCAAATACATATTTGAAGCATCTGAAGATATTAAAAGATTGAATATCATAATGATTTAGAGTTAAATATAAAAGCACAAAAACTTTGTGACCTCTACCTCGATAAGGTGGCGCAAGGACAACCCATTGTACTATGATATTGACCATTGCTTCATTGTGATCGTTGGGACTTTGCTGTTGGAATATGTTTCCAAGAATTCCCTGAAGGAGCGTAAAAACACAAGGAAAGGGGGTTGGAATTGGGTTTTCAAAAAACAAAATGACTTTAAAGGACACTTTGATTTATCCTGGTTCGTTTGAACTCAAACTACATCCAGTCCACCCGCCAAGGTGATTTTGCCTCTCTCAACGAGGTCTTAATCCACTATTCAAATATGAATACAACCACAATGACCTACTGTCAAAGTCTTCTTGAGTCTATTGACTAAACTAGTAACTCAAGGAAAAAACAATTATCTCTTACAAAGATTAAAAAACTGTAACTAAACAATGCTTCTAAAAATCTATATAACAAAGTGATTTGTTACAAAGATTAGAGCAAGGTATTATGAGCGTGAAAGCGAGAGCTTCAAATCTTCAAGAAGATATCTTTAAATAGTGATTTGAAGTAGATAGTCGTTGAGAACATCTGGAGCTTGATTTGGATAGTTGTTAATTGCCATTAAATCCTTCCAAATAAAGAGATTCTTGTTCCCAATCATTATTCTGATTTTCTTTAAATAGTCCTTAATGAGAATATCAAAATCTTCTAAGTGTGAATCAGAGTATCATAAATGAATACGCAGCATTAAAAACCTCTTCAATGAGAGCTTCTCTTTGACAGCAGATCTTCTATTAAAGAGTGCAAGACTGTTTCTCTTAGAAGATGTTTTCCTTATAAGAACTTTTACTGTTTCTATAATGCACATTAACCACAAGTTAGTTGCAACATAAATTAGAACTTCTATTCCATAGGAAAGTATTGTTATCATCAAAACTATAATAGAAGATTAGAATCAAAATTGTTCTAACAATCTCCCCCTTTTTTATGATGACAAAACATTTATTTTGATTCAACAATAGAAATTAAAAGTTAGAAAAACTCCCTTTAATTGATGAGATATATTATTTCAGAGTTTTCCATTAGAAGTTCTTTTAGCATTTAATTCTTTCATAAGAAGTTCTTTGGCTTAGCTCCCCCTGAGTTGATTACTTAACCTGCTCCTTTATAATCATAACTTAGACAGTTTAATCAGAATATTAAAATGTTAGAGGCTAATCTTGATAAACTGTTATAGATCAAAATATTTTATGTTTTTCCCCCTTTTTGTCATTAATCAAAAAGTTTAAAAGATCAGAAGTAAATAGTAATTAAACAGAGTCAAAACAAAACATTTTTCATTAATCAGAACTTGTTGAAGTGGTTGTCTTGTCTTGTTTTGTAGATGATTGATCTTCAGATGTTCTGTCTTTAGTGATTTCAACTTCTATATCTGCAAGAGATTCATTCTGCTTTGGTTGTTCAGAACCAAGCATATCATCAAATCTGACATAGATAGATTCTATCATAATTCGTGTTTCTGTGTTGTATACTATGTATCCTTTTGAACATTAAGAATATCCTAACATGTAACACTTTTGTGCTTTAGAATAAAACTTGTTTAGAGGATCATTAGTATTAAGAATGAAACAAGTACATCCAAATGGATGAAAATAAGAAATGTTGGGTTTCTATTCTTCCACAATTCATAAGGAGTCTTCACCAGAATAGGTCTTATAGAGATTCTATTATGAATATAGCATGTTGTATTTACTGCTTCTGCACAAAAATGTTTATCCATGTTAGTCTCATTGATCATGGTTCTGGCCATCTCTTGCAATGTTCTGTTTTTACGTTCTACAACCCCATTTTGTTGTGGAGTTCTAGGACAAGAGAAATTGTGAGAGATGCCATTTTCATTAAAAATGATTCCAATTTTTTGTTTTCAAATTCCCCACCATGATCACTTCTGACTTTAACAATTCTAAACTCTTTTTCATTTTGAACTTGTTTGCAGAAGTTAGAAAATACAACAATTGACTCATCCTTGTGTCTAAGAAACTTTACCCATGTCCATCTTCTATAGTCATCTACGATCACTAATCCATACTTCTTGCCACTGACTGAAGCAGTTTTCACTGGTCCAATCAAGTCAATGTGCAGAAGTTCTAATGGTCTAGAGGAAGATATAACATTTTTAGATATAAAAGCAGGTTTTGAAAATTTGCCTTTCTGACATGCTTCACACAGAGCTTTTGAGTTGAACTTCAAGTTTGGAATTCCTCTGACCAGATTGAGTTTGTTAATTTGAGACAATCTTCTCATATTAACATGTCCCAATCTTCTGTGCGAGACCCATTGCTCAGTTTCCATAGACATTAGATATTTTACATTCTGACTTTTCAGTTCAGAGAGTTTTATTTTATATATGTTGTTTTTTTCTCTTTCCACTAAATAAGATTGTTCCATCTTTCTGACTAACAGCTTTACAGAACTTTTGATTGAAGATTATGTCATAACCATTATCACTTAATTGACTTATGGATAATAGATTATGCATTAATCTTTCCACTAACAGAACATTAGATATAGAGGGAAGTGTGCCATTACCAATAGTCCCAGAGCCAATAATCTTTCCTTTTTGATTGCCTCCGAAACCTACGTAGCCTCCAGCTTTCAGCTCAAGGCTTTGGAACATATGCTTTCTTCCCGTCATGTGTCGTGAGCATCCAGAGTCCAGGTACCAAGATTGGTGTTTCAGTTTGGCTGTTAAAGATATCTGCAACATACACAATTTTATCTTTGGGTACCCATATCTTTCTGGGTCCTTGTTTGTTAGTTGTTACAAACTTATGATTGATTTTGAGTTTCACATCAGAAATTGTAGAACAAGATGACTCACTAGTATATTTTAGATCATGATTATGATCATAGGTAAAATGAGAACTTAAAGGAGTATTAACTTTTATGACCATGTCATCAACCTTTTTAAACTTCAAAGTTTCCTCTCCTTTAGTTTTCACATAGCCTATACCTCTTCTACCATTTCTGCTAACTCCATAGATCATAGAGGAAATTTTGCTTCTGTTTATGTTTTTAGCTAGAATTTTTTAAGACTGTAATCATATTGCTTTATGATACTATCAGAACTAGGTAGAACTTCTGATTCAAATTCCTTCTGAGCTTTAAGTTTTCAAAAGAACTTTTACATTCAAAAATATTTTCTTTTAGCTCAAAGTTTTCTGACTTATGTTTTCTGACTTCCTCTAATTCAGATACTAGACTTTGTTTCATGTCTCTGTATTTGAATTAAAGCTTCTGATATTTTTCAAGAATTTCTGAGAGGCTATCTTCTAATTGAGATCTAGAAAGTTTAGAGAATACCTCTTCTGTGTCAGAATCTGACTCTGATTCTGATGAGTGAACATCTTCTGGTATTTTTTCCATTAATGCAATGTTGGCATGTTCATCTTCTGAGTCTGAATCTGCTTCAGATGATTCTGAATCATCCCATGTTGCCATGAGACTCTTTTTCTTTTCTCTGTTGAATTTCTTTCTAGGTTTCTCTTTTTGGAGTTTTGGACAGTCACTCTTGTAGTGTCCAGGTTCTTTGCATTCGTAGCACAATACTTCTTTGCTTCTGGGTTTCCTGTGACTAGAGGATGCTTCAGAATGATTGCTTGATCTTCTGGGATTTCTGAACTTCTTTTGACGATGCTTCCAGAGTTGTTGAACTCTTCTGGATAGAAGCGATAGTTCATATTCTTCTCATGAGCCTCCAGAGCTTTCTTCTTCTTCTGCCTGCAAAGCTTTAGAATTAGATTTGTTAGATTTAAGTGCAACAGACTTACCTTTCTTCTGGGGTTCATCTTCTTCTAGTTCTATCTCATGAATTCTCAGAGAGCTGATCAGTTCTTCCAGAGATATCTCGTTCAAATTCTTTCATAGATTTAGAGCAGTGACCATGGGTCTCCAAGCCTTTGGCAAGCTTCTGATGATCTTTTTCACATGATCTGTTGTGGAGTAGCCTTTGTCCATAACTTTCAGTCCAGCTACTAGAATTTGAAACCTTGAGAACATCTTCTCAATTGTTTCATCTTCTTCCATCTTGAACGCTTCATACTTCTGGATAAGAGCCAAAGCTTTTGTCTCCTTGACTTGAGTGTTGCCTTCATGTGTCATCCTCAGGGAGTCAAACATGTGTTTAGATGATTCTCTATTTGTGATCTTCTCATATTCTGTATAGGAAATAACACTCAGAAATATGGTTCTGGCCTTGTGATGGTTTCTGAATTCCTTCTTCTGTTGAGCTGTCATGTTCTTTCTTTCAATATTCTGACTGTCTACTCCAACAGGATGAGTGTATCCATCTGTCACCATATCCCAAAGATCTCCATCCAGGTCCAGAAAGAAACTCTCCAGAACATCCTTCCAGTAGTCAAAATTGTCACCATTAAACACTGGAGGTTTTCCGTTGATCTTGTCATTTTGATAGTCATTGTTGTTGTTGACTGCATCTGCCATTGTGTTTTATCTTCTCGATCTTTTACTGATAGAGTTAAGTGTATATCTAAGAACCTAGCGCTCTGATGTCAATTGAAGGAGCATAAAAACACAAGGAATGGGGTTGGAATTGGGTTTTCAAAAAACAAAATGACTTTAAAGGACACTTTGATTTATCCTGGTTTGTTTGAACTCAAACTACATCCAGTCCACCCGCCAAGGTGATTTTGCCTCTCTCAACGAGGTCTTAATCCACTATTCAAATATGAATATAACCACAATGACCTACTGTCAAAGTCTTCTTGAGTCTACTGACTAAACTAGTCACTCAAGGAAAAAACAATTATCTTTTACAAAGATTAAAAAACTATAACTAAACAATGCTTCTAAAAAGCTATATCACAAAGTGATCTGTTACAAAGTTTAGAGCAAGGTATTATGAGCGTGTAATTGAGCGTGAAAGCGAGAGCTTCAAATCTTCAAGAAGATATCTTTAAATAGTGATTTGAAGTAGATAATCATTGAGAACATCTAGAGCTTGATTTGGATAGTTGTTAATTGCCATTAAATCCTTCCAAATAAAGAGATTCTTGTTCCCATCCATTATTCTGATTTTCTTTAAATAGTCTTTAATGAGAATATCAGAATCTTCTAAGCGCGAATCAGAGTATCATAAATGAATATGCAGCATTAAAAACGTCTTCAATGAGAGTTTCTCTTTGACAACAGATCTTCTATTAAATAGCGCAAGACTGTTTCTTTTAGAAGATGCTTTCCTTATAAGAACTTCTACTGTTTCTATAATGCACATTAACCACGAGTTAGTTGCAACATAAATTAGAACTTCTATTCTCTTAGGAAAGTATTATTATCATTAAAACTATAATAGAAAATTAGAATCAAAATTTTTCTAACATTCCCTTCAACATATCTATTTCTCAAGCATTGTATAATGGAGTTTTGAAAGCTTGAAGAAGTGTTGAGATGTGTGCGTTGCTGCAAGAGTTCTAGAAAGCCAAGATGTTACTGCAAGTTGAAGCCTAAAGAGACATATTAAAAGAAAAGCTTATGGCTAAACAAGAAAAGTGTTGATTCACTAATGATTGAAACTAAGAGATTTACTGCTCTAACTAGTGAAGTGTCGTTGCATTGTATAGCTGAAAAGAGTTGGTTGCTTGAATAGTGAATTCATGTGATCACAAAAAGATGAGAGAAAAGACTCCATAAAAGAAAGTATGAATGCATCTCATCAATAAAAGAAAGGAGCAATTATAAGAAGCTTTTAAGAAATACAAAACTCATGTTGATATGACGCAAATCTCATGGAGATTATTCTTAAGATTAGTTTTGTAATAGAAGCAAGGAATTGTTGTTCATGTCTTGTTAGAAACACTTTTGTGTTCTTTTACTTAATTTTGTGTAATCAACTTATTAGAAGCATCTCATGTACACATATAAAAATCCTTTTCTAAGGTAGTCAAAATATTTTTCTAAGGTGATGATTCCTCAAATGGCTAAGTCTTTAGTCAGGATACTTGGGAGGGCAAAGTTTTTTTCTAACACTTATAGGTTGTAATATTTTCTAAGATTAATGGATTAAGTCCTTGTCTAAGGAAACTCACCAGGTGGGTGGATTGGAGAAACTTTGTTAATAACGAGCCAAGATAAAAATAATTGTGTCAATTTACTTTTATTTCCTTGTTTGCATTGTTGTTTGAAATTCCGCAAAAAAGGTAAAAATGTGAAACCCAATTCAAACCCCCTTTCTTGTGTTTTTTAACCTTCAAGGTCAACCCACCAAAGGAGGATGAACTATTAGACACCCAACCACTCTTAGATGAGATACGTGGGGTGTTTGTTCCTGAGAGTTCCAAACCTCCCTCCTTTTCCAAGTTTATTAGACATAGAGATTTCAACGAGCACATAGCCTCCATAAATATGTAGATGGCCATCATAGGAGAGACAAACTATCTTAAGTTCAAGTTGTTATCAATAAATTTTAGAGATGTCACCCTCATATGGTACATGGTGTAGCGGTAAAAATTGTGAGTGTAAGTTATTGATTAACTTAACTCAAGGAACAAGATTCGCCATCGTGCTTCTATTTATTTCCACAAAGGAAAAGGAAAAAGAGCGAACAAAACCTAACAAAGCCTAAAAGCAAAAAGCTAATAAAACCATACAGAGACAAGGGTAATGGGTTGGTTACAAAGAGGGAAGGTACTAGCACCCAAAACATTTGTGTTACTCCACGAGAACCTCTTTGATTTATTGAAAACTTTTGGTTTGAAAGGGTTTGTTAAAAGTGATTGAAGAGATGAGAAGAGAAATGTTTTTTAATATTTTTGTATTTGACGAGACTTTCGTCACATGCCTACATACCCACAAAGTGCAATATAGGATCAAAATCTTGTAGTTTGCGGTACAAAGAATGAAATTGATGTGTTGGATTGATATTTAAAATGTAAAGACAATTTGTCACATCTAGCGTATAAATCCGCTAAGAAATGAATCATGTTTAAACATATGAAAATGATTAAAAGAAAAAGTGCACGAGGGTACAAAAGAGATTGAATGAGTTTTGCATTTCTTAAAGTATTTTGAAAATGGTGTCAATATGCTTAATGTAGTTTAGTATTTATTCAACACTTTAATTTGACGTTAATTTTTCCACTTCTACTGCCATTTAAGTGAACTGATCAATGTAAATCCCACTGAGTACAACTATCATAGTGGGTTGTGTCGTACCTCGAAATAATACGATCCTAAAACAAACAACAGAGTAGCCACCTAATTCTATTTATTCTACAAGAGAAAAGGGATATATAGATACAACCTAATTAAGATAAGAAATGGTCATCGGAACCAAATTCTAAGTTCGGGAGTCAGTTACGCAAGGGGAAGGTATTAAGCACCCCTCACGTCCGTTGTACTCAACGGGAACCTCTTAGTCTAATTTGCGCTTTTAAATGTTAACTTGTATTATTGTCTTCTTTTTGTTGAGATTGCTTTTAAGGGAATGCTTCAATTGTTATCTGTTATGGGGAAAAGTTAAGTTTTTTATTATTGTGACAGAGAGATAGTTAATTTTTTATTATTGTGCTCGCGAAGGATTAATATCCCCGTGCCTACGTATTCCCTTGTGCAATGGGAAAGTCGGAGCTTCGTAGTTCGTGCAACTACGGTTTGTGTTTTTTAATTGAACGATTGTTTGAAAATGCTTTCTACTGCTAAGCGTTGGCTTATCTGCTCGCGATAGGAGGCTGAAGCGCTAGCTTGTTTGCGAGATAGAAAGACTTAAGCAATGTTCGTTTTTTAGAAAAGATGTTTGATCTTTATTAAAGCGTTTTAGAATGAGAGGGCGAATGAACAATGTCGCGTGGGGCTAGCCCATGAATGATTGCATTCAAGAACGTGCGGAGTTCTAGACTTCGGAGTTCAGTTACTCGCTGATTAATTATGGAAAATAGTTTGTATTGGTTGGTAAGTTTTAAGATTATTTCGAGTACGAGAGGAAGAATGAACCACGTCGCGTGGGGCTAGCCCAGGAGAGATTCATTCAAGAACGTGCGGAGTGCTAGACTTCGGAGCTCTATTCTTTTGTATTTAATTTTTAGGTTAAAATATTTTAATATACAAAAGATGAGCGAAATGCGTCGCGTGGGGCTAGCCCAGGAGCGATTCATTCTAGAACGTGCGAAATGCTAGACTCTGGAGCTCTATTCTTTTGTATTTAATTTTTAGGTTAAAATATTTTAATATACAAAAGGTGAGCGAAACGCGTCGCGTGGGGCTAGCCCAGGAGCGATTATTCTAGAACGTGCGGAATGCTAGACTCCGGAGTTCTATTCTTTCATATTTAAATTTATAGCGATAAATATTGTGCAGGTGGCGGTCACATAAGTGAACGACTTACGTGTGTGCGAAATGTAAACGTATACTATTATTATATATTTTTTAATGTTACTTGGTGTTGGACCAATAAGTTTTACCTTTGAAATCGATTATACTTAAGGTGATAACGTTTATTATCTTTAGCTATCAATTTAATGGCCGGAATATGAAAATAACATTTGAGTTTAACTAGTCATACACTATCCTAAAAATCAGTTAAATAATGAGCAAGCATTATAAGAATACCATACGGATAACATCGAACATAAAATAATTAACTAAATTAAATATAATCATTATTAAAATTAATTAATTAAGCGAAATGATTTAATATAATCAACATAAAAAAATTCCTAATTTTGTTTATTAAATAAATTTTAAAGGAAGGGTTTTTTAGAAGAATTAATTGAAATAAGATAAATAAATAAAAAAAACTAATGTAATGTGCAGTACACTGAGGGTGCAAAAAAACAAAAAAAAAGAACTAGGCCCAATACTCAGCTAAGCTGAGGCGGAAACAGGGTTCATACCATGAACCCTAGTCAAAACGTTGACTACCTGTTGAGTCTTGATGAGTCAAGCAACAAAAAAAACAACTCATATCCAATGGCCGAAATGCAGGGTATACGGTGGGATGAGGACAGATGTACACGGGGAATACATGAAGCCTCGCAAAAGAAAAAAAGACAAAACGAAACCCAGCTCTCTTAACGCGCAAACCCTCTCACTATGCTCTTCTCCTTCCTAAAGAATCTCTTCCGCGAAAACCTAAAGAAAACTCTATTCAACCTCAAAGAATCGATCGAGGAAAACCTAAAAAACTACCTGAATCTAAACCTTCTTCCCCAAATTGACATGACCTAACGGACTCTCAACCTAACTCTCTAAATACACAAACTTGGATCTAAACCCTAAGACAATAGATTCAAAGATGAAACCACTCCGAATAAAGTCACATCTCAAGCCAAAATCATGGAGCTTCACATCAATAAGTCAAGACAATTTCAAAGACGTGAAGATTAAGGAGGAACGCGAAGAAAGATTACCGTGACGGAGCAACTCTAGTGATGAAGTTTCTTCGGTGAGTTGGTTTCCTTAGCTTTCTTTCGTCTTCTCCTTCTCTGGTTTCAGACCCACACGATGATTGGGGTTATTATCTTCGGATTTCTGCGTGATGGCTAGGGTTTTTTGAAGTTCTTTCTCCTTTTCTGATCGTATCCGCCCCCTATTTCTAAAGAAACCTTCCTTTTTATAACAGGACATTAGGGTTTTGTGTCTTGAAAAATCTGAAGGATTTCTCCTTTTCTGCTATGTCTGTTTCCCATTTCCTGTGTGTAAAAGTTTTTTTACCAAATTTGTGAATGTTTCGGTTTTGCAACCTCCTGTTGTTTCTGCCCTACTTGTCCTTTTTTCTGCACAAAATGTTGACTTAGTTTCATTTGGTTTGAAGTGAACTGAACTAGTTCAGTTTGGATTGAATCAAACTACTTTTTTACTTAGCCTTGCTTTCCCTTTTACCATCATGAAATTCTTACTAACACACGTTTCTTTCCTTTTTTACTGTGGTGAATTTTTCCTTGCAGGTTTCAGTAAGGTTTTCAAACACCAAGGGCTTTTCATGTTTCGATAGTAGAAACGATAACGGGGCCATCCATATATAACTAATGCCCATTATCCTGGGATTCTTGCCATATTAACACATTCGGGCCCGCAGGGCGCTAGCATAGACATCAGCGATTTTTGGTCCAACAAGAGTCACTTGAATGAACACAACTGCGATCCCTTCCGTAGTCATCTGGATATTCGGCTCAGGCCAATTAAAGTTCTCAGTAGCTCCCTTGAAGTGCTGCAGACTTGGCTTGGAGGCGTCCACTTCTTAACATTTTTCAATCGGCATGAACGTCCGGAGCCTCATCGTCCGTTCCTGACACTGTGAGTATGAAACCTTCCATTCCCTACAAACTTCAGTTGCACCAACTCCATTTTATTTGAATATTGAGAATTGGAAATTCGTTACTTCATTTCCCAATATCTATCTTGTATCTTTGTTGCCATCAACTTTTCTTGGGTGACCCCCTCTTGAAGTTGGATTGATTTTGATTACCTAGAACAAAGATCTATTTGCTTTTGGCTTTGTTGATTTTTGCCGTTTGGAAACTTGTTTTGTTACAAAATAACTGATTGCCAATGCTTGAATTTAACATAACATTCTCTTGTCAGGTACATATTGCACCTTTTGCTTGGGACTCGATGTAGCTTATCGTGAGGCAAGGTTTCGGGTTATGCTGGCGCAGTGGGAGGCTTGGGATAGGAGCCGCGCATGGTCCTCTTGCAGTTGACTGTTTGAACTAACCGTCCAAAATCGACCATCTTCAGTTCACTTTGTGTACCAATGAGAAAGTCCTCTGGTTTAGCGGTTCTAACATTTTCAATATTTGTTTTCTAATTCTTCATGACAACTGGAGGAAGAGAAACTAATTATGGAGAAGATTAGAGCAGCCCTTAGCGATTTCGACGGGTGAGATAATGTTGCCAAAGACCAAAAGGGTAGCTGGTGATATAGTCATGTTTTTTTGTGGGAATCATTGGAATCTAACATTGGACTTAAATTCAATCCTTCTTTCTTCATGATTAATGAAGACAGTTGCGAATACGGAAATATGTCGCTGCTGTTGTTTTTTTGCAGGTTGAAAAAGAATACTTTGCTAACCCTTGAGGCTTACCGTTGGTTTGGCTGGATTGTTTTGCAGGATGGACGACCTGATATAACAGTGGCATTTTCAAGTCGTTTTGGACAATAGACGAGCTATGGCGGCGATGGATGGCATTTTTTCTATTAGAAAAAGAATGGTGCAGGCCGAAGGTCTTGAAGCCATTGACCTCATAGCAATGTAGCTGTCACAACTCCAATATCGCTCTTGTAACATCATTGTTGGTATGGTTCTGAAAATATGCTATCAGCTATTCATATTGTTGAATGTTTGCTTCCTGGATTTGGATCCTTTTGGATAGATAGCAATATACTCCTGATGTGGATCCACGATCACGGCCGCGACTACCCCACTGTCATTGTGATCCTGCGATTGGTCGCTTACTTGTGTACAATTAGACCTATTTTTGAGGTTGATGATGTAAATTTTGGGCTTAAATGTATCACTTTTTACTCAATTGCAATTTTGAATGCAACTTGTCTTGACAATACTCGAGTTCTGATATTGTTAACTGGAAAATACCTTGGCAATACAATTCCAGTTCTTTGCGTGACATACTCTTACTTTGAACTTGAAAGTAACTTGTAAAATTTGAATAATCCTATTTATTTCAAAGTCAACCTTTAAAGGAACATGACCTGAAAGCAATATGCATCAACTTGATAACGACCGACAAAAATCTCTTGTAATAAAAGGCAATACTTCAAAATGACCTTGAAAATAATAATAACCCCATGACCTGAATAACTTGAATGAGGAGGGCTAACAATATGTTTTCTCAAGACCTAAAAAATAATCTCAATTCAAAGCACCCTAACCACAATTTATTTTTTTAGTCTGAACATAAACTTGCATGTTAAGTAGCCAGAGGAGTGATAATCTCGGTCACAATGCGTCTTCAAACCTCATCTCACATTATGGATCAATTTTCCTGCAATTCCCAATCCCAAAACCTCAAATTGATGACTTGGTGAACTATGTCTCGATGCTTGAGAAGTAAAGACCATCATGACCATTTGATGAAGCATGATACAAATATCTATGATAAGGCTTTAAAGTCCACCTCCAAACCTTTGAGTGGAATAAGATCTCTGAAATTCAGTAAAACCTAACCAAGAGGAATCCCTGATCCCAAACTTTGAGGAAAATAAAAAAACGTGAAATCATGGGCATGACTTAATATAGATGCGAATGTAATGTACAAATTACAAAAAAAGATCGAAACAACAAATGGAGGGCAAAGTTTTGGGTGCAACAGCTGCCCCTGTTCAAACGGCTTAAACCTGAAAGGTGGAAGAGTTTTGAATACTGAAAGAACCAGAAAATTGGCACTCCAAGAAGTAAAAGAGAAAAAAACGCGGTGGAAATGCTTGACAAGAAACTGTCAAAAACCAAACTCCAATGAGGGAATAGATGACTCTACCGGGGATAAGGCACATACACCTGTGACATAAATCCATTCAAGAAATTTTGAAACACAACTAGACGATAAATGATTAACAAATGACAACGTGCATTGGAGAGACGTCATTTGTTTGGAAAATCGATATTCATACCAAACTTCTCGTTGTGTATTGGAGAGATGCCATTTGATAGAACTTTCACCATACTTCCCTTCTTCCGAAAGAGACAGCCATATGATGAAGAACAACTTCACGCTCAAACTTCTCAACTTGTCTGGAAGAGATAGCCATTTGACGGAAATTGGAAAATTCACAATAAACTTCTCACCTTGTCTGGATGAGATAGCCATTTGTTGGAAAAATAAAGAGATTCATATCAAACTTCTCCACTAAACAGGGGAGATGCCATTTGATAGAACTTCCACCATACTTCCCTTCTTCCGAAAGAGACAGCCATATGATGGAGAAACAACTTCACGCTCAAACTTCTCAACTTATCTGCAAGAGATAGCCATTTGACGGAAATTGGAAAATTCACAACAAACTTCTCACCTTGTCTAGATGAGATAGCCATTTGTTGGAAAAACAAAAGGTATTCATATCAAAATTCTCAACGTGTATTGGAGAGACGCCATTTGATAGAACCTTCACCATACTTCCCTTCTTCTGAAAGAGACAACCATATGATGGAGAACAACTTCACGCTCAAACTTCTCAACTTGTCTGGAAGAGATAGCCATTTGACGGAAATTGGAAATTCACAACAAACTTCTCAACTTGTCTGGATGAGATAGCCATTTGTTGGAACAATAACCTTGTTGGGGATGAATCAACTGCTCGAGAAGAGACTGTCATTCGTTGATTCACTTAGAGGTTCGGGGATAAGAATAAGCTTCTCAAATAAAGAGACTGCCACTTGTTGTCCGGTGTAAGTATTCCAAGAGAATGTTGTAACAACACTACTGGAAAACAAAGTTTGTCTTCAATGGAAGCCTCCAATAAATTCCTTCTAGGAGACAAAATATTCAAAGGTTCAAAATAAATGCACTTTCCATCTGGAAATTCAATCGTCAAAATTGTCAAAGACCAAATTCAATCCAGGAACGAGCTGGAAAGAAACTGTCAAGCAAGACACTAACCTATGAGGAATGAACTCAACTGGGGATTTATCCTATCCAAGTGTGGAAAGGAGAACTGAAAGGAACATCTTCCACGCGGGTAAAAACTCAGTGGGGAATTAGAAAGATCGTACATTTTTTGCCTAAGGCTGACAACTCTATTTTGAGGGAGACACAACACTTGGGGATACACACGACCAAGGTGAAGGAGGTATGCATCAATGAATGTAACATGAATATGAATTAAGTCATGATGTACATGTATGTATATGCATTATGCTTATGCTGCCAAATAGACAAAACAGACACAAGAGATAAATTGGTGAGGAAAAATACAACAACCGGATACCCGACCAATCTCAACAAGACGTAAGCGACTAACAACCTTTTAATCATAACACAATTTGTTTTTTCAAGGATGAAATAACTTGTTCTCTGCCCAGGAAAAATGATCACAGACTACTGGAGCGACCTGTATCCAGGCTCAACTGGGTATATCATACTTAGCATCTTACCAAAAGCGCTGAGTAACAACAAGACTTTATCGTAGAATAACGAGTCACACCCATAACACTTCAACGACCCATATTAGAGAATCATGAGTATACCGCACTCAACGAGACAATTGTTTCACATTTTGCATCTTAACCATTCTTGGAACAACCATCAACGTCCATCTTTTGGTTCGCCAATTCAGTAAGCACACGCACACACTAAAACAAATAAAGTAACCATTTCTTTTGTTTCAAAAATAATTATCATTAAAAACAATGCCATTTTCAAAATGAAGATAGAATAAGAACTGCAAGCAAAGGCAAAGGCTCGAATTTCATTGATAGAATGGTAATCTGCCAATAGCGGGATTCCATAGATCTTTACAAAAATTGGAATAAATGGTAATTAAATGGAAAAGGCTACATTAAAATTACAATGATCATTACTTTTTCTAACAACTTTGAATTCCCAGTATTCTCGAGCTCGAATCAGATTTGAGGAATTCTTGGCACACGATGTTGTCATTACAATCCAGTACAGTTACTTGCCGTTATCCCTAACTTTTGCCTAGATTGCCCTTTCAGGTTTTCAATCTAGCGGGATGATTACTTTATGTTTATGTCTCTAACTTTTGCCTGAGTCGCCCTTTCGGGTTTTCGACCCACCGAGACGCTCTTTTTTGCCTAAGTCGCCCTTTCGGGTTTTCGACTTACTGAGCTGTTCTTTTATTTCTATTAGGCGAATTATTTCTTGACGGTATCTGCATTTGTAGGACGGGTGAATTCCTCGCCATCCATTGTTGCGAGGATTAATGCACCGCCTGAAAAAACTCTCTTGACAACATACGGGCCATCATAATTAGGAGCCCACTTGCCCCTGGAATCTGATATAAAAGGCTGGAGTTTCTTAATCACGAGGTCGCCTTCCCTGAACACACGAGGATGAACCTTCTTATCAAAAGCCTTCTTCATTCTTTGTTGATATAACTGCCCATGACATAAAGCTGCCATCCTTCTCTCTTCGATCAGATTCAAATCATCATACCTGCTTGACACCATTCAGCCTCTGTTAACTTGGCTTCCATCAAAACTCTCATTGACGTGATTTTGACCTCCATAGGGAGCACTGCCTCCATACCATATACGAGCGAGAAAGGAGTTGCCCCGGTCGATGTACGGACCGAAGTGCGATATCCGTGTAAGGCAAAGGGAAGCATTTCGTGCCAATCCTTATAAGTAACAACCATCTTCTGAATGATCTTCTTGATATTTTTGTTGGCGGATTCCACTGCACCATTCATCTTGGGCCTGTAGGGAGAGGAGTTATGGTGTTCAATCTTGAATTCTTCGCACATATCCTTCACCATTTTATTGTTCATGTTTGATCCGTTGTCAGTAATGATCCTATTCGGGATACCGTACCGGCAAATGAGGTTGTTCTTAATGAATCAGACTACCACTTGTCTAGTCACATTGGCGTAGGAAGCTACCTCTACCCATTTTGTGAAGTAGTCAATGGCTACTAGGATGAATCGATGTCCATTAGAAGCTTTTGGCTCGATCATCCCAATCATATCGATGCCCCACAAAGAAAAAGGCCACGGGGAAGAAAGAACGTTGAGAAGAGTTGGAGGGATATGAACTTTATCAGCGTAAACCTGACATTTATGACATTTCTTCACATACTTGCAGCAGTCAGATTCCATCGTCAACCAATAATAACCTGCTCTTAGCATCTTTCTAGCCATAACATGTCCATTAGCGTGAGTGCCAAATGAACCTTCGTGAATTTACCTCATTAGCATTTCTGCTTCATGTTTACCCACGCATCTGAGTAAGATCATGTCGAAATTTCTCTTGTACAGCACATCATGATTTAGAAAGAAGTTACCGGCCAACCTTCTTAAAGTTTTCTTATCCTTGTTTGACGCCCCGGGCGGATATTCCTGGTGTCCTAAGAAACACTCGATGTCGTAGTACCATGGTTTATTGTCAACAACTTCTTCCAGGGTGAACACATATGCAGGTCTATTAAGGCGCATGATTTCAATCTTCGGCACATCGTTATGCCGATTTACAACAATCATGGAGGATATGGTAGCCAAAGCATCGACCATTCTGTTCTCATTGCAGGGTACTTGGTGAAACTCAATTTTATCAAAGAACGTCGAGATCCTTCTTGCATAGTCCCTGTATGGGATCAAGTGAGGTTGTAGAACTTCCCACTTCCCTTTGATCTGATTGATTACTAGAGCTGAGTCTCCATATACATCTAGGTTCTTGATTCTTAAATCAACAACTTCTTCTAGGCCCATGATGCAAGCTTCGTATTCAGCCTCATTATTGGTACAATTGAACGTCACTCTCGCAGCGAAAGGAATGTGAGAACCTTGGGGAGTTATAATCATTGCCCCGATTCCTTTTCCATATAAATTTACAGCTCCATCAAAAATTAATCCCCAACGGGATCCGGGTTCCGGCATTTCGTCAAGTGGAGGCTCGTCACAATCCCTCATCTTCAGATACATGACATCTTCGTCCGGGAAATCGAACTTTACGGGTTCATAATTGTCAATGGGTTGGTGGGCCAGATGGTCGGCTAAAACACTTTCCTTGATAGCCTTCTGAGTGTGATATTCAATATCATATTTTGATAGTAACATTTGCCAACGAGCAATTCTTCCCGTCAGGGCAGGCTTCTCGAAAATATACTTAATCGGGTCCAGCCTCGAAATCAACCAAGTAGTGTGATTAATCATATATTGTCGGAGACGTCGGGCCGCCCAAGCTAAAGCACAACAGGTCTTCTCAAGCATGGAGTATCGAGACTCTCAATCCGTAAATTTCTTGCTTAAGTAATAAATGGCATGCTCCTTCCGTCCGGTTTCGTCTTGTTGCCCGAGCACACAGCCCATGGAATCTTCTAGTATTGTCAAGTATATGATCAAAGGTCTTCCTTCGACTGGCGGGATTAAGATAGGTGGCTCAAGTAATTAATCTTTGATGCTATCAAAAGCTCTTTAGCAATCTTCAGTCCACTTGCAACTTTGATTTTTTCGCAGGAGTTTGAATATCGGCCCACAGGTAGCAGTCATGTTGGAAATAAATCTAGAGATGTAATTCAAACGACCTAAAAATCCCCTCACTTGTTTTTTTGTCTTTGGTGCAGGCATCTCTCGGATGGCTTTGACTTTGTCAGGATCTACTTCAATACCTTTCTGGCTAACAATGAAACCCAATAGCTTCCCTGAACGAACACCGAAAGTGCATTTGCTGGGGTTCAGGCGAAGTTTGTACCTCCTCAAACGTTGGAACAACTTCAAAAGATATTCCACAAGCTCTTCCTCAGTTCTGGATTTAGCAATCATGTCATCAACGTATACTTCGATTTCTTTGTGCATCATGTCATGGAAAAGTGTTGTCATTGCTCTATGATAAGTTGCACCGGCATTCTTCAAGCTGAAAGGCATCACTTGGTAGCAAAATGTTCCCCAGGGTGTAATGAACGAGGTCTTCTGCATATCCTCTAGAGCCATTTGAATCTGATTATATCCAGAGAAACCATCCATGAAGGAGAAAACTTTAAACTTAGATGTATTGTCAACCAACATGTCGATGTGCGGTAACGGGAAATCATCCTTAGGACTGGCCTTATTCAAATCCCTATATTCGACGCACATTCTGACTTTCCCATCTTTCTTTGGCACTGGTACTATATTGGCTAACCATTGGGGATACTCTGAGGTGACAAGGAAACCTGCGTCAATTTGCTTCTGGACTTCCTCCTTAATCTTGATAGCCATGTATGGGCGTGATCTTCTCAGTTTTTGTTTGACTGGAGGACATTCTGGTTTCAAAGGAAGGAAATGTTCCACGATACGTGTATCCAATCCCGGCATATCCCGATAGGACCAAGTGAACACATCTGCATATTCTTTTAAAAGTTCTATCATTCTTCTCTTGGCATCGGGGATGAGTAGTGCGCCGATTTTGACTTCCTTCCTATCTTCTTCTGTTCCCAGATTAATTACTTCCATCGTCTCCTTATATGGCTGGATGGCCTCTTCCTCATTCTCCATTAGCCGTGAAATCTCATCAGGGACCTCTTCGTCATCGTCTTCTTCGGCCTCAAATACTGGGAACTCAAAGTTGGGAGTAGACAATGGGTCATGCTTTTCAATGGGGTTTTTTATGATTAATCTGCACATATGATTGATGTTTTATTTTAGAAATAGACAAATGGAGAGTGTATGCAGATATTTGAAAGTAAATCTTTTTTTTAATTATTTATTATTTATGCAAATGTGTAGATGGTTTTTTAGGATTACCATTTTTCCGAAAAGTAAAAAGTAAAAATAACAAAAAGATAAAGGAAATTGAAAAATAACACTTTCATTAATGATTGTTTAATTTTCGAAACAAAATGGCCCAACAAATAACTCTCTTGCTTTGGGATGAGCAAAGAGGAGACAAAAATTCCTAAAATGCATAAAGAGAAAACCCTACAAAATACTCCCTCGCCTTGGGCAGAGCGAGGGGTTAACACAAAGGCATTACTTAGAAAGACGAACAACAGATGGGACGTCAACAACAGTCCAATTCTGGCACAATGCTCCATGCACAACGAAGTCTGGTAAATCCTCTTTAGGATCATCTTCAGTAATTGCGCCGACTTCTGGTGGAGTTGGACTCATGAATCCTCCATTGCGGAAACTTTCCTGTATTGGGCAAATGACCACTTCCTCCCTTGCAAACCTTGCAGATTCAGGCGAAAAACCAACTCCTTCACGGGCCTTATTCTCACTTAAAACCACGACCTTTCCCCATCCTTCAGCCCAACCACTCTCAACAACTTGCTGAGCATCCTTAAAAGAAGAAATGGATGCCCCTCTCTTCTTTATTCCTTTATCAGCAATGGTTAGGGCCTGGAAACGAGTTCCAACAGCATCTTCTAGTTCCACATACGAGAAAGAGGAAAGATGACTCACAATTATAGCTTGTTCCCCAAATACTATTACCAGCTTTCCTTGCTTTACAAACTTGAGTTTCTGGTGGAGAGTTGAAGTTACGGCCCCTGCTTCGTGAATCCAATGGAGACCCAATAAACAACTATATGCGGCCTTGATATCCATTACCTGAAACGTGATCTGGAAAGTATGGGTCCAACCGTTATAGGCAAATCCACTTCTCTAATAACAGTTTTCCGGGACCCATCAAAGGCTTTGACAATAACCCCACTGACTCTCATAGGAGTGCCTTGAAAAGGTAACATCGAGAGAGTTGACTTTGGCATGACATTTAGTGAAGAGCAAGTTTCTATCAGTACACTAGACAAAGCATCAGTCTTGCAGTTGACAGAGATATTCAGTGCCATGTTATGATTTCTTCCTTGCTCCGGGAGCTCTTCGTCACAAAAGCTAAGATTGTTACAAACAATTATGTTTGCAACAATGTTGTCAAATTGGCCGATGGTGACATCGTGGTCCACAAATACTTGCTCTAAGACCTTCTGCAAAGCTTCCCGATGTGCCTCAGAGCTCATCAGAAGAGACAAGATTGAAATTCTTGAAGGCGTGCTTAAAAGTTGATCCACTACATTGTACTCACTTTTCCTGATTAACTTTAGCACTTCATCATCGCCCTTGCTTTGATTTGCATTACTTGACTGGCCTGTCTGCTTAAAAGTATTCTCCATTGGGGTTTCTTTATGTGTCACAGTTTCTTTAGCTTTGTTAGGGAATACCCTCCCGCTTCTAGTAACTCGGCTGACATCAGCAATGTTGACAATGGATGGCAATGGAACCTCCTTTCCATTTTCAATCATGGTCGCGCTATATTTGTATGGAATGGCCTTCTCAGACTTGTATGGCATTGGCCCTTGTACGGAAATGACCAATGGAGTTGTAGTGGTCCTTCTACTGTCGTAGGTGATCTCTATGGGTCCTGGTTCATTGAATTGTGGTATTATGACAAACACCTCCTCATCAATTTCAGCATCATTAGGGTTTCTGGGATACATTATTCTAATAGACCTCTGATCCAACATCTTTTGGAGATCTTCTCGTACCACGCGACACCCCCGCGGATTAATAGAACAGATTCTACATGCATCATAATCATGTATCCCGTTATGAAAGTAGATAAGTTCTGCCAGTTCTGCATGCTTTTGCACTAAGGAACCTCTAATTAATCTGACATCGTAAACAACATACTCTCCCGGACAACCGTGCACCATATTTACTGAAGCCCCCCATGCGGAGGCAAAGGATTCGCTTGAATATTCGGATTGGTATCTTTGAAAGTCTAAACACCGTTTTTGATCAACCTCTGGACATCAGCCTTAAAGCCATAACAGTTTTCAATATTGTGGCCGGGTCCACCTTGGTGATAAGCGCAGAACTGGTCAGCTTTGAACCCATAAGTAGGATTCCTGGGAGGAGGGAGGGGAGGTCTTGTTTGAATATGCCCCTTTTGTAGCAGAGCTGGAAACAATTCTTCATAGGTCATTGGTATAGGATCATAAACGTATGTTCTCGGAATACAATCGATGTTGTACTGGGGGCGAGCCTATTGTGGAGGCTGTTGCTGCCACTGGTGCTGGAATTGTTGGGGTTGATGTTGATGTTGTGTAGTGGTCTGTTGATTCTGAGGAAAATGGGGTCGATAAGTGGGGTTTGAAGCTGGATTAACAACCGGGGTAACTGCAGCTACTTGTTGCTGGTAATTCCTTCTCTGATAAATGGCACTGACGTCTTGCTCTTTCTTCTTGTGGAAACTGTTTCCGAACTTCCTGATGCCGCTGGATGATCTCGCTTCCTTTACTAAGCGTCCTTATCTAACGGCTTCTTCAAGTCGCATCCCCATATTTACCATTTCGGTAAAATCATTGGGTACACTTGCGATAATGCGGTCATAATAGAACGTGCTCAAAGTCTTCAAATAAATCTTGGTCATTTCTTTTTCTTCCAGAGGGGGGTATATTTGAGCCGCAACCTCACGCCATCTTTGAGCATACTCTTTAAAACTTCCCTTGTCCTTCTGGGCCATGCTCCGGAGTTGATCTTTGTCTGGTGCCATGTCGAGGTTGTACTTGTACTGTCTGACAAAAGCCTCTCCTAGGTCATTGAAGGTATAGATCTTTGCACTGTCTAAACTCATGTACCATTTCAGGGCGACACCTGTTAAGCTGTCCTAGAAATAGTGAATCAGTAATGGGTCATTGTCCTGTTGGGTGGACATCTTCCAGGCGTACATGATTAAGTGGCTTTGAGGGCATGAATTCCCTTTATACTTTTCAAATTCAGGCACTCTGAACTTGTGCAGGACCCTGACATTAGGTACCAAGCAAAGATCAGAAGCCTTTCTTCCAAGCAAATCCTGGCCTTGAAGAGCCCTAATCTCGTTTTGCATCTCCAAAAAGCGATCTTGGAACTCATCCAATCTCTCGTCTACTCCTACGTTTTCACTCGGTGCTGTGTGGAAAGGGGGGTCCTCATTGTAATGGGAGGTGTGTACTATAGGCTGAGAAGTAGTCATCACAGCAATGACATGTGAAATGTGTGGTTGATGAACCTCTGGTATGAAATCACGAGGGATGCCCCAAGGGAAACCAGTGGATACAACATGTTGGGAATCGTTGCTAGGTGCTGCGGTCGTTGGGATAGCCATGGCCTCGGTCATCTGTCCAGTCTCTAGAGAATTTTGAGATGTCTGATTCTAAGCAGCGGCCATTGTTTCCATCATATTAGTAAGCCTCTCTAAACTGTCCTTCAAAGCGGTCACTATCCTCTAAGCTCTTGATTCTCCTGCTCGAGTCTCTCCATCCTCCTTCGACGGTCGGCTCCGGTTTTGTACGAACGAAATAGTTTGACGACTGGGTAAAAAGACACGTGTTAGCCTTATGCTTTAACGAATGCAGGAAATGATGGAAATGTATGGATGCAATGTCACAAAAATATTATCCTCAGGAAAACACTCACAAGTACCAGAATTTTTTAATATGTAGCATTCAAAACATCGTAGGAGTCAAGAACTAAAGGAAAACTACAAGCTTCATTCATTCTCAAACATCAAGACTTAAAGCATAAAGTGCAAAGATTCTGGTTCGTTAACTATTACAAAAAATATATCACCAATTCTTTTCCTAAATGAACAAAAATAAAGAAAAATTACAACAATAGGATCAATTCCTTGATCTTCGGGCACCACACTCTTTCACTTCCTCTTTGAAAGTCTTCAACATAGTCTGGTAAATCGAAAGAAAGTAACTCACGGCCGGGTAGGATCCGTCATCTTCGAATTCTCCCCTTGCCATAGAAAGCCTTAAAGGTAGCTCCTCCATCTGCAGGTTGCACCATTCAATAAGCCGATTAAGCTTATCACGATACATATCTCTTTCTTCAATTCGAACCTGTATAGCTTGTTTGTAACCTTGGAATTGACCTTGCACCTTAGCTCTTGCTGACTCCCAGATATTACGATCCTTGAGCAAAGCCTCATACTGTTCCTTCCAATATCGGGCATTTCCTTCAGCACGATTTACCTCTTGGCATTTGTAATCCCAGTCTTCCAAGGTGAACTTTGAGACACTCATGGCCTGAATTCTAAGTTCATATTCTTGATTCGACCTTTTCACTGCTTGATCAAGAGCTACAGTGATTTCTTCGATTTTCTTCTTAAATTTAGCCCTTTCATTCTTCGCTTTCTTAGTTGCTCGGATGTACCGATCTTCATTGTTTGCACTTTTTCTGCAAACTCTGTTTAAATCTTTTTTTAAGTGGACCACCCTGCCATAAGTCTGATCCAGACACCCTTTGACATTGTTTTTCTTTCGTTCCTGTTCAACAACTTTTTGTTGAATTGCTTCGAACTGGGCAGTTTTACGGGTCAGATCATATTTTAATTCATTCCTCTCGTAGGTGATCTGGTGTAATTTTGAACTAAGTTTTTCGTTTTCCTTCCCAAGATTGGCTAATCTAACTCGGAGTTCTTCTACTTCTTCCAAGGATATTGGTACATGTTCTGGTGCAGGAGGCTTGGGGAGTACTTCTCCAGAGAATGGCAACTTGACAATCTGGACCCTTTAGAGAACCCACTGTCGGTATGGTGTCCTGACCACTCCATCCCTTTTCCTTAATTCAGAACCCTTGGTGTGAACCTTCTCCCAAGAACGACATATTCTGTAAAGTAACGTTGGATCGTCCACGCCTCTGTTATGGAGAATCATTTCTTCTAACTCGGCGTCCTCTGGCTTTCCCAGCATAGGGTACTCATGTTGTCGTATGGCCAGGATGGGGTTGTAACTAATGCAACCCTTTGATCCCATCAATGGCACATTTCGGAAGTTCCCACAACTCATAATGATTCGGTCAACATCCAACTTATTGGGGTACCAGGTGATATCCCTTTCAGTGAGGGAAACCAACATTTGAGACCATTCCTCGCCTGTCATCTTGGGAATCAAAGAATGGCATTTGAAGATGTTATATGTGAGCCACTTATATAGCAAAGGGAAACAAAAGGTCAAAACATCGCCTTTCTTCTCGTGACGGAGATGGAGGTTATAGAACACGTCTGCCAATAGCGGATATACTGGGCTTTGACCTTCTTTCCAAACTGCCCAGAAAACGTTGATTGCCGCTATGTCAATGAAATCTTCGAAGGTTGGGAATAAAACTAAACCGTAAATGAGGAGGGCTAACACATTGACCGAAGCAGCCCATTGGCGTTCCCTTATTAACCTCTGGCCTTCTTGTTCTAAATATAGTCTCTGGAAACCCCAAAACTCTCTCTTTTGCTTCCAGTTAGCTTTAGTTGTAGCAGTAGGAATCTAAAGAGCTTCTGCTAATTCTTCTACCTTAAGATCTTGGCTAACGAGGGTGTAAGGCGCCTTTCCCTTCATAGAAAAACCCAAGAACCCTTCAAACTCTCCTAGAGACGGTGTTAGTTGAAAATCCTGGAACAAAAAACTTCGCATCGGGGGATCATAGAATTGTGCCAAAGCTATGAGAGCTGGAATTTTTACATCGACCTCCAGGAGATGAAGTACCTGGCCAAACGTTACTTCAATAGCTCTCTTGTAAGAAGCTGGCAATTTCTCTAAGCAACCCATAAGAACAGTTGTATTTGGCAAGAAAGATTTCAATTGTAGAGTCTTCCTTTTTCCTGAACTCATGATTGTTTTGAATGCGAGACAAAAAGTGGATGTGTTTTCCTGAAATAACAAGATATGTAAGTTATGATGCATATGCTACATGATCATGAATGCACAAAGCTGGATCCGGGATAATGTTGGGACCTCAGAACTTTTAAAAATGTAGGCTCTAGGGGGTTGGTCTATATCTTTCTACCCATAATACCCACTCACATGATAGCTTTCTACAACGATGGTATAAGGAAACTCAAGGTCATTGACATTTATCGTACTAACGCCCCGCCACAGGCTAGCTGCATTGTGACGATAATGACGATAAGGTCTACCTTGAGTGGAGTTCTCATGCTAGGCTAACAAAGGGGCGAGCCCTCGGAGCCTAACATTACACAACAACCAAAACTTGAAACAGGTTCTAGGGGGTCCCAGAATCACAGCCCTTTCGTGGATCAGGTCACGCGACAGGCTAGCTGTGTTGCGACAAAATCTACGAAAATTCTAACTATCTGGGGGAGCTTTCATGCTAGGCGTGCAAGGAGCGAGTCCTTGGAGACTAACACTAATAACTACCAATTCTTAACTTAGGTGTTCCCTCTTATTTTTCAAAACTCAAGTACACATTAATACCCGTGATATTCCGAGATCCAACAGGCAGATAATAATGAGCAAATATAATGAAGCAGAAAGCAATAGATAAAATATCAACAGTAAAGAAGACAATCAAACAAGTCAGCAAACAAACACAAATCCTAAGTTAGGCTCGACTCTCTTATGCATAAGGCTTCTAATCCCCAGCAGAGTCGCCAGCTGTCGTACCTCGAAAAAATACGATCCTAAAACAAACAACAAAGTCGCCACTTAATTCTATTTATTCTACGAGAGAAAAGGAAGATATAGATACAACCTAATAAAGATAAGAAATGGTCATCGGAACCAAATTCTAAGTTTGGGAGTCAGTTACGCAAGGGGAAGGTATTAAGAACCCCTCACGTCCGTTGTACTCAACGGGAACCTCTTAGTCTAATTTGCGCTTTTAAATGTTAACTTGTATTATTGTCTTCTTTTTGTTGAGATTGCTTTTAAGGGAATGCTTCAATTGTTATTTGTTATGGGGAAAAGTTAAGTTTTTTATTATTGTGACAGAGAGATAGTTAATTTTTTATTATTGTGCTCGCGAAGGATTAATATCCTCGTGCCTACGTATTCCCTTGTGCAATGGGAAAGTCAGAGATTCGTAGTTCGTGCAACTATGGTTTGTGTTTTTTAATTGAACGATTGTTTGAAAATGCTTTCTACTGCTAAGCGTTGGCTTATCTGCTCGCGATAGGAGGCTGAAGCGCTAGCTTGTTTGCGAGATAAAAAGACTTAAGCAATGTTTGTTTTTTAGAAAAGATATTTGATCTTTATTAAAGCGTTTTAGAATGAGAGGGCGAATGAACCATGTCGCGTGGGGCTAGCCCAGGAATGATTGCATTCAAGAACGTGCGGAGTGCTAGACTTCAGAGTTCAGTTACTCGCTGATTAATTTTGGAAAATAGTTTGTATTGGTTGGTAAGTTTTAAGATTATTTTGAGTACGAGAGGAAGAATGAACCACGTCGCGTGGGGCTAGCCCATGAGAGATTCATTCAAGAACGTACGGAGTGCTAGACTTCAGAGCTCTATTCTTTTGTATTTAATTTTTAGGTTAAAATATTTTAATATACAAAAGATGAGCGAAACGCGTCGCGTGGGGCTAGCCCAGGAGCGATTCATTCTAGAACGTGCGGAATGCTAGACTCCGGAGCTCTATTCTTTTGTATTTAATTTTTAGGTTAAAATATTTTAATATACAAATGGTGAGCGAAACGCGTTGCGTGGGGCTAGCCCAGGAGAGATTCATTCTAGAACGTGCAGAATGCTAGACTCCGGAGTTCTATTCTTTCATATTTAAATTTATAGCGATAAATATTGTGCAGATGACGGTCACATAAGTGAACGACTTACGTGTGTGCGAAATGTAAACGTATACTATTATTATATACTTTTTAATGTTACTTGGTGTTGGACCAATAAGTTTTACCTTTGAAATCGATTATACTTAAGGTGATAACGCTTATTATCTTTAGCTATCAATTTAATGCCGAAATATGAAAATAACATTTGAGTTTAACTAGTCATACACTATCCTAAAAATCAGTTAAATAATGAGCAAGCAGTATAAGAATACCATACGGATAACATCGAACATAAAATAATTAACTAAATTAAATATAATCATTATTAAAATTAATCAATTAAGCGAAATGATTTAATATAATCAACATAAAAAAAAAATCCTAATTTTGTTTATTAAATAAATTTTAAAGGAAGGTTTTTTATAAGAATTAATTGAAATAAGATAAATAAATAAAAAGACTAATGTATTGTGCAGTAAACTGAGGGTGCAAAAAAACAAAAAAAGAACTAGGCCCAATACTCAGCTAAGTTGAGGCAGAAACAGGGTTCATACCATGAACCCTAGTCAAAATGTTGACTACCTGTTGAGTCTTGATGAGTCAAGCAACAAAAAAAACAACTCAGATCCAATGGCCGAAATGCAGGGTATACGGTGGGATGGGGACAGATGTACACGGGGAATACATGAAGCCTCGCAAAAGAAAAAAAGACAAAATGAAACCCAACTCTCTTAACGCGCAAACCCTCTCACTATGCTCTTCTCCTTCCTAAAGAATCTCTTCTGCGAAAACCTAAAGAAAACTCTATTCAACCTCAAAGAATCGATTGAGGAAAACCTAAAAAACTACCCGAATCTAAACCTCCTTCCCCAAATTGACATGACCTATCGGACTCTCAACCTAACTCTCTAAATACACAAACTTGGATCTAAACCCTAAGAAAATATATTCAAAGATGAAACTACTCCGAATAAAGTCACATCTCAAGCCAAAATCATGGAGCTTCACATCAATAAGTCAAGACAAATGCTAAGACGTGAAGATTGAGGAGGAATGCGAAGAAAGATTACCGTGACGGAGCAACTCTGGTGATGAAGTTTCTTCAGTGAGTTGGTTTCCTTAGCTTTCTTTCGTCTTCTCCTTCTCCGATTTCAGATCCACACCATGATTGGGGTTATTATCTTTGGATTTCTGCGTGATGGCTAGGGTTTTTTGAAGTTCTTTCTCCTTTTCTGATCGTATCCGCCCCCTATTTCTAAAGAAAACCTTCCTTTTTTATAACAGGACATTAGGGTTTTGTGTCTTGAAAAATCTGAAGGATTTCTCCTTTTCTGCTATGTCTGTTTCCCCTTTCCTGTGTGTAAAAGTTTTTTTTACCAAATTTGTGAATGTTTCAGTTTTGCAACCTCCTGCTGTTTCTGCCCTGCTTGTCCTTTTTTCTGCACAAAATGTTGACTTAGTTTCATTTGGTTTGAAGTGAACTGAACTAGTTCAGTTTGGATTGAATCAAACTACTTTTTTACTTAGCCTTGCTTTCCCTTTTACCATCATGAAATTCTTACTAACACACGTTTCTTTCCTTTTTTACTGTGGTGAATTTTTCCTTGCAGGTTTCAGTAAGGTTTTCAAACACCAAGGGCTTTTCATGTTTCGATAGTAGAAACAATAACGGGGCCATCCATATATAACCAACGCCCATTATCCTGGGATTCTTGCCATATTAACACTTTCGGGCCCGCAGGGCGCTAGCATAGACATCAGCGATTTTTGGTCCAACAAGAGTCACTTGAATGAATGCAACTGCGATCCTTTCTGTAGTCATCTGGATATTCGGCCCATGCCAATTAAAGTTCTCAGTAGCTCCGTTGAAGTGCTGCAGACTTGGCTTGGAGGCGTCCACTTCTTAACATTTTTCAATCGGCATGAACGTCCGGAGCCTCATCGCCCGCTCCTGACAGTGTGAGTATGAAACCTTCCATTCCGTACAAACTTCAGTTGCACCAACTCCATTTTATTTGAATATTGAGAATTGGAAATTCGTTACTTCATTTCCCAATATCTATCTTGTATCTTTGTTGCCATCAACTTCTCTTGGGTGACCCCCTCTTGAAGTTGGATTTATTTTGATTACCTAGAACAAAGATCTATTTGCTTTTGGCTTTGTTGATTTTTGCCGTTTGGAAACTTGTTTTGTTACAAAATAACTTATTGCCAATGCTTGAATTTAACATAAGATTCTCTTGTCAGGTACATATTGTACCTTTTGCTTGGGACTCGATGTAGCTTATCGTGAGGCAAGGTTTCGGGTTATGTTGGCGCAGTGGGAGGCTTGGGTTAGGAGCCGCGCATGGTCCTCTTGCAGTTGACTATTTGAACTAACCGTCCAAAATCGACCATCTTCAGTTCACTTTGTGTACCAATGAGAAAGTCCTCTGGTTTAGCGGTTCTAACATTTTCAATATTTGTTTGCTAATTCTTCATCAACTGGAGGAAGAGAAACTAATTGTGGAGAAGATTAGAGCAGCCCTTAGCGATTTCGACGGGTGAGATAATGTTGCCAAAGACCAAAAGGGTAGCTGGTGACATAGTCATGTTTTTTTGTGGGAATCATTGGAATCTAACATTAGACTTAAATTCAATCCTTCTTTCTTCATGATTAATGAAGACTGCTGCGGATACGAAAATATGTCGATGCTGTTGTTTTTTTGCAGGTTGAAAAAGAATACTTTGCTAACCCTTGAGGCTTACCGTTGGTTTGGCTGGATTGTTTTGCAGGATGGACGACCTGATATAATAGTGGCATTTGCAAGTCGTTTTGGACAATAGACGAGCTATGGCGGCGATGGATGGCATTTTTTCTATTAGAAAAAGAATGGTGCAGGCCTAAGGTCTTGAAGCCATTGACCTCATAGCAATGTAGCCGTCACAACTCCAATATCGCTCTTGTAACATCATTGTTGGTATGGTTCTGAAAATATGCTATCAGCTGTTCGTATTGTTGAATGTTTGCTTCCTGGATTTGGATCCTTTTGGATAGATAACAATATACTCCTGATGTGGATCCACGATCACGGCCGCGACTACCCCACTGTCATTGTGATCCTGCGATTGGTCGCTTATTTGTGTACAATTAGACCTATTTTTGAGGTTGATGATGTAAATTTTGGGCTTAAATGTATCACTTTTTACTCAATTGCAATTTTGAATGCAACTTGTCTTGACAATACTCGAGTTCTGATATTGTTAACTAGAAAATACCTTGGCAATACAATTCCAGTTCTTTGTGTGACATACTCTTACTTTGAACTTGAAAGTAACTTGTAAAATTTGAATAATCCTATTTATTTCAAAGTCAACCTTTAAAGGAACATGACTTGAAAGCAATATGCATCAACTTGATAACGACCGACAAAAATCTCTTGTAACAAAAGGCAATACTTCAAAATGACCTTGAAAATAATAATAACCCCATGACCTGAATAACTTGAATGAGGAGGGCTAACAATATGTTTTCTCAAGACCTAAAAAATAATCTCAATTCAAAGCACCCTAACCACAATTTATTTTTTTAGTCTGAACATAAACTTGCATGTTAAGTAGCCAGAGGAGTGATAATCTCGGTCACAATGCGTCTTAAACCTCATCTCACATTATGGATCAATCTTCCCGCAATTCCCAATCCCAAAACCTCAAATTGATGACTTGGTGAACTATGTCTCGATGCTTGAGAAGTAAAGACCATCCTGACCATTTGATGAAGCATGATACAAATATCTATGATAAGGCTTTAAAGTCCACCTCCAAACCTTTGAGTGGAATAAGATCTCTGAAATTCAGTAAAACCTAACCAAGAGGAATCCCTGATCCCAAACTTTGAGGAAAACAAAAAAACGTGAAATCATGGGCATGACTTAATATAGATGCGAATGTAATGTACAAATTACAAAAAAAAGATCGAAACAACAAAAGGAGGGCAAATTTTTGGGTGCAACAGGTTGCCACATTTGAGGAGTGAATTGATGACGAAAGAGTCACATAGTCCTGTCCAAAATTTTATGCTTTCATTTGAGAGGGCCATGAACCACTCCATTGTGCTCATTTGAGGTTTAACCAAATAGTTTGCATTTAACGACTAATATGGTGTGGTAGTAATCGAGTATAATATCAACATGATCGTCTGTATATCATAATCTATCATATTTATCCAACTTAGGAGGTCTCTCGAGAGATTTCAAAATCCTATTATTGAGGATGAGCCTCAAGAATAGACTCGTTTTAATATAGGGATCCAATACTTTAACATTGTGTCTTTTCTCTCTTCGGGAGTAGCATTATAGTGAGTGGTTGGGACGATTGATCTCTAGTGGAGTGTGGTTGCATCCTACCCCCCCGTACTTGTGTGATGATGTATGATGTTCTTGGCATCATGTACGATCTGGGAATTGTTTACCCTGAAAATTGTAAATAACCGCCGATCCTCTAAAAAGAACACAATGTTTTCAGTTACTCACAGGATCGACCATATTGATCCTAGGACATGTGTTATAAATATGTTTTAATTATTTTTTCAGGAATAATGTCATAAACTCTTTGACATACTTTATGAAGTATTTTGGTAAAAAGAGAAAATGAAAACAAACAAGTCTCAAAACAATTAAAGTCAAAAGTAAAGTGAAATAAAGTATAAATGACAAGGAAATGTAAATAAAACAAGTAAAAAGACAATAAAAGACTGAATAATAAACTTGCTTGAAAGTAAAGGAAATGCAAGATAAAAAGACTTAAAAATAAAGGCTTTAAACATAAACTGCATTGATATGAAAAAAAGGGTGGTGATCTCATCACGTACATTCTTGCCTTCACTCGTTTCTCTACACACGGGTACTTTGAGTGTTTATGGAGTAACTTATACAATATGAATCACACACAATTCTAACACTAGAACTACTTTATTTATACTAGTCAAAAGTAACTACTATGAGGAGTTTACTCCTAGAAATGTGCCACTTGGCGCTTTTCATTTTCTTGGACTTCCAATGTGTGCCACTTGTCTTTATTCAAATTTGAAAGAAACATAACTTTTCCCTCCAATATTGATCTCAACCGCTGCACGTTTGTTATTCCAAGGATACGCGGTCGAAGCTACTTCTTTTATACTTAGAAAATATTCTAAGTCTGCGTCCTTATATTCCTTGCGTCTTCGATTCAGGCCTCTTCAGCTTTAAATTAGTCGAAGTCTTTTCCTTTCTACCATACATAACACTAAAGTCAATGTTTCCTAAAATCAACTAGGTGTCGAAATTATGAGCTAACAAATTGCCCCAAAAAATGTCCTTTCGACCCAGTTGATAGAAAGGTCATTTTTTATCATAGCTTTCGACAACCATCTTTAGACGACACAAAAGTATGGCTATAACTGACCAACCCACGATCAAGAAACTATTCAGTTTCTACCAACCACGCTCATGACATCACGTCATAATGGTTTTTATAAAACGTCTCTTCAACAACCACTCTATTACTAGCCATAATTGCGCTTTTCCTTGAAACCATACCTCTGCAGTCACATCATAACTGCCACCGCCCAAAGAAACACCTCAAGAAGACATGCGTCCCACTAACACAACTTTGTCTTAATGGGGATTTGAAATACATTAGTCTTCCGAAAACTTATATATATCTCATTTCTATCATTTTAACACTTTTACGCTTCCAAACCTTTGCAACCTAATTTTCTTCTCTCAGAACTTCAAGAACCCAGTAAAACTTTCACCTTCCCAACTTTCTTCAATGGCTTCCAACCAAGCAGCTTCCCAAAACAAGAAGACTCCAAAGAACAAAAGCTCTCCAAGCACCGCTCCATTGCCTCCTTTTACTCAGATCCTTGGGCCTAAGTTAGTAAGGATCCAACAGTTTGCACCGGAACCTCTTCAAGAGGAGAAGAGACATATCTATTAGTCCTAAGTAATAATCCCTCTCATCATTTCTGATAAACAAACACCTATTTCTGGACCCTTGCCCAACGTTCCCGCTAATTACTCCAAGTTGGGTGAGTTTTTCCCAACCTACCATAGGACTAAGCCTTTAGGGTAAAGGACCAAAGTTATTGAAGGCGGACCCACAACTGAGCAATTTTCCCTAGAATTGTCATTTCTGAATGGAAACACTTGATTGGTAAGAACGGTTCCTTCCTTTCCAGGTTTCGACCGCTGGTTAGCCAAGGTGGAAAATCTCAAGGCTGATGAATGGAAAAAGATAGGGATTTATGACCTTCTGATGTTGTCGAAGGCTGGTCTCCTCTATTGCTCAAACATGTTGATGGCTTCTTTGTACTTCTTGGACAACACCCATTATACCTTCCATCTACCTTGTGGGATGGTGACTCCCACGCTTTTCGACATAGCCGTTATCACGGGGCTTGAACCCACTTGTCACACCTATAATCCAGAGGTTGACAACGAAGACACCATAGGATTTGCTTCATGCAAACCTACTTACGATAACTTTATGAAGTATCACTTCAAAACTTCAGTCGAAACCGTTTCAGATGAAGAGCCCATTGCCTTTTTAATCATGTGGCTCTGTAAATATGTTTTCTGCTCTAAATCCTTATAGGTGGCCAGGAAATATTTGGCTTTGGCCAACCAACTGCATAACAACGTGTTCACTGTCGAATTTGGCGAACAACCTCTGGTTTTCCAATCTCACTTAATTGGTTTACTTGTAGGACCAACCACATAAATCTTAGGACACATGTGCAAATTTTGATGAAATTCTAAAATCTTAGAGTAAGAAGTCTTTGGATCTTTGATTTGATTGGTTATGTCTTTCATATATATGAATGATTTTAATTAGATTATTTTAAGTAAAATTTTTAAAGTAAATTTTACAAAGTAAACTTGATAAAAGTAAAGACTTGCATAAAGTAAATAACGAAGGATAAATTGGCTGGTAAATGTAAAGGAAAGGATTAAATAAAGAACTTTGAATTTGATAAAAACATAAATGAATGGTGTTGTTCACACGTACATTTTCCAGATAAAACTATTTTTCTCTCACACGGGTACTTTAGAGTATTTTTGCAGGAATTTTGTACAAGTTTTTTCACACACTAAATCTAACAAACAACATCCTATTTATATACAAATAAAATAACTGCTATCAACAGAAAAATCTTCAGACTAATGACACTTGGCTTTCTGCATGTTCCTCTTTCTTCAAAAGCTTCCGCGTGTCCTTCTGCCAAATGAAATAACTGTCTGAATTTGAATTTATCCTTAATGTTGAAGCGATGCGTCCCTTCAGGCTTGTCGAATTGTCAAAACATAACATATCAATCAAATCTGAAGAAACAATGCATCATTTCTCCTTGTCAAAACGTCGAACGCTTTAGGTGTCACCCAATTTCTGTCGAAAACAACATATCAACTGAAACTGTCGAAATATCTCTTCAAATATATTTCTTCAATTCCCTTCCTTTGTAAATATCTTCCTTTGTCCAAAATCATCATTTTATCTTTCAAATCATGGTGTCAAAAATATATATCTACAAATTTCCCCCCAACAAAGGTCTTTTCGACTATTCTGCAGAAAACTAATTTGTTGTCGAAAATTGCTTTAATGCCATGTCAACTTTTATTTTCATCATTTCCAAGGTTAGATATTCCAAATCCCCGAAAATCTTCATCATCATACCTTTTCTCAAAATGTCAACTCAGCCCACGTTCCTGACAACTATTCCACTACCTCCTAAGGCTAGGTCATCATGAGTTTTTTCAACTGCCATTAACCCACTTTCTTTATGAAATAAACTCGCCACGTGTCCCATGATTTAAATAAAACTTAACAATTTTAATCTTTTTGTTTATAAATAATTGAACCACGTCTCTTTTCAAAACCTTTTTACACAATCTTCTTGTTTTCAAAGCAAAGAACTTCATCCCTCTAAAACGCAAAGAAACTTCACTTCAAACAACAATGGCCTCCAAGAAATCTTCCAGCAGCCAGAAGACTAGAAACTCCACTACACTTCCATATGCACACAGGCTGAATGGACCCACGATCATTGGAAACCAACAGTACATTCCAGAGCCTCCCAATGAAAAAGAAAAGGATAGTATTTACAGGTCTCAGGTATTTATTCCTATATTGGTTTCTGGTAGTTGTCATTCTATTTTAGGACCTCTCCCTAATCCAAACCTTAATCCAGATAAGTTAAGAGAATATTTCCCTTCATATCAACGTTTAAAACCTATAGGAGCTGGGGTAAAACCTAAACTGACTAAGGAACCAACTGAGGGTTCAAATTCGACCACCGATGAAGGTCTAAATTTGCTTCACTTAAACAATGCTAGGATCTTTAGAACAAGTCCTATGGCAAAAGATCCCTCTGTCGCTCCTGGGATTTTCATCCTAGTACAAATGCGAAAGTGGCGCGGAAAAGGTAGAGTCGCCAGCCAGACATTTTTATCCCGAAGGAATGGGAAAGGTAATGCTGCACAAACCTAAGGAAGAAGGAAAAGACAAGGTCATGCGAACCAAAGATCTGGGTTCGGGAGTCGGTTACGACCTGGGAAGGTATTAGCACCCCAGATCGTCTGTCGTACCCGACGGGATCCACGCTTGTTTGTTTGTTTCAAGGGTGAGAAATACGATGTTGTTGAATGAAAAGAATGCTAACTGGAATGGAATGGAAATGAGAAAGGGAACTGGAAAAGAGAACAAAAAGAAGGGGAAAATGTAGGGAAAATAATGAATGTGCTCAAATGGGCCCTACCCCGCTGCCTACGTACCTCATCGGGAAAATGAGGATCAGAGTCGACGTAGTTCGCCTAACCAGGCGGGAACTATTTGTTTGTGTTTTTTATAGATAAAACTGCATATGTCTATGCTTAGGTGTTGCAGGCTCGTCTGGTACAAGTGCATTTACCGTCTTGCATGCGAGACACGTCGTCGCATGTTCGCGTTGTGAGTGAATGAGGTGAGAAAAGAAGTTCATGCAGGATAGTCGCTTATTATGTTTTTGTCTTTTATGAGAAATGTTTTGAATTTGTTTGTGAGCATTCTCATACTAAGACCTATCCATCGTGGTAAATACTTACACCTCGCCCCAAAACAGGACGCGTATAAGTACTCCGCAACAAAGTCTCATGGCGTACAAGAATATTCAACCTTTATTAATTATTTTATTATTTTCTTTGTGAGGAGAGAAGGAAGGACTCAAGTTGCAAAAGGAAAAATCTAAGGGACTAAGACCCAATCCTAATTTTAGTTATTTATTCAAAAGTGGTCCTAATGGTTAGTGGGGCTTTTCTAATCCTAAAGAGCAAAAGGAAAAGAGAAGAAAAAGGATGCAACTTACTTCCTAAGGAAGATAAGTTGGTCCTAACAAAGGGGAACCCTACCAACAACAAATATGGAAGGAAAAAATGAATTAAATGCATAAAGGAAATGCATAAAAATTAAATAAAAGGATAAGATGTAAGGTAACATACCTTTCCCTCCCTACAAAACAAAGATTAGTGTGCATTTTATTAAAAAATAATAAAACAAACATACACCAATTACATCCTAATGAATCTAGGACTCAATCTAAACTCTATCTTAATTCTAAAAGAACTAAAAAAATGCTAAAACAAAAATTCAGCACCTACTACAACCCCTAAATACAAACAGCTATGAAATGCAGCACACAAAGCAAACAACATACTACAGCTATCAAACAGCATAAAAGTAGGTGTAAAAAGTCAAATACAGCATACAAACATAACAAACAACATGTATTCTACATCACCTATATGCAAAGTCAGCTATGAAATGTAAAATACAGATTTGATTATTTTCATTTTTTAATGCACAAACTTAATGAAAAATGTACCAATTAATCATGAATATGCATTTGAACATAGATCAACATACACCAATGAGTGACATAATTATTTTGGGAGGATTATGCAAGAATTCACCACATGATTGATTATGCAACAAGTATGCAAAATATGGCACATGAACATGACATATGAACACAATGAGCATTGATCATGAGCATGCAACATGATAGATCAACAAGAATGCCAAGCTCAATGCAAAATTCAGAATTGAATTGATGTGAATGATATGATCAAACATGTAACCAAATGCAACCAAATGCACATACATACATGGTTATGTGAAATGCAACATATATATTGATACAATGAAATGCAAATGATTTAACGAATTGTGCAAAAGATGCAAAAACATAATGCAACATGATTATTTACATGCCAAATGATGCATAAACATAGCAACAAAATGCAATGAGTCAAATTATACACAAATGAAAATATAAACACATAATATACAACATGAACGGAAACGCGTCGAAACGACTCGAAATGGGGGAATAAGATGTCGAAACCAACCTAGAAAATTCCCTGAAATTAGTACCTAAACATGCATGAACATTAGAGGCACAAAGAAGCAAGGACAAGCAAACAAATAAGCAAAAATTCCAAAATCCAACAGCGTTAACCGGTTAACCAAATGGTTAACCGATTAACGGACCCCAAACAACACTGATTTGTGGCAAAAACGCATGTGTTAACCGGTTAACCAAATGGTTAACCGGTTAACACTGAACAAAAGGTGAAAAAAAGTTTAGAAATAAGTGCTTTTGGCCACAAACTTACTTCTATTGATCTCCAACACACCTAGGAACATGTTAACAGGAATTTCTACTCAATTAGGGCTTATTTACACATGCTAGAACCTATAACTATCTACACCTTAACTTCTAATCCATTAAAAATCACAAATCACAAGCAACACATAACGAAAACGTAATCGATCGCAAGCAAAACGAAAAGCACTTAAAGAATGCCAAAATGGCGAGATGGAGAGAATAATTTAAAGCTAGCATGGTTTTAGATTACCAACCTATGAAGTGGAGAAGTGCTTCGATAAATGTTGCAAGAATCGGAGCTTGATCGAAGAGAAATCCGAAGAATCCGCGAATGCGCAAAATAAATGTGTTCTTGATGCTTGAACCTTCTTGTACTTCCGATAAGTCGAAATCTTCACAAAAACTAGTAGCTTCCTCCTCTACAATACACAATTCAATGGAGGTTGGAGGCTAAGCTTTAAGATCTTCAAGTTTCAATGTGAAACTTGAAGAGCTTCTTCAAAAAAGCTTTGGTGAAAAGGGAAATGGAGGAAAAGTGAAAGAGAAAAAGTGATTCTAGAAATTGTGAGAAAGTGAAAAAATTGGAAAAAAACTTAGGAACCTTTGGCATTGAAGTGATTAATGATTATATAGGGGTTAGGCTTGGAGCTAGGTTTGGGAATGGAATTAGGTTTAGGAATGGAGTTAGGTTAGTAGTTAGTTAGGGTTAGGGTTGGAGAAGGAATATTCCTTATTCCTTGGAATACTCTAGAAGGTTGTGGAACATGGTAGAAGCATCCAAGGGAAATGGAGTGGAATTGAAGTGGAAAAACAAGAGGGAAAGAATGAAAGGAAATGTGGAAGAAAAGTGGAAGGAAAAGTGGAGGGAAAGGTGAAATTAACCACTTTTCAAATGATTTTTTGTCTTGATTTTTTTTATGATTCCTCCATCATTTCTTGACCAAATTTGAACCATAGGATAATTGCAACCCTAATTTCATGATTTTGATCTTAAAATTCAGGAGTCGACCTTTTTTTTTACCTTGCTCGGTTGCCTTTTTCCCCGATTCTTCGATTTTCAGTCATCTGGCCAGTCGAACCTCTTCCAAAATGATTTTGTGGACGAAATTTGAACCCTAGGCACTTGACATCATATATAAGTCAATGGAATCCTCTTTGAATCATAACTTCATGCAGAAGCCCAATAGAAATGAAACCCTAATTTGACCCTTTTCATCAGGAAATGTTGCACTGATTGCCTCCTTTGATCAAATCAAATCTTTCCATGGCTCGTGGCTTCAAGTGAAGACTTGTGGGATGTTGTGAACCCTTTACAGAAGGTTGAGATGCTTTGTGGCCCTTTGATTGCCTTTATAATGCCTTCAGTTGCTTCAATCATTTATCACATACCTATGCCTCAGCCATGCTACACATGATGCAATGTTTTTGGTTATTTTATGAAGCTATGTATGCAAAATACTATGCAAAATGTTGAGGATATGAGAGGGAAAATTTTGAGGTATTACAGCTGCCCCTATTTAATCATTTGCAAGCCTGAACGAATAATTGCGAGAGCTTTTAGATGTTCAAGGTATGGAGTGATTGAATACTCGAATAAAACTTGGAAATTTGAACTCAGTGGATAGTAGGAATGCCATCTGCCTTTTATTTATTTTTTGTTTTGACCTCTGAATAGGTAGTGGAAATAGAACCAGGTGGAATAGGATCAATGCAATAACTTGCACTGTGAATGCTGAGCGAAACAAGCCACAACGAGGGTGCCTGTTGGCGAAACAGGACTTAACGAGACCATTAGCGGAATGGAACTCAACAATGTGACTGCTGGGCAGGACCAAGTCACAAAGAAAACACGCGACTGCTGGGCAGGACCAAGCCATGGAAGGTGTCTGTTGGCGAAACAGGGCTTAACGAGACCATTAGCGGAATGAAACTCAACAATATGACTTCTGGGCATGACCAAGCCATAAAAAAAACACGCGACTGCTGGGCAGGACCAAGCCACGGAAGGTGCCTGTTGACGAAACAAGGCTTAACGAGACCATTAGCGGAATGGAACTCAACAATATGACTACTGGGCAGGACCAAGCCATAAAGAAAACACGCGACTGTTGGGCAGCACCAAGCCACAGAAGGTGTCTGTTGGCGAAACAGGGCTTAACAAGACCATTAGCGGAATGGAACTCAACAATATGACTACTGGGAAGGACCAAGCCATAAAGAAAACACGCGACTGCTGGGCAGGACCAAGCCACAGAAGGTGTCTATTGGCGAAACAAGGCTTAACGAGACCATTAGCGGAATGGATCTCAACAATATGACTGCTGGGTAGGACCAAGCCATAAATAAAACACGCGACTGTTGGGCAAGACCAAGCCACAGAAGGTGCCTGTTGGCGAAATAGGGCTTAACGAGACCATTAGCGGAATGGAACTCAACAATATGACTGTTGGGCAGGACCAAGCCATAAAGAAAACACGCGACTGTTGGGCAGCACCAAGCCACGGAAGGTGCCTGTTGGCGAAATAGGGCTTAACGAGACCATTAGCGGAATGGAACTCAACAATATGACTGCTGGGCAGGACCAAGCCATAAAGAAAACACGCGACTGCTGGGCAGGACCAAGCCACGGAAGGTGCCTGTTGGCGAAACAGGGCTTAACGAGACCATTAGCAGAATGGAACTCAACATTATGACTGCTGGGAAGGACCAAGCCATAAAGAAAACACACGACTGCTGGGAAGGACCAAGCCACGGAAGGAGCCTGTTGGCAAAACAGGGCTTAACGAGACCATTAGCGGAATGGAACTCAAAAATATGACTGCTGGGTAGGACCAAGCCATAAAGAAAACAACATTGACTTGGAAAGACCAAGATGTCTGGAAAATGGTATAAGTATCTTCTGCGGGGAATACTTCAGGTTGAAAAGATGTTATAGGTTGTATGTAACACCTCAAAACTGGCCCATGCCGGTATGCATATGCTTGGATTATGGCGTAATTTTCCTTGAGGATGGAAATGCTACGCTCTGAAGGATGCAAATGTAATGATGATTATGCGTATGCAAATGCAAAGAGATCTCCTGGAAGGAGGCTGCAAGTATCCCAAGATGGCTTGACTGGGAAGAAATGATGATCACTGCACTGATCTGGTCTATCCTGATACGGAGGAAACAACTCTGCGGGGACAACTGTTAATGATACACCGGCTTTGAACTGCCGCCATTGTCAAAAATAAATTGGACTTTAAGATTGGAGAGCCAAGACCCTGCTGGAGACGGACTCTTCTCGAACTCTAATGGGGAAGTGGAGACCTCCTGACTTGGCTGGGAACCATAGGTATGGCTCTGCTGAGGAAGCAAACTGCTGGGGAGGAAAGACACTCCTTGTACTATTGGGAATTTCCCCTGTATTGAAGGGAAGTCTCTGCTTGGGGAGGACGCCAACCTTCTGCTGCCTTGATGGGGGAGAGTTCAACTTCCAACTCTGTTGGGGATAACTGGAGACACCCGGGAAAACACCTGTTCTTGTTCAAGCGTAATGAAATGTTCCTCCTGGGAATCTGCTTTTAGCTCTGTTAGCAACACATGTACCTGTACCTGCATAAAAACAATCGATAGTGCCTGTAACATGGAGAGTTAGTTTGGGACCTGTATGCCCCAGGCTCGTAGCATGAATCATTATCTGGGCATCTTGACACCCTTTCAAAGTTGTATTAAATGTTTCTGTCCTCCTGCATGAGTTAGAAAGCATTCAAATGTTCACAACACAATATAAATCACAACTTGCTGGACGTTTTCGCAATCAATCAATGCTAGACGAAAAACAAAAACGAGAAGCAGATAGTCACAGGTTGACTGAAATTGAATTTTTATTGATTCGAAAAAATGGCCATGAATAGGCATTACAAAGGAAGAGTTCCCTGGAAAGAGGAAACAACCAAAAAGAAAAACAAACTATCCTATTGGCAATGTAATAAATGGATCTCATCAAGTTCCAACCCAGTTATGACCCGTATATCTTCAAGACGATCCACTTGCTCTGCCCCTTGAGAAAGGTAATTGAACTGGTCTTCAACTCCTAGAATAATCTCAGTTGCAAATAGGTTACAGATTTCGCAGATTGCAGTCGTTCGTGTTAGTCCCTCTTTTGCATGGACTGCCCTTTCGGGTTTTCAATCCACCGGGATACCCTTTTTTGCCTGAGCTGTCCGATGTGGATTTTCAACTCAGCGGGTGTACACATTGTTTCAAGATTTCCCTAATTTTTGCCCGAGCCTTTTATTCTGTTTTTGGCTCGTCGGGATGCCCATTTTTGCCTGGATCTTTATTCTGTTTTTATCCAGAGGGTTATTTTTACACGAAGTATTTTCTTACTGCGTCCACATTGACAGGGGACTGGAAGTCTTCTCCGTCCATGGTTGTCAGCATCAAGGCTCCACCTGAGAAAACATTTTTAACCACGAACGATCCTTCATAGTTAGGTGTCCATTTGCCCCTGTGATCGTTAAGAGGAGGAAGAATCCTTTTCATCACCAGGTCACCTGGTATGTACCTTTGTGGTCGTACCTTCGTATCAAAAGCTTGTTTCATCCGTCGCTGATAGAACTGTCCATGGCATACAGTTGCTAGACGTTTTTCTTCAATGAGGCTTAATTGGTTATATCTGGATCGGAGCCACTCAGCTTCATCTAGCTTAATGTCCATCATTAACCTTAACGAGGGGATTTCCACTTCAATTGGTAGGACTACCTCCATACCATATACCAGTGAGAACGGGGTTGCCCCTGTTGAGGTACGCACTGACGTTCTGTACCCATGTAAACCGAATGGTAGCATCTCATGTCAGTCTTTGTATGTCACAACCATCTACTGCACGATCTTCTTGATGTTCTTGTTGGCCGCCTTGACGGTGCCACTCATCTTCTGGCGATATGGAGAAGAGTTGTGATGTTCTATTTTGAAATCTTGACACAAATCAGCCATCATCTTGTTGTTGAGATTAAAACCATTATCAGTAATGATTCTTTCAGGAATTCTGTACCGGCAAATGATGTCTCTTTTGATAAATCGGGCTACCACTTGTTTAGTAACATTGGCATAAGATGCCGCTTTGACCCACTTCGTGAAGTAGTCTATAGCAACCAGGATGAATCGGTGACCGTTGGAAGCTGTTGGTTCGATCTTGCCAATCATATCAATACCCCACATGGAGAACGACCATGGTGAAGACATAACACTCAATGGATTCGGAGGCACATGGACCTTATCGGCATAAACCTGACACTTGTGACATTTACGGGAGTATTTACAGCAATCAGATTCCATGGTGATCCAATAATATCCCGATCTCAATAATTTCTTGGCCATAGCATGTCCCCCAGCATGGGTACCAAAGGAGCCTTCATGAACCTCTTGCATAAACGGGTCCGCTTCGTGTCTATCCACGCATCTGAGAAGAACCATGTCGAAGTTTCGCTTGTATAGCACACCATCTTGATTCAAGAAGAAACCACCTGCTAGTCTTCTGAGGGTCTTCTTGTCTTTATTGGATGCCCCAGCCGGGTATTCTTGAGTCTTCAAGAATTGCTTGATATCTTGATACCAAGGTTTGTCGTCTTCACCACTATCAACTGCAAAGACATAAGCAGGTCTTTCAAGACGGGAAACCATGATTCGAGGCACGAAATTCTCTTGACAAACTTTAATCATAGACGACAAAGTTGCTAGAGCATCGGCGAACTGGTTTTCATCTCGAGGAATATAATTCAACTTGACTTTGGTGAAGAAAGTTAACAGCCTCCTAACATAATCTCTGTAAGGAACCAAATGAGGTTGATGAACTAACCATTTGCCGTTGACTTGGTTCACCACCAGAGCAGAATCTCCGAAGATCTCGAGGTTCTTGACTCGCAAGTTGATTGCCTCTTCAAACCCATGATGCAAGCTTCATACTCTGCCTCATTGTTAGTGCATTCGAAAGTCAACCGAGCAGCTAAAGGTGTATGGACCCCTTCTGGAGAGATGATAACATCACCTACTCCACTTCCATTCGTGTTCACAGCTCCGTCAAACATCAACTTCCATTTGGATTCAGGGTCTGGCCCCTCCTCCGGAAGTCGTTCTTCATAGTCTTTCAACTTGAGGAACATGATGTCCTCATCCGAAAACTCGAATTTCATGGGTTGATAATCATCAATTGGCTTCTGAGCCAAGTATTCTTACAATACACTTCCTTTGATTGCTTTTTGCAAAGTGTAATGGATATTATACTCTGTTAGTATCATCTGCCATCGGGCTACCCTTCCTGTCAGTGTCGGCTTCTCGAAAATGTATTTCACAGGATCCATCTTGGAAATTAAGAGAGTGGTGTGAGTCAGCATGTACTGTCTTAGTCGGCGAGCAACCCATGCCAAAGCGTAGCAAGTTTTCTTGAGTAGTGAGTAGCGTGTCTCACAATCGGTAAACTTTTTGCTAAGGTAATAAATGGCGTGCTCTTTTCGACCAGACTCGTCCTGCTGACCTAGCACACACCCCATCGATCCTTCAAGCACAGTAAGATACATGATCAAGGGTCTCCCTGGCACTGGAGGCATGAGAATTGGAGGTTCTAGAAGGTATTCTTTGATTCAGTCAAAGGCTCGCTGACAGTCTTCATTCCATTTAATGGTCTGATTCTTCCTCAGAAGCTTAAAGATGGGCTCACACGTGGCCGTCAGGTGAGAGATAAACCGTGCAATGTAATTTAGTCTCCCTAAGAAACCACACACTTACTTTTTATTCTTTGGCTCAGGCATCTCTTGGATGGCTTTTACTTTGGCTGGATCAACCTCAATTCCCCGCTCACCAACAATGAAGCCGAGTAGCTTGCCGGAACGGACCCCGAAGGTGCACTTATTCGGATTCAACCTCAATCTGAACTTTCGGAGTCTGTCAAACAACTTTGCTAGATTGACCAAGTTCTCTTCTTCTATTTGGGATTTTGCTATCATATAATCAACATAAACCTTAATTTCATGATGAATCATGTCGTGAAATAGCGTCACCATCGCCCGTTGGTAAGTGGCCCCAACAGTCTTCAGACCGAACGGCATAACCTTGTAACAGAAAGTGCCCCAAGGCGTGATGAAGGTAGTCTTTTCCATATCATCGGGAGACATCTTAATCTGGTTATAACCGGAAAACCCGTCCATGAAAGAGAACAAAGAAAACTGAGAAGTATTATCAATAAGCACATCTATGTGAGGTAGAGGGAAATCATATTTAGGGCTGGCCCTGTTCAAATCCCTGTAGTCTACACACATCCTGACTTTGCCGTCTTTTTTTAGGGACCGACACAATATTGGCAACCCACGGAGGGTAACTGGTCACGGCCAAGAAACCAGCATCAAATTGCTTTTGTACTTCTTTTATTTTGATTGCCATATCAGGGCGTGTGTGCCTCAACTTTTGCTTCACTGGAGGGCAGTCATCTCTCAGAGGCAACTTGTGCACCACAATGTCAGTGTCTAAACCAGGCATATCTTGGTAGGACCATGCAAAGACATCAACATACTCTCGAAGCATAGCAATTAGGCGAGTCTTGATAGATTCTTCTAATGCGGCCCCGATCTTAACTTTTTTCTTGTCTTCTTCGGTACCCAGATTTATCACTTCGACGGTCTCTTCATGCGGCTGAATCATCTTCTCCTCCTATTTAAGCAGTCTGGTTTACTCTTCAGGTAGTTCGCAATCTTCTTCACCTTCCTCATCGGCTTGATAAATCGGATTGTCAAAGCCATACTTAGCCATAACAGGGTCGTCGTTGATAAGATCTGGTGATGAGCACTTGCATGAATGGTGATTCATGCAAGGCTTTAGAAAGAGTTTGAGAAAATGAGAAACATTGCAATTTTAAAACTTTTCTTTCTTTTTGAAAAACAAAAGCAAAATTGAAAGACAAAGAACAACATGGATGAATGTGAAACGTCAGCTTTATTTATGATTATGAATTGTGTTAAGAACAAAAGAACCCTTACAAAAAGCTATTATGCCCCGGGAAAGACATAGTGCTTGAGTACAGGAAAGACAGAGACAAAAAATCATTACTCTTCGAAGGAGGTGACTGAGATAAGCCTTTCAGATGTCCAATTTCTAAGTTGAGTCCCTGGAACAGCAGGCCTGATCCATTCATCTAAGTCACAGTCACTATCAACTGCATCATCCTGTACAAAACTGATGTTTCCATAATCCACCACTCCCGCACTCGTGAAAGTAAACGGGCATTGACGACCTCTAGCACTCGGTCCAGATGATGACTGCCCAGGATGGTAACCAATCCCAAACATATCTTTCTTTTCTGGCACTTCTACTGGACTGCCCCAACCTTCTCGTATCCCAAATTCTACCACTTCAAGAGCTTGCTTATAAGAGGCTATGGAAACCCCCTTCTTTGGTTCTTCAGAAGAAGCTGCCAATGATGATGCTTGTTCAGTTTTCAGGGGCTCAAAAGCCTGACATGGAGTTTCAACTATCTCGCCATCCATCTCCACATACTTGAATGAAGCCATATGACTGACGAAAATGTCTTCTTCCCACTGACAGTTACAATTTGGCCTTCCCAGACGAACTTTAGCTTTTGATGAAGTGTGGACAATACTGCTCCTGCAGAATGTATCCAAGGTCTTCCCAGCAAACAGTTGTATGCAGGCTGTATATCCATTACGTAGAATGTGGTATTGAAGATTTGTGGACCTACTTTAATTGGTAACTCCACCTCCCCGAACACCGATCTCCTTGACCCATCAAATGCTCTAACTACCAAGTCACTAGGCTTTAAAACTACTCCATCATAATCCAACTTCATCAATGCTTTCTTGGGAAGAACATTCAACGACGATCCGGTATCTACCAACACGTGAGAAAGTACTGCACCTTTACATTCTAAAGAGATATGCAGTGCCCGATTATGAGCACGCCCTTCAGATGTTAGATCCATGTCTGTAAAGCCCAATCCGTGACTGGCATTGACACTAAATACCACCGCTTCTAACTAATTTACTGAAATATCCTGAGGCACATAAGCCTTGTTCAGAATATTCAAGAGGGCCTTCTTGTGGGAGTCAGAACACATTAGCAAGGACAAGATGGAAATCTTCGACGGAGTCTACTACAAATGGTTCACAATCTTGTAATCGCTCTTTTTTATAATTCTCAGAAATTCGTCAGCTTCTTTATCAAAGGTAACGTCTGGATCAGTTATTGGTGAGGGTTCATTGATTACCACTGGCTGCTTCCCTCTTGCTTTAGCCTGGGCTTTTGCGGTGTCTCTGAGTGGTATCTTTTGCACCCCAAAATTTTCCCTCACAAGACAAGACTTTGAGGTTCACAAGGTTCACAAAGTTCACAATTAGTCAGAAGATTTGACAATTCCCTCAGACAATGCATCCTCCTAAGCAATGCATCCTAAACTAGGGTTTTGACTTTCATCAGGCTAAATGGACTTAAAAGGCTTCAAGTGAACTTCATAGCATCCTATATATGCTCAAGAATCCCCATGTCAAGTTTCAAGACTTTTCCCAAAGATTTGCTCAGTCAGATGATCAGATAGGTTAAAATCAATCAAAGTAGTTAAAAAGTCAAACTGAGGTCAACTGTGATGAACTAACAATCGTTTCTGATGAACTAACAATCGTTTCTGGATGCTTTGATTTGAGTTTTGATACAGAATGAGTGATCCACCATTTTTAGGGTTTCGGCCAAGGTTTAGGGTTTCACGATTCATCAATGATAAATGAAATCTAAAACCATAGATCAATTCTAAGCAACCTCTGGATTTTGTTTGTACTTTTAATTTGATGAAATTTTGCAGTTTTATTGATGATTGAGATTCGTAGGTTTTGCTGCAAATGAAAATTCGCAGGAAGATTCGTATCTAATTCCGCAGCAAAATTCGTAGATCCAGAGGTGGAAGATGAAGTCTGCGCGCGAATTTGGAATTTTAAACTTTGTCTTATTTTATTATGTTTAATTCCCATTATAATTACAAAGAAAGCAATTGGCTCAGTTGGTAAAGGATGCGCGTATGCAAGGCAAAGGCAGGGGTTCGAATCCCAGTCTCAGCAATTTTTTGCTTTATTTCCTTTATATTTCCAGGCTTGACATATAAAGATTGGTGATCATCCATAGTTCATCAGTGCGCGCTGGCCTGGTGGAGAGCTTGTTGGTCTTAGAAATGCAAAGCCTAGGGCCTGGGTTCGAATCCCATCCCTAGGTAAGTTTCTTTTTCTCACTTTTTCTTATTTTATTTAATTTTTGTTTATATTATAATTAATTTAATTAATAATACATGTTTATAATAAAATAGTTATATTATTTTCTTGTACATAATTCAAAAACTTATATTTCTAAAAAATTAAACTTTATTCCTAAAAATTATTTAATATTTATTTCATTGTATATTATTAATATTATATGTTTTTTGTATAAATGATTTAATTATATTTAGATTAATTTATAAACCCTAAAATTTTATATGCATAAAACCTAATTTTTTTTAAACCCTAATTATCTTATAAATCTCAATATATTTGTTTGTAAATTTTAATTATATATATTTATTTTATAATTATTATATGTAGTTTGTTTATATATATATATAAATAATATAATTAAGTAGTCAACCCTAATTTATTTTTTCTAAACAATTAAAAACCCTAATTTTATTTTATGAGTCTAATTCCTTATTTTTATATGCTTATTTAATCATAATTAACAAATATTTTTTTATGTATATATAATTAAATTATTAGAACTATTAATCATATTTATTAGTATATAATATTTATTATTTATTTCTTTTATTAAAACTCTTAAAAATAATTATTTATTTAATTTTGAACTTTTAATTTGTTTCTATATTATATTGTTATACTAACCTTCTTATATTTATTTTTGTTTATTATTACTAACCAATTTATTTATTTATTTATTATGTGCTTACTTATTTAAATTATTTTTATTATTCTTATAATGTAATTGTGCCAATTATGTAATAGTTGTAGAATTATTCTTATTATTTATTTTTAATTGCCATGGTTAGTAGAATAGGGAGTGTAAATATGTTTGTATTTAAAATTGAATTTAGATCACTAATTTGTAAGATAAATACTTGAATTGGTACACGCACACACGTAAGTCGATCTTGGATCGCCATCTCACATTCTTAAGGATACCTCTCATGTTGCCTAAAGAAAAAGGTCAAGTAAGGTGTATAAAGCAAAGTCCCTTCATTAATTAATATCATCAAGTCCCTTAAAAGATAATAAGATCAAGTCCCTTCATGGTTGCCTTTGTAAATGATCTTGTCCCTTTCGAATAAAGATGATAAGTCCCTTCGAAATTGCTAAATACACCTTACAATTGCCTAATCATAGTTGTCCCTTTATTTGTCCTTCATACATCCAAGGTAATGACTACCTATTCCTTAATAATAGGGATAGTCTTACCATTTAAAGGATATTTAAGAACAGAAAAGATTTAACTTAGGGTAGGTTTCTCTTATGTACTTGCTCACCTTTTCAAAACATTTCAAAAACACTTCACATTTCAAACAATTTTCAAAACAAAGGCTTTATATATATATATCCGTACATGGATCATTATAAAGTACTTAAGAAAATTTCTAATCACACACTACACTTTTCAAAAACATTTTAAAGTGAGCTAAGTAACTAAGAGCCCATGGATAACCATGGATGTAAAGGGTGCTAACACCTTCCCTTTACATAACCTACCCCCCGAACCCAAAAATCTTTTAAGGTCTTTCCTGTTCTTTTATGCCCTTTCCTTTTGGATAAAATAAAAGTCGGTGGCGACTCTTGCTATCCGCAACATTTAACTAAAGTCAGTTCTCCCACCGTGTTACAGAACTGGCGACTCTGCTGGGGATTTAATAAAAGAGGGGTACCCTTAGGAATTAGATCACTTTAAACTTGTTTGCTTTGTTTGCTTTACTTTACTTGCTGGGTGCTCTTATGTGTGAAAGATCCTAACCCGGATCTAGTGTACCTTAGGTAAATGGCAATAGACCAAGGAAACTGTACGGCGTATACCGATATGGTTGATCTGGTGGCCATAGTTAGTGTGACTTCTTGGTTGGTGCTTATGTTCCTTAAGTCAAGTTGAGGATAATATGAGGCTGCCATACGTTGTCAATACACTAACTAACTTTTAGAACCCTAGTTATCCCATCTTGGCCTTTAGAAAGTAGTGAGATAACCGGCTTTGGTGAAGACTGAAGTTGGTTGATACTCGATACTACGCTCATTGAGATCTTAAACTTGGAGGGTTTTGGTTGGCAAGTAAGTTGCCTACTGAACAACCACCCTTGTGAAGGATCAATGATATTGAGATCCCTTAGAACCTGGTTACTTTTGTAGGACAGGATGAACCAATTAACTTCAGGGGAGGGTACTTACCTTTGAACCTCATGCAGGCCTTTAAACCTAGGGCTATGGTGTGACTTGTTTGTGTGTGCCACATGTTTGTGATTGAGCATAACATCATAGCATCATCATGCATCATAAGCATAGCATTTTCACTAACCATTTCAAGGACCAAAGGATTTATCTTTGTTCTTTGTTGCAGGTCATGGCTTCTGCTCGTAGGAATACTATCCGGATCAACTTTGTAGGAATACCTCCCAAGCTTAAAGAATTGGTTTCCCAAGTTTCTGAAAACTCCCAGTTCATCAAGAGACATGGTCACCTACTGGATCTAGTCACTTCAGGATTCAATGAAGACATGATGAGTGTTCTGTTTCAATTCTTTGATCCTGAGCACCATTGCTTTACATTCCCCGACTATCAGCTGGTTCCTACAATGGAAGAGTTCTCTAAACTTCTGGGTATACCTATCCTTGATCAGAAACCATTCACAGGTTTGGAAAAGGAGCCTAAACCTGAGGTCATTGCTGCAGCTCTACATCTGAAGAAGTCAGACATTGTTCTAGAAACGAGAAGCGGAATTAAGGGTATCCTTGCTAAGGTGTTGATAGAGAAGGCTCAAGTGTTCTTGAAGGCTATGAGCTATGATGCTTTTGAGGAGATCTTAGCCTTGCTGATTTATGGCTTAGGGTTGTTCCCCAATCCAGATCAGTTCATAGACGTTCATGCCATCAACATATTTCTGAGTCACAATCCAGTGCCTACATTGCTCAGAGACATCCTGCACTCTCTTCATACTCGTACTACAAAGGCACGAGGAACTCTGATGTGTTGCATGCCTTTGCTATCTAGGTGGTTTATTTCTCACCTTCCTCGATCAGTGATGAAGAATGAACAAGGGTTCAGGTGGTGTAAGAGGATTATGTCACTCTCTCATTCAGATATCCATTGGTGCTCCAGATCTATGGAGAATGTTATTATCATTGACCGTTGTGGGGAGTTTCCTAATGTGCCACTTCTAGGCATAAGAGGAGGCATTACTTACAACCCTTCTTTAGCTTTACGACAGTTTGGTTACGCTCGGAGTGATGGTCCACATGACATGTTGATTCAGGGTATTGTGTTTGACTACGACAACGATTTGCAAGGTTACCGTCAAAGGTTCATACGAGCATGGGGTAAAGTGAACAAGGTTGACAGCAAGACTTTGGAACCAAAGTACACTATTCCTATGGAAGCTTATCTCAGATGGGTGCGATCTCGTGCTCAGACTCTTATGATGCCATATCCTGCCATCCTGCCAGTTACTATGGAGCCTGTTGCTGAAGGAGATACTTCTTATACCATCCTTCATCCAGACATGCCCACTGACATGGAAGATTTACAGAGGTCCTGGATCCAGTTGAAAGAGCAAAGGGATACTTTTGAGACTCATTACAAAGCAAGTCAAGAAAGAATCCTGGAGCTAACAAAGCAACTTCACGAGGAGCGGAATCTCAACTCATACCTCAACACAAAGAGGAAACGTCAATGGGAGACTTAAAATCCCATTTCTTGTATTTATTTCATTACTATTGTAAGCCCAAGGGGCAAACAAATTTATTACTAATAAAAGTTTACTTTCTTGATTGTTTAAGCAAATTTAAATCCTGCGGTCCTTGAAAACATTGCATACGCATTTATACACCATATCATTGCATCACAGGTTTCTTATCTTCTCGCTGTTTATTTCAGCAATGGCTCTTGAACAAACAGTTAAAGATCTCCAGGCACAAAATGCACAGTTCCAAGAGCTAATCCTGAACTTGTCCAAGGGGTAGGATGAATTGAAGACACTGTTGGCCAAGAAGACTAAGAAGACTAGAAGGTCAAGAGGCCTCATCAACATGGGAAGAAGGTTCAGAGGTCCTGTCAAGACCAAAGAACAGGTTGAAGAATATGAGTCTGAAGAGTCTGAGAAAGAGGGAGGCAGTCTCCATAATACAATGGGGGATTCTGATTCTGAAGCTAACTACTATAATGATCCTAATGAAGATAAGTTCAAAATGCTGGTGGATAGAATGGATGCTATGGAATTGCAAAAGTCTTCTGGGCTGGATTTTGAAGACTTGAGTTTGATATCTGGGGTGGTCATACCCATTGGTTTCAAGGTTCCTGCTTTTGTAGTGTATGATGGTGTCTCTTGTCCCAAGCTGCATCTGAGGTCTTATGTCCGGAGAATCCAACCCCATACTGCTGATAAGAAGTTGTGGATCCATTTCTTCCAAGAGAGCTTATCTGGAGCTCAGTTGGAATGGTACTATCAATTGGAGAGTGTCAACATTCGTGATTGGAATGATCTTGCTGAGGCTTTTTATAAGCAATATCAATACAATGCTGACCTAGCCCCTACTCGCATGCAACTACAGAGCATGTCTATGGGTGCTAAAGAAAATTTCAAGGAGTATGCCCAGAAGTGGAGAGATTTGGCTGGTAGAGTACAACCCCCTCTAACTGACCGGGAGTTAGTGGATATGTTCATGTGTACGTTGAATGGTCCTTTTTACAGTCATCTTATTGGAAGCTCATCATCCGGCTTCACTGAGTTGATAATGACAGGAGAGCGCGTAGAAAGTGGTATAAGGAGTGGCAAGATCCAAGTGGGTGCTTCTTCATCCAGTACTACAAAGAATCCCCCTAGTGGGAAGAAAGAGTCGAATGCTGTTTATGGTCAATCTGATCGTAATAGGAGGCATCAATCTGTGAGTGCAGTTCATATCTCCAATCCTACTCCTGCAACACCAGAGCCACCACAGGGCAATCAACAGAGGCCTAGAAGGCAGTTCACTAAGCTCAATATGTCACTGGCCCAAGCCTTGCAACACTTGTTGAAGGGTGAACTCATCACTTTGAGGGACCCTCCTCAGAATCCCAATGTTACCTCTCCCAGGTACAATCCCAATGCACGATGTGCATATCATTCAAATTGTTAGGGACATGATACCAATAGTTGCTGGATATTGAAAAACAAAATTCAAGATATGATTGATGCTGGAGAGATTGAGTTTGACCCTCCGGGTACTCCAAATGTGATTACTGCTCCCATGCCAAATCATGAAAAGACTGTCAATGCCATTGATGAAGTTTCACATATTTCCTCAGTTGCAGACGTGACTACACCATTATCTGTTATCAAGAAGAAGTTGGTACAAGCTGGGTTCTTTCCAGGTTGTCATGAAGATTATTTCTATTGTGCTTATAAGCCGGATAGTTGCTGGAGATTGAAGGACGGAATTCAACGCCTCATGGACAATTACACAATATTGTTTGAGAGGACACCTTCTGTAGAGAGCATGGTTGAACATATAACTAAAGGTGCGAAGGTTGAAGAGGTGGATATGGTTGATAAAGTGCCGGTAAGGATTACTTCCAAGGGTCCTGTCAAAATCACTCATAAGGGTCCAATTAAGATTACTGCTGAAGGCCCTGTAAAGATTGTTGCTGAAGCTAGAGTGGCTCCTATGATCATCACCACTCTTGGTCCTATTCCATATACTTCTGATAAAGCGGTGCCTTGGCATTATGGGTCCGATGTTTATATTCATGGTGTTAAGCAAGAACCCTTAGCTGAGACACCTGTTGTTGATGAAAACCTTGATGTTGATAATATTGCTGGATCTAGTAAGATCACACGAAGTGGAAGAGTTTTCTCTCCTCCGGTTACCTCCAAGAATACATCTACTCCAACTACTACCTCCCCTGCTGATGCACGGGGCAAAGGTCCTGTTATTGAACCTATACAAACTGATGTACCAGCTGATGATGATCTTTCTAAACAGATGGAAGAAGTATTGAAGATCATTCGCAAGAGTGATTATGACATTATTGATCAATTGGGGCATACTCCCTTCAAGATTTCCATGTTGTCTTTATTGTTGTGTTCTGAGGCTCATGCTAAAGCCTTGATTAAATTTTTGAAGACTGCTCACGTACCAAATGAGATTTTTGTAGATCAGTTTGAAAATTGTGTGGCACACTTGACCTATGATAATGGGTTAGGTTTCTCCGATGCTGATTTGACTCCTGCTAAGAGGGATCATAATAGGGCTCTACATATCTCTATTGAATGTAGGGGCACTACCCTGTCGCATGTGTTAATAGACAATGGTTCCTCGCTGAATGTGTTGCCCAAAGAAGTTCTGAATAAGCTTAGTCCTGAAGATGTTGTGTTGAAGCCCAGTAATATAGTGGTGAAGGCTTTTGATGGCTCGAGAAAAGTGGTGCATGGAGAAATTGATCTCCCAATAAAAGTAGGTTCTCAAGTCTTCAATGCTACTTTTTATGTAATGGATATTCGTCCTTCGTATTCTTGTTTGCTTGGGCGTCCCTGGATCCATGGGGCAGGTGCTGTAACCTCCACCTTACACCAGAAGCTGAGATATCCAGTAGAAGGAAAAGTTGTCACTGTTTACGGAGAGGAAGGATATATAGTTAGCCATGTGAACACATTTAAATATCTCGAAGTGGAAGGTGAATATGTTGAAACTCCGTGCCAAACATTTGAAGTAGTTCCTTGGGTTGTTAATAATTATGAAGCTCCTCCTGTTGTCAAGAAAGTTCCTGTGGTCACCAGAGTACCTCCTACAATGGCTTCCCTCAAGGATGCTAGAGCTGTGGTGGATGAAGGTGGTTGTACTATTTGGGGTCAGCTTCCTGACATCTCTTACAAGTCTGACAAATTTGGTTTGGGTTTCACTGCAGAGTCCCAGAAGGTTGTTCGTCATGCTCGTGCTGTTCGTATCACCAATCAAGGGATTATGAAAGATCAGATCAATGTTGTGAGTGACTATGATGAAGACTACAACTTGGATGCTTGGATTTTTCCTACTGTGGGTGCTGGGCTCAATAATTGGAAAGCTGAAGATATTATTCCTATCTCCTTTAGTCAGGAGTAAATATTATTACTGTGTTGTTACTTTTAAAGTTTGTAATTTTTGAACAATTAAACTCTTAAGCCTTGTGCCTTACCCGGGGCACAATGGTGTGCTTGTTTCAGGGTGTCATTTCATTTGCATACTTCATTCAATAAAAATCAGTGGACGTTTCGTTTTCGTAAATATTGTGTTCCTTGTCTTTCTTTTCTTTTCTTTTTGTTTTATCAGCTATGTGTTCTTACACACACCCACATCACTAAAATGCAGATCCTCATCCACTCTGGATCCTGTTGATAACAGTTCTACTATTGCCAATTATAATTTCGAGAATCCGATCTATCAAGCTGAAGATGGAAATGAGGACGATTGTGAGGTACCTATAGAGCTTGCTAGGTTGTTACAACAAGAAGAGAAAGCTATACAGCCACATGAAGAGCCAATCGAAGTTGTGAATCTGGGAACTGAAGAAAACAGGAAAGAGGTCAAGATAGGGGCTGAATTAGAGGATGGTGTCAAGAGCAGATTGATTCAGATGTTACATGATTATGTGGAGATCTTTGCTTGGTCTTATGAAGATATGTCAGGGTTGGATACAGACATTGTGGTTCACCGTTTACCAGTAAAAGAAGATTGTCGTCCAAAGAAGCAGAAGGTTCGTCGCATGCGTCCTGAAATGTCAGAGAAGATTAAGGTAGAGGTAATGAAACAGTTTGATGCAGGGTTCTTAGCTGTGACTTCTTATCCTCAATGGGTTGCAAATGTGGTGTCGGTGCCTGAGAAAGATGGTAAGGTACGTATGTGTGTAGACTACAGGGATTTGAACAAGGCCAGCCCCAAAGATGACTTTCCACTTCCTCATATTGATGTTCTGGTAGACAACACTGCTCAGCATAAAGTATTCTCTTTCATGGATGGTTTCTCTGGTTACAATCAAATCAAGATGGCACCTAAAGATATGGAGAAGACAACATTTGTTACACAGTGGGGCACCTTTTGCTATAAGGTGATGCCATTTGGTTTGAAGAATGTCGGGGCAACATATCAGCGTGCTATGGTGGCTTTGTTTCATGATATGATTCATCATGAGATAGAGGTATATGTGGATGATATGATAGCCAGGTCCCAAAATGAAGAACAACATCTTGATCATCTGCATAAGTTGTTTGAGAGGTTGAAGAAATACAAGTTGAGATTGAACCCAAACAAATGTACTTTTGGGGTTATATCTGGTAAGCTCATGGGTTTCATCGTCAATGGAAAAGGTATTGAAGTAGACCCTGCAAAAGTGAAAGCTATACAAGAGATGCCAGCTCCCCGTACTGAGAAGGAAGTTAGAGGTTTCTTGGGACGATTGAATTACATTGCAAGATTTATTTCCCAATTAACTGTTACCTGTGAGCCAATTTTCAAGTTGTTGAAGAAAGATCAGGTAATGGAATGGAATGATGAGTGCCAGACAGCCTTTGATGAAATCAAGAGATATCTTCTAGAACCTCCTATTTTGATGCCACCGGTTGATGGAAGACCCTTGATTATGTACTTAACAGTATTAGACAGCTCAATGGGGTGTGTGTTGGGGCAACATGACGAGTCTGGTCGAAAAGAGCAGGCAATATACTACCTTAGCAAAAAGTTTACCGATTGTGAAACAAGATACTCACTGCTCGAGAAAACTTGTTGCGCTTTGGCATGGGCTGCTCGCCGACTAAGACAGTATATGTTGACTCATACTACCTTATTGATTTCGAAGATGGATCCAATCAAGTACATATTCGAGAAACCTGCTCTTTCCGGACGAATAGCGAGATGGCAAATGATTTTAACAGAATATGATATACAATACACTACTCAGAAGGCCATTAAAGGAAGTGTTGTAGCTGATCATTTGGCTCATCAAGCAGTAGATGATTTTCAGTCAATGAGTTTTGAGTTCCCGGATGAAGATATTATGATTATTACCAAAGAACCTGGACAGTATGACGGACCTGAACAAGGATCCCGATGGACTAAGGTTTTTGATGGAGCTTCTAATGCACTGGGTAATGGTGTTGGTGTTGTGATCAGTTCCCCTGAAGGTTGTCATACCCCGATTACTGCGAGACTTTGTTTCTATTGTACCAATAACATGGCTGAGTATGAGGCATGTATCCTGGGTATCAAAGCTTCCATTGATATGAAGATTCAGTTCCTTGACGTGTATGGAGATTCAGCCCTGGTAGTAAGTCAGATCAAAGGAGATTGGGATACCAAGCATGATAATCTCATTCCTTATAGAGAGTATGTGTTGTAGATGCTTAGAATTGGCAGAATTTTTGACCAACAAGAAGTGTTGAATTTAGTTCAGGATGTCACATCAGATGTTGTGACATTATCAAACAGAGTATAAGTAAATGAACTTAATTCAGGATGTCACACCAGATGTTGTGACATTGTATCAGTTAAAGAAGTAAATTCAGTTTACAGGATGTCACACCAGATGTTGTGACATTGTATCAGTAAATGAAGTAAGTTCAGTTTTCAGGATGTCACACCAGATGTTGTGACATCTCAAACCTGCTACCAGAATTAATTAATGATTAACAGAACTGAGTAAATTAAGGGAAGTTATCTGGAATTAATTATGGATGGATGAAACAGAAGAAGGCGCATCTGTAGGGAGATTGATTATATGAATTCAGAATAATCAGAAGAACTGACTCACCTAGAATCAAGGAAGTAACAAACCCTAATTCAAGGTGATGGCAGCATGCGTATCAGGATTGGATAACCTACAAAAAGCCCAAAATCCAAACACCTATTTAAGCAACAGAAACTCTCAGAATAGAGTACGAAATTAAGAAGACTAAATAGGGTGGTTGTGTTTTAATAGAAGGTTGTTTTATGTGTCTCACTTTATGAGCTTTTAAGCAAAAGTGTATTTGTGTCTTGATTGAAACTGTGAAGTAAGATCAAGCTGTTTTGTTTGAAGTATGACTTCAATTTTATTAAACTTGTAAACATATCACTGTGTGATTGAGGGGGAGTGAGTTGGTACTCATATCTAAGTTGTGTCTTAGGTAGAAATTGCCTTGGGTAGATATCAAGTGAAAGATTAAACTGAGTGGTTTAAGTCTAGAATTAATATTACTTATATTGGATTTCCTTCCTGGCTTGGTAGCCCCCAGATGTAAGTGTGGTTATACACTGAACTGGGTTAACAATTTCCTGTGTTGTTTAATTTTCCTGCACTTTATGTTTTGTTAAAGTCTTCAAGTGTTTAAACATCTCATTCGACATCTCGTACCTGATCACAGAATTTCAATTGGCATCAGAGCAGGCACCCTGCCTGTTTAACTGGGTGAGATCTAGGGACTGCAAATTCTGGAAACATGGACAGAGATGTAGGATCTGTAAACAGACCACCTATATTGGATGGATCTAATTATGACTACTGGAAGCCAAGAATGGTAGCATTCTTAAGATCACTTGACAATAGGGCCTGGAAAGCAGTCAACAATGGATGGGAGCACCCTGTCCAAGACAACAAAGATGGAGCAAAAGTGTTGAAACCTGAAGAAGAATGGAGTAAGGAGGAAGAAGATTCAGCACTTGGCAATTCCAAGGCCTTAAATGCTTTATTCAATGGCATTGATAGGAACATCTTCAGACTTGTGCATCATTGTGAGCTGGCCAAAGATGTTTGGGACACTCTCAAAACAACTCATGAAGGAACATCAAAGGTGAAGATGTCAAGACTTCAACTTCTCACCACCAAGTTTGAAAACTTGAGAATGAAGGAAGATGATACAATTCATGAGTTTTACATGAACATCTTAGAAATAGCCAATACTTCTGGTGCTTTGGGAGAAAAGATGACAGATGAAAAGCTTGTAAGAAAGATTCTCAGATCTTTGCCAAAAAGATTTGACATGAAGGTCACAGCAATAGAAGAAGCTCAAGACATATGCACAATGAAGGTTGAAGAGCTCATTGGTTCCCTTCAAACATTTGAGATGGGAATGAATGACACAATTGTAAAGAAGAACAGAAGCATAGCCTTGGTGTCAAATACTGATAAAGAAGAAGAAAATAATGAAGCAGAACCTGAAGAAAATTTATCAGAAACCATTGCTATGCTTGGAAGACAATTCAAAAAGATTCTCAGAAAGATGGAAGACAAGTCCAGACCAAGTGGAAGATACTCAAACTCTTCTGAGAATAAAAGACCTTATGATGCTAATAGAAGGTCAAATTATAATGAAAAGACCAATCAAGAAAAATGGATTAAATGTCATGGATGTGAAGGATATGGAAACATCAGAAATGAATGCCCTACCTATTTAAAAAGGCAGAAGAAAGGTCTCTCTGTAACCTGGTCTGATGAAGACTCAGGATGTGATTCAGAAGAAGAATCAGCTAAGCATATCACTGCTCTAGCTGGATTATGTGAATCTGAAAGTGAATCCAGTGATGAGGAGCTTACTTTTGAAGAGCTTGAGCAATCATACAGAGAACTGGTTAAAAGGAGCACTGAAATATGCATGGAGAGTATAAAGCAGAAGAAGCAGATTGAGGCACTAAAGGATGAAAAAACAAGTGATCTAGAGATCATTGACACCTTGAAAAGTGAAGTAAGCCTTCTCAACTCCAAGTTGGAGCATATGTCCAAATCTGTTAGAATGATGAACAGTAGCTCAAACACACTGGATGTTATTCTCAACAACAATAAGCATTCAGGGGATAGAAGTGGACTGGGATTTAACAAAGTTCATAATGTTGAAGCTAGCACCATCAAAACTACTTCAAATTCCATAAAGTCAAACAAGATGTCCCAACAGATGCTTCAACATCATGAAAAGAACACAAAGTCAAACATAATGTTCCAACAAATGTCTCAACATCATGAAAAGAACATAATGAAGAAGAAGTATCAAAGATGGAGATGTCATCATTGTGGAAGGTTTGGACACATCAAACCTCATTGCTACAAGTTGCATGGATATCCAAATCAGATGTATCAGCAACCTCCTAAGCAGAAGATAGAGGTTACCAAGAAAGTGTTGCATAGACATCAACATCAAAGATATCAGTAACCCCCTAAGCAGAAGACAGAGGTCATCAAGAAAGTATGGGTACCTAAAGCTAGTCTTCATGTTGATCAAAGCTACATGCCCAAGAACAAGTTCAACAAACAACCTTGGAGCTCTACTAATGGACACTACACAGGGCAGAGGTATCAAAGGAAACCTCAATACAAATGGTCAAAGAAGGGTGTTGCATATATAGCTCATACATCTCTAAGAGTATCAGCTAAAGAAGACTGGTACTTTGACAGTGGATGTTCAAGACACATGACTGGATTGAAGAATCTGCTAGTAGACTTAAAGTCATATTCATCCAGATATGTAACCTTTGGAGATGGAGCTAAAGGAGAAATCAAGGGAGTTGGGACCTTGGACTGTCCAGATGTACCAAGACTAGATGATGTGTTGCTGGTAAAAGGATTGACTGCTAACTTGATCAGCATAAGTCAATTATGTGATCAAGTTTACAGTGTAAACTTTACCAAAACTGAATGCATAGTGTCTAATAAAGAACAAAAGGTTGTCATGAGAGGAGACAGATCTAAAGACAACTGTTATATGTGGGAACCTCAAGATTTCAGTCTCACTTCAACTTGCTCTTTAGCCAAAGAAGAAGAAGTGAAACTATGGCACCAAAGACTGGGTCATCTTCATTTCAGAGGCATAAAGAAAATCATATCTATGGAAGCTGTAAGAGGTATTCCTAAACTGAAGATTGATGATGGCAAAATATGTGGTGAATGTCAAATAGGCAAGCAAACCAAGATGTCCCATCCAAAGCTCCAACATCTGACAACTTCCAAAGTTTTGGAATTATTGCATATGGATCTTATGGGACCTATGCAGGTTGAGAGCCTTGGTGGTAAGAGGTATGCCTATGTGGTGGTTGATGACTTTTCAAGGTATACATGGATAAATTTTATCAAAGAAAAGTCTGATGTATTTGATGTATTCAAAGATTTATGTCAAAGAATACAAAGAGAAAAAGCAAGCTGTGTGGTCAGAATAAGAAGTGACCATGGAAAGGAGTTTGAGAATAAAAAATTCTCAGATTTCTGTTCTTCAGAAGGAATCAATCATGAATACTCTTCACCTATCACCCCTCAACAGAATGGGATTGTTGAGAGGAAGAACAGAACTATCCAAGAATCAGCAAGAGCTATGATCCATGCTAAAAAGTTACCTTTGTACTTCTGGGCTGAAGCAATGAACACAGCTTGTTACATTCATAATAGAGTCACTCTAAGGAAAGGAACCTTGTCCACAATCTATGAAGTCTGGAAGGGCAGAAAACCCACAGTTAAGTACTTCCATGTGTTTGGAAGTAATTGTTATATTCTGGCTGATAGGGAGCAAAGAAGAAAAATGGATCCTAAAAGTGATGAAGGGATTTTCCTTGGATATTCTATAAACAGCAGAGCCTATAGAGTATTTAACTCTAGAACCAAGGTTATCATGGAGTCCATAAATGTGATAATTGATGATGCCCCTGCAGATGTCACAGAAGATGTTGGAACATCTGCTGACAGCCAAACTGAAGCTGAAGAAAAGAGTGATCATCCTGACTTCACTCAAACTGATGCAAGGACAGAACAATCCAGCAAACCTCCCTCCATAAGAATCCAGAAGGATCATCCCAAAGATTTGATAATTGGTGATCCCAACAGAGGAGTAAGCACTAGATCAAGAGAGGTGATTTCAGATTCTTGTTTTGTCTCAAAAATAGAACCTAAAAACATCAAGGAAGCTCTTACTGATGAATACTGGATCTGTGCTATGCAAGAAGAATTAGGTCAGTTCACAAGGAATGAAGTGTGGGATCTTGTTCCTAGACCTGATGACATAAATGTGATTGGCACTAAATGGGTGTATAAGAACAAGTCAAATGAGCAGGGAGTTGTTACAAAGAACAAAGCTAGACTTGTAGCTCAAGGATACACACAAATTGAAGGAGTAGACTTTGATGAAACCTTTGCACCAGTAGCAAGGCTTGAATCAATCAGACTACTTTTAGGAATAGCTTGTATCCTAAAGTTCAAGTTATTTCAAATGGATGTGAAAAGTGCCTTTCTAAATGGATATCTTAATGAAGAGGTATATGTAGAACAACCTAAGGGATTTGTTGATCCAAGCTGTCCAAACCATGTGTACAAACTAAGGAAGGCTCTTTATGGACTGAAGCAAGCCCCAAGAGCATGGTATGAAAGGTTGACTACTTTTCTTATCAAGCAAGGGTACAGGAAAGGTGGAATAGACAAAACCTTGTTTGTTAAAGATGAAGAAGGAAATGTCATGATTGCTCAAATATATGTAGATGACATTGTTTTTGGTGGGATGTCAGACAGGATGGTTAAACATTTTGTCACTCAAATGGAATCTGAATTTGAGATGAGCCTAGTAGGAGAATTAACCTACTTTCTTGGACTGCAAATAAAGCAAATGGAGGACTCCATGTTCATTTCCCAAAGCAAGTATGCTAAGAACATTGTCAAGAAATTTGGGATGGACAATGCTACTCATAAAAGAACTCCTGCCCCCACACACTTAAAGCTGACAAAAGATGACAAGGGTGAGAATGTAAACCAAAGCCTATACAGAAGTATGATTGGAAGCTTATTATATCTGACTGCTAGCAGACCAGACATAGCCTTTGCAGTAGGTGTATGTGCAAGATATCAAGTTGATCCAAAAGTTAGCCATCTAAACCAAGTCAAGAGAATTCTGAAATATGTCAATGGTACTTGTGACAATGGCATAATGTACTTTCATGGATGCAAACCAATTCTCACTGGCTTCTGTGATGCTGATTGGGCTGGAAGTGCTGATGATAGAAAGAGCACATCAGGAGGATGCTTCTTTCTAGGAAACAATTTGATTTCTTGGTTCAGTAAGAAACAAAATTGTGTATCCTTATCTACTGCTGAAGCTGAATATATTGCAGCTGGAAGCAGTTGTTCACAGTTGGTTTGGATGAAGCAAATGCTCACAGAGTACAATGTCCCACAAGATGTCATGACATTGTACTGTGACAACTTAAGTGCTATTAACATATCAAAGAATCCTATTCAACATAGCAGGACCAAGCATATTGATATCATGCATCATTTCATCAGAGATCTTGTTGAAGAGAAAGTGATCTCATTGGAACATGTAGCTACAAATTTGCAATTGGCTGATATATTTACTAAAGCTTTGGATGCTATCCAATTTGAAAACCTAAGGGGCAAATTGGGAATCTGCTTATGTGAAATATAGCAGTTATGGAGATGTGCCAACATGTCCTATGACATCGTGTGGCATGATCACCAGATGGCAACACCAGTCTGGTCAAGAACTCTGTGTATTCCACTCCTTAAAATTCTCCAAGTAACGACTCTTATAAAAATACCAGCTTGCTGTCAGCTATTCATCTTCTCATCATCCTCTCAAAACGAATTGCATACTCTAACTGATTTTCAGAGCTCATCAAAATCATTCAAACTTAAACTCTTCATCCACCTCTTTCGAAAATGTCTCAACACCAAAACCCTAACCTCTCTGAAGAAATCCTCAACCAAGAGGATGTGGTGCATGCAACCCCCATTTCTATGGTACCTATGGATTCAACTCCCATGGACGAAATCAGAGGAAATGTTCCTCTTGCTCAAAAGCCTAGAACTCCAACAGTGAGAAGAGCAAAGGAACCTGTATTCAGCAAAGCCAAAGGAATGCCTTCATCCTCAAACACCATTCCCAAAGCCTCTGAATATGTGGATGATTCTATTAAGGAACTTGTGAACAGGATTTTGTATGAGCAAAGAGTTGTGAGTGGTATATCCATTCCCCTGAACACCATGCCAGCTCCACAAGAAGAACAACCAAAATAGGCTGAAGAAGACACTCCTGTCCAACAGGATGTTCCAATAGATGTTGAAACATCTGAGGAACAGCACAAAGCAGCCACTGATGTTGATGATGAAACATCTGAGGACCAGCATAAGGCCTCCACTGATGATCAAGCCTCTATTGATCCACCTGCTGAAGAGGAGACTACTCAACCTCCTCCTGTTGTTGACATAGAGCATGATTCTGACACAGAAATTATTGCCTCTGTGACCCCTAGCATAGCCAAAAGGCTCAGAACTAGGAAGGAAAAGAAGACTGCAGGACATGCAACTCCTGAGAAGAAGCAGCCTACACCAAAGAAGGACAAAGCTAAAGTTGTTTTTGGTCCTACCAAACAATGGAGCAAAGTGAATACACAAAAGAGGAAAGTTGTCACTCCTCCAGATTCTGATGTTGAAGAGGATGTCCCAACATCCCCACCAAAGAAGAAACCAGCACCTTCAAGGTCCTCCTCTGCTGTTCCAGAAGCTCCTCTGGACAACATTTCATTCCATCATGTGTCAAGTGTGAGCAGATGGAAATTTGTCTACCAAAGAAGGGTAGCACTTGAAAGAGAGCTGAGTAGCAATGCACTTGAGTGTACTGAGGTAATTGATCTCATCTCTTCTGCTGGCCTATTCAAAACAGTGTCAAACTTCTCTCCTTGCTATGAGCTACTAGTCAAGGAATTTATTGTCAACCTTCAAGAGGACTGTGCTGATGGTAAGTCAGCTGACTTCAGAAAGGTGTATGTAAGAGGGAGATGTGTGGAATTCTCTCCTAGGGTTATCAACCACTATCTAGGAAGAGAATCTGATGGACCTAATGAGCTAGGAAAGACAGATAACCAGGTGTGCAAGGTCATCACTGCTAATCAAGTCAAAACTTGGCCAGTCAAGGGGAAACTTTCTGTTAGCTTGCTGACAAGGAAGTATGCAATGCTGCATAGGATTGGCACTGCAAACTGGGTCCCTACCAACCATACCTCCTCAATAGCAACTGGATTGGGCAGGTTCATATATGCTGTGGGCACCCAAACAAAGCTGGATTTTGGGGCTTATATTTTTTTATCAGACATTGAAGCATGCTGGAACATCTGCAACAAAGCTGCCTATTGCCTTCCCTTCTTTGCTGTATGGAATAATCCTTAGCCAGTATCCAGGTATCCTCACTGAGAAGGATTCAATCTGCAAAAGAGAGAGTCCCCTAGCCTTTCATTACAAGCTGTTCTTAAGTCATCATGCAGCTGATGTTGAAGCTCCCTCTAGGACATCTGCTGGACCTTCAAAGGCAAAGTCTCCAATATCCAAAGCTGCTTTGATTGCTGAGCTGAAGAACACATGCAAAGAACTGGATGCCAGGAAGCAGAAGCTTGAGGAGATTATCCAAAGGCTGGTAATTGAAGAGGGTGCTCAAAAGGCTGCTGCTTCTGATGAGGAAACTGAAGAAGAGGAAGACACTGAATATGAAGATTCTGAGTGAAAAATGTATGTGAGGAATATGTAATGTCTGCTTCAGCATTGTATTTTGAATTAGTGATTCTGTAATTCTCTCTGTGAACTTTGGCCCCAATTTATGTCTAACAATGGGGAGAAGAGAACTGAACAACAACAACAATGTATGATGCAGCTTACTGATTAATGAAAAACTTCTGTTTGCTTCTGAACTAAAGCTGTAGTTTTAATGAAAAATTTATGTTGCAACAAGTCTGAACACATGTAGGTTTGAGGGGGAGTAAAATCACACATGACTCAACAGAAAAGAACTGCTGTACTCTGATAAAAGAAATTCTGTTGCACTCTGATAAACCAGAAAATTATGTTAGCCAAAAATTAGCCAAAGGGGGAGTTTGTAGATGCTTAGAATTGGCAGAATTTTTGACCAACAAGAAGTGTTGAATTTAGTTCAGGATGTCACATCAGATGTTGTGACATTATCAAACAGAGTATAAGTAAATGAACTTAATTCAGGATGTCACACCAGATGTTGTGACATTGTATCAGTTAATGAAGTAAATTCAGTTTACAGGATGTCACACCAGATGTTGTGACATTGTATCAGTAAATGAAGTAAGTTCAGTTTTCAGGATGTCACACCAGATGTTGTGACATCTCAAACCTGCTACCAGAATTAATTAATGATTAACAGAACTGAGTAAATTAAGGGAAGTTATCTGGAATTAATTATGGATGGATGAAACAGAAGAAGGCGCATCTGTAGGGAGATTGATTATATGAATTCAGAATAATCAGAAGAACTGACTCACCTAGAATCAAGGAAGTAACAAACCCTAATTCAAGGTGATGGCAGCATGCGTATCAGGATTGGATAACCTACAGAAAGCCCAAAATCCAAACACCTATTTAAGCAACAGAAACTCTCAGAATAGAGTACGAAATTAAGAAGACTAAATAGGGTGGTTGTGTTTTAATAGAAGGTTGTTTTATGTGTATCACTTTATGAGCTTTTAAGCAAAAGTGTATTTGTGTCTTGATTGAAACTGTGAAGTAAGATCAAGTTGTTTTGTTTGAAGTATGACTTTAATTTTATTAAACTTGTAAACATATCACTGTGTGATTGAGGGGGAGTGAGTTGGTACTCATATCTAAGTTGTGTCTTAGGTAGAAATTGCCTTGGGTAGATATTAAGTGAAAGATTAAACTGAGTGGTTTAAGTCTAGAATTAATATTACTTATATTGGATTTCCTTCCTGGCTTGGTAGCCCCCAGATGTAAGTGTGGTTATACACTGAACTGGGTTAACAATTTCCTGTGTTGTTTAATTTTCCTGCACTTTAAGTTTTGTTAAAGTCTTCAAGTGTTTAAACATCTCATTCGACATCTCGTACCTGATCACAGAATTTCATGTGTTGTCTTTAATCCCACATTTCAAAGATATTACCTTTGGACATATTCCACGAAGAGAGAATCAGTTGGCAGATGCATTAGCTACCATGGCATCTATGTTTGAGATTAGCTGGGATGATGAAGCTCCCAAGATTACAATTGATAGATTTGAGAAACCTGCATACTGCAATGAGATTGACACTGAAGAAGCAGAAGAGAAACCTTGGTTCTATGAAGTGAAAAGATATCTTGAAACTCAAGAGTTCCCTGAAGGGGCATCTGTCAAAGATAAGAAGTTTTTGAGGAGGTTTTCTGCTAAGTTCTTTTTGAGTAATGGAATTTTGTACAAGCGCAATCATGATTCAACTTTGCTTCGTTGTGTGGATAAGAAGGAAGCAACTGAGATTATGGAAGACATGCATGATGGGATCTTTGGCACTCATTCTAGTGGTCATACTATGGCAAAGAAGATATTGAGAGCAGGTTACTATTGGTCTACCAGGAAGCTGACTGCTATCAACATTCCAGAACATGTCACAAGTGTCAAATTTATGCTGATAAAGTACATATACCTCCATCACCATTGAATGTGTTGACTACTCCTTGGCCTTTTGCCATGTGGGGCATTGATATGATTGGTGAGATCAAGCCTACTGCTTCTAATGGGCATCGTTTCATCCTGGTTGCTATTGATTACTTCACAAAGTGGGTAGAGGCAGCTTCATTTGCATCTGTTACCAAGAATGTTGTGGCTCGATTCATTAAGAATAATCTCATATGTAGGTATGGCATCCCTGAAAGGATTATTACTGACAATGGCTCTAATCTGAACAACACTATGATTACTGATCTCTACACGCAGTTCAAGATTAAGCATCACAACACTTCTCCGTATCGTCCGAAGATGAATGGGGCAGTTGAAGCTGCTAACAAGAATATTAAGAAGATTCTACAGAAGATGACTATTACTTACAAAGATTGGCACGAGATGTTACCATTTGCTCTTCATGGTTATCGTACTACAATACGTACTTCAACAGGGGCAACCCCATTCTCCTTAGTATATGGTATGGAAGCAGTTCTGCCCATTGAAGTTCAGATTCCCTCCTTAAGAATTATGAAGGATGCAGGCTTGGATGAAGATGAGTGGATTCAGACTCGACTTGACCAGATAAATTTGATTGATGAGAAGAGGTTAGCAGCAGTTTGTCATGGCCAGATGTACCAGAAACGAATGATTAAGGCTTTTAATAAGAAGGTTAAGCCGAAGGTATATCAGGTTGGTGACTTGGTAATCAAGCGTATCATACTACCACAGGGTGATCCTAGGGGCAAGTGGACTCCTACATATGAAGGACCATTTGTAGTCAAGACAGTATTCTCAGGAGGTGCCATGATACTTACTACTATGGATGGTGAAGACTTCCCACAACCTGTAAATGCAGACATAGTTAAAAATACTACGCATAAAAAGAGACCCGCTAGGTTGACTGGCCTAGGAAAAAATAAGGGCATCCCGGCGAACCAAAAGGGTTCGGGCAAAAATTAGGGATATATATAAAAGAATGTACACCCGGCAAGTCGAAAACCTGAAAAGACGGCTTGGGCAGAAAAGGGTATCCCGGTGGATTGAAAACCTGAAAAGGCAATCCAGGCAAAAGTTAGGGATTAAAGCGTATGGCTATGTCTCGTTTGGATCACCCATGTAATTCCAACCAGTTAGTTCAGACTCTAACAGATAAAGCTCAATCCAATCATTTCCACCTCAACAGCAGAAGATGAGATACTTGAAGATAATGGCAATAGTAGAATTGAAACTCAATAGGATTATTTCCCACATAGCTGATTTCCTTTGTTTTATAAAATTTTTTTATGACGAATTCCTCTTACTAGGATTTCTGTCTCCTTGTACAAACTTGCCTATGTATAGGTCACTTTGTGATATAAATAAAATTTCATCTTTGAATCCAGATTTACTTTTACCCTATTTACATAAGCGAAACGTCCATTGGTTGTGTTTGAATGTATGTATGCTTTTGAATATGATTGATGTTTACCAGAAATGCATAAAATGCTTAATATGATTGATGTTTACCAGAAATGCATGAAAATGCAGTAATAGTATTTACTAAGGACGAATGAGGGAAGGAATTCAACGAAGCATCGCCGATTCATCCCCACCAGACAGCTACAAGTCCTCCGGTAGGGCAAATCCATCTTCATAAATACTTCGAGTCACATCTCCCCTGGAATTTATATCCATCTCTTTTATCCTCAGACGGATAGTCGGGAATTTATTCTTTCAATAGGAGTACAACGAACGAAGACGGGAGGTTATGGATACCTTACTATCAAACGAAGACGGGAGGTTTATGAATACTATGTTGTCAAACGAGACGGGAACGAGTTCCTCATATTCTTCAGCAACAAATCGGGATTTATTTTCCCTGGCCAGCAGTTGTTATATGAAGATATCCAGACGCTTTAAGCTGCATGATGCATACATACATCATTTACATCATACCATAACATATATATCCATAAGTACATAATACATTACTTAAGTGCATCATACTATGCATGCATACATAATGCATAAACTAATATTTCCCTTGCAAGATAGTTATATGCAGGTAAAACAATATCAACAACTTACAACGGGTCAGAAATGATCCATACACTACTCAATATGTCCTCGAATAACAGGCAAACGGTCTGTAAAAAGATCCATTCCCTGGTTCAAGACATCTTTCAGAAGAACAAATCCTGACGTTCTTTTGACCCTTAAGAGCAAATCCTGACACTCTTTTGGCCCCTTGTTCAAGACTTTTTCAGAAGAACAAATCCTGACATTCTTTTGACCCTTAAGAGCAAATCCTGACGCTTTTTTGGCCCCTTGTTCAAGACTTTTTCAGAAGAACAAATCCTGACGTTCTTTTGACCCTTAAGAGCAAATCCTGACACTCTTTTGGCCCCTTGTTCAAGACTTTTTCAGAAGAACAAATCCTGACGTTCTTTTGACCCTTAAGAGCAAATCCTGACGCTCTTTTGGCCCCTTGTTCAATACTTTTTCAGAAGAACAAATCCTGACGTTCTTTTGACCCTTAAGAGCAAATCCTGACGCTCTTTTGGCCCCTTGTTCAAAGACTTTTTCAGAAGAACAAATCCTGACGTTATTTTGACCCTTAAGAACAAATCCTGACGTTCTTTTGGCCCCTTGAATAGCAGGCAAACGGTCTGTAAAAAGATCCATTCCCTGGTTCAAGATATTTTTCAGAAGAACTAATCCTGACGTTCTTTTGACCTTGGAGAGTAGGCAAAAGATCCGTACAAAGATCCATTCCCTAATTCAAGATACCTATATAAGAGATAATCATCACAAGATTTATTTCTACTGGTCCATTCAACAACTCAAATCATGTTGCATAAATGATTCAGAGACGGCCTATACAAAGACCTAGTATTGATATCCAGTATCAACATACAGAACATCACCACATCCAGATATTTTAGATGGCATCTCTAAGCCCATTTCCAATTCATCCTGATGGCATCTCTAATCCCATCTCCAGCTCTTCCAAGGGGTATCTTCAAGCCCACTCAAGCATATACAACTAATCATCAGTGTTATTCTATGCACTGTTGAGTGCAAATTTTTGGGCTTTTGTGTTCAATCCCCTTCAACCTTCCAGGACACGACTGGCACATATACCAATCTAACCCCTCAGGTTTCAGAAAATTGAACAGGGGAAGCTGTTGCACCCCAAAATTTACCCTCACAAGACAAGACTTTGAGGTTCACAAGGTTCACAAAGTTCACAATTAGTCAGAAGATTTGACAATTCCCTCAGACAATGCATCCTCCTAAGCAATGCATCCTAAACTAGGGGTTTGACTTTCATCCGGCTAAATGGACTTCCAAGGCTTCAAGTGAACTTCATAGCATCCTATATATGCTCAAGAATCCCCATGTCAAGTTTCAAGACTTTTCCCAAAGATTTGCTCAGTCAGATGATCAGATAGGTTAAAATCAGTCAAAGTAGTTAAAAAGTCAAACTGAGGTCAATTATGGTCAAACCAAAGTCAAACTTCATGATTTTTTGCCAACATCAAGTATATGAAGTAAAATTTATCATTTGATCAAGGGTTGATCATGATTCATCAAGTAGATTTCAGATCATCAAGAATCAGGAGTTTCTAAATTAGGGTTTTAACAGGAAAAGTCAATTGAACTTTGACCAGCCATAACTTTCACATGCTTCATCAAATTTTTTCCATCCAAAGCTCATTTTGAATGAAATTGAATTCTCTACAACTTTGTGTCTCACAATCCAATCCCAAAAATGCTTCATTTGGAAGGTATGAGCTAAGACATTATAGGTCCTTTTGAAAGTCAACAAAACGTCAACAACTTCAAAAGAGCATAACTTGAGAATGGTAAAAGATATGGACATGAAACCAATGGGGTTAGTTAGAGTACTCTTTAATATTTCCAAAATGTCCAAGAACACCCTCATAGCATTAAAAATGAAGGATTTGTTCCCTTGCAAAGTTGGGAAATTTTAGGGAAGTTTATGAAGCAAATAAGGCCTAAAATCAAAATTTTGCTAAATGAGCCCACCAAATTGCCATCCCATCTTTATAAAAATACCAAGCACGACCCAACCCACTTATTTTCTGATTTTTATTTTTTTATTTCATATTTATTTGAATTTTATTCATTAAAATATCATTTAAATTGAAATAAAATATAAAATCATATATTTAAAAAGGGATTTTGTTTCTAGAAAGTCATGAATATTGTTTGGATATGATTGATACACAAGTTATGAGGATTGTCTCAAAATAGCAAGGTTGGATCAAATAAAAATCAAGTTTTAAGACATGATCTTTTTCAATATTCAAGTGATCCAAAAGTCCAAATAGTCATACAATTTTTTGACCTAATATCATTCATATATATACAAGGAACATATCACAACCAGGGGGACGGATTTTTGCAGCCTCTAAGACCACTTTCAAACTTTCAAAATTCATCATATTTTTGAAATTCAGATTCTAACATTTGGTAGTTTTTCAGGTGAATGGAGCATGCTAATCTCTTCCCTATACATCACTGAACATATACCACTGATCATATGCATCTAAAAGCCCATGAATTGGCCAAACCGAATCAAATTTTTTTGATATTCATGAGTTTTTCGTTTTCATACATTGGTGCAAAATAAATTGTATTTGACTGTTGATTCTTGTTTGTGATGAACTAACAATCGTTTCTGGATGCTTTGACTTGAGTTTTGATACAGAATGAGTGATCCACCATTTTTAGGGTTTCGGCCAAGGTTTAGGGTTTCACGATTCATCAATGATAAATGAAATCTAAAACCATAGATCAATTCTAAGCAACCTCTGGATCTTGTTTGTACTTTTAATTTGATGAAATTTTGCAGTTTTATTGATGATTGAGATTCGTAGGTTTTGCTGCAAATGAAAATTCGCAGGAAGATTCGTATCTAATTCCGCAGCAAAATTCGTAGATCCAGAGGTGGAAGATGAAGTCTGCGCGCGAATTTGGAATTTTAAACTTTGTCTTATTTTATTATGTTTAATTCCCATTATAATTACAAAGAAAGCAATTGGCTCAGTTGGTAAAGGATGCGCGTATGCAAGGCAAAGGCAGGGGTTCGAATCCCAGTCTCAGCAATTTTTTGCTTTATTTCCTTTATATTTCCAGGCTTGACATATAAAGATTGGTGATCACCCATAGTTCATCAGCGCGCGCTGGCCTGGTGGAGAGCTTGCTGGTCTTAGAGATGCAAAGCCTAGGGCCTGGGTTCGAATCCCAGCCCCAGGTAAGTTTCTTTTTCTCACTTTTTCTTATTTTATTTAATTTTTGTTTATATTATAATTAATTTAATTAATAATACATGTTTATAATAAAATAGTATTATAATTAATTTAATTAATAATACATGTTTATAATAAAATAGTTATATTATTTTCTTGTACATAATTCAAAAACTTATATTTCTAAAAAATTAAACTTTATTCCTAAAAATTATTTAATATTTATTTCATTGTATATTATTAATATTATATGTTTTTTGTATAAATGATTTAATTATATTTAGATTAATTTATAAACCCTAAAATTTTATATGCATAAAACCTAATTTTTTTTAAACCCTAATTATCTTATAAATCTCAATATATTTGTTTGTAAATTTTAATTATATATATTTATTTTATAATTATTATATGTAGTTTGTTTATATATATATATATATATATATATATATATATATATATATATATATATATATATATATATATATATATATATATAAATAATTTAATTAAGTAGTTAACCCTAATTTATTTTTTCTAAACAATTAAAAACCCTAATTTTATTTTATGAGTCTAATTCCTTATTTTTATATGCTTATTTAATCATAATTAACAAATATTTTTTTATGTATATATAATTAAATTATTAGAACTATTAATCATATTTATTAGTATATAATATTTATTATTTATTTCTTTTATTAAAACTCTTAAAAATAATTATTTATTTAATTTTGAACTTTTAATTTGTTTCTATATTATATTGTTATACTAACCTTCTTATATTTATTTTTGTTTATTATTACTAACCAATTTATTTATTTATTTATTATGTGCTTACTTATTTAAATTATTTTTATTATTCTTATAATGTAATTGTGCCAATTATGTAATAGTTGTAGAATTATTCTTATTATTTATTTTTAATTGCCATGGTTAGTAGAATAGGGAGTGTAAATATGTTTGTATTTAAAATTGAATTTAGATCACTAATTTGTAAGATAAATACTTGAATTGGTACACGCACACACGTAAGTCGATCTTGGATCGCCATCTCACATTCTTAAGGATACCTCTCATGTTGCCTAAAGAAAAAGGTCAAGTAAGGTGTATAAAGCAAAGTCCCTTCATTAATTAATATCATCAAGTCCCTTAAAAGATAATAAGATCAAGTCCCTTCATGGTTGCCTTCGTAAATGATCTTGTCCCTTTCGAATAAAGATGATAAGTCCCTTCGAAATTGCTAAATACACCTTACAATTGCCTAATCACAGTTGTCCCTTTATTTGTCCCTCATACATCCAAGGTAATGACTACCTATTCCTTAATAATAGGGATAGTCTTACCATTTAAAGGATATTTAAGAACAGAAAAGATTTAACTTAGGGTAGGTTTCTCTTATGTACTTGCTCACCTTTTCAAAACATTTCCAAAACACTTCACATTTCAAACAATTTTCAAAACAAAGGCTTTATATATATCCATACATGGATCATTATAAAGTACTTAAGAAAATTTCTAATCACACACTACACTTTTCAAAAACATTTTAAAGTGAGCTAAGTAACTAAGAGCCCATGGATAACCATGGATGTAAAGGGTGCTAACATCTTCCCTTTACATAACCTACCCCCCGAACCCAAAAATCTTTTAAGGTCTTTCCTGTTCTTTTATGCCCTTTCCTTTTGGATAAAATAAAAGTCGGTGGCGACTCTTGCTATCCGCAACATTTAACTAAAGTCAGTTCTCCCACCGTGTTACAGTATCACACAATTTCTTAGTGTTTCCGGCGCAAATAACCTACCACTTCTAGTAAATCCCCCTACCCCAACGTTTTCTACTTGAGTTGGGGTCGTGCTAGACGTGGCCAACTCTTGTTTCTAGCCGTTACAATATACTTCACCTCCATAATTCCAGGGAATAGCTTTATCACTCTGATACATTACTGGACCTGTAGTGGTGATGGTTATCGGTGCCACTCTGGCCGACGGAGGAACTTGAGAGGATCATAGAAAATGGTTACTGTAGAGACCTCACTTTCTTTTACAACTTTGTCAAACTGTAAAACCCCTTCATTAATCATACTCTGGATCCCCTTTTTAACTGCTCACAACCATCTGGAGCTTCAGCACATCCCGGACAACCATCTTCACACCCAGGAAAAATACCCCTCCGTGACAAGCAAACTTTAATAGCATTCAATGGAGTCTGCAGGTCATTGACATCACATACCAAGTTTAGATTCTCCCCTTCATCAATTGCCCCAACCGTACCCCCGTGAGGAGGCATGGGGTTCTGTATAACGTTAGGAGTAGGAGCGAAGTTGATTGCTTTGGAATCTACTAGGTCTTGGACTACATACTTCTAAGCTCTGCAGTTTTCCGTGGTATGTCCGGGGACTCCGGAATGAAATTCGCATCTGGCGTTTGTATCGTAACCTTCAGGAAGTTTCCCCGGCTTCGGGGGTTGCAAAGTTCTGAGCTGAACCAGCTGGAGTTGGAGGAGATTCTTCAGAAGTTGTGAATAGGACATAGGCGGAGTTTCAAACTGCCTTTCTCTGGTCCTCTGAGGATAGTATGGACGGGGAGCTCTTTGTTGATACCCTTGTGAGAGTTGCGGCTGCAGTGGTTAGACTTGTTGTTGAACAGGTTGAGCTGAGATAGTGACAGGAGGCACTTGCTGATAAAAACCTCTATTACTTCCTCCTCTCTACGCGTACATTGCCCCTGTCTCTCCTTCTCTCCTCTTCACGAAGGGCTTCTTGACACCAGAACTCGAAGCGCCCCCGTTCTGAATCTTCCCTTGATTGATCCAGCTCTCTACCCTTTCGCTGGTCAAGATGATATCTGAAAATCCACTTGAGGAACATCCAGCTAGCCTCTCCATGAAATGCCCAGGGAGGGTATCCAGGAACAGGTCTACCATTTCTCTCTCCAACAAAGGCGGTTGCACTCTGGCGGCCACTTCACGCCACCTCTGTGCATAATCTTTGAAGCTCTCATAGTTCTTCTGAGCCAGACTCTGAAGTTGAGTGCGACTGGGCGCCATGTCGATATTATACTGATACTGCTTGAGGAATGCCTCTCCCAATTCCTTCTAGTTTCTTATAGAGCTTCTCTCTAGCTTCATATACCATTCCAAGTACCCTCCGGAGAGATTATCCTGGAAGTAGTACATCCAGAGCTTTTCATCCCTAGTATGGGCAGCGATCTTCCGGTAGAATGCCTGCAAGTGAGTCTTTGGGCAGGAGCTACCGTTATACTTGTCAAAAGTAGGCGGCCTGAATTTGTGAGGAATGACCACCCCAGGGACTAGGCCCATGTCAGACACATCTATCCCCAAAGTGTCTCTACACTCGAGGGCTTTGACTTTCTCAGCAAGCATCAAAAAGTTTTGAAGATTTCCTTCTCCGCCGAACCCCATGTCGTTGTTAAAAGGAGAAAACTGATCCTCCTGCCTGTCTTGTACCGGAATGAAAGATGTTGTGACCTGTTCTGGAACTTGAGGTCCACCTGGGCCATTGTTGGTGTTGGGAGGAGTCACTTGCACATCAGGAGTGGTTACATGAGGATTAGTCTGAGGAGGGTTGAGCCCATGAATTGCATTCCTTAACTTTTGTTGTCCCTGAGCCATCTCTTTCATCATGACCATGAATTCTCCCATTCTGGTGCGAAACTCATTAAGTTCAGTTTGCATAGCGTCCATGACTGTCCTATGGTTGCTGCGAGTTGCATAGCAATATGGGATATCTTGTCGGAGATGCCGGGTCTTGGCAGCTCTCGCAATCTTTTTCTGAAACACAGATAAGTTAAGCATCCTGTAGAAAACCTGCAAAAACAAATAAGAACGTGCAAATGATGTGTATGCAATGCAATGTGTTCCTTTTATCCTCAAGGTTTTTTTCCTCTTTCCCGTCCTGATATTAGGAGAATAATAATTGGGAAGAAGACCCATATGATGTTGAAATAATGTGACGGCTGTGGAAAATTGGTGCTTATTACCCCGTGTCAGTGCAACAGATAACAAATAAGAGATTCAAAGCAAGTCAATCACATAAACTGAAGTTTAAAACAACAAAGTCCCCGAAGGGTGCCAATTAAAAGAACAACAAAGTATATTAATAAAAGGAATCCCACAACAATCCTGTGGGTAATCCAAGAATAATAGCATGAAACTAAACTCTAGGGAGCTCTAAGTCTTGCAGCCTCCAGCTAAGACGCTTGACATTCTGGAACAACTGAGCTATATCTGGATGATTAGGCTCCTGGATGAGTCTCTGGATGAGGAGATCTCTTAGATCAAAGGAAGCATGTAACTCTTCAATCTGCTGCAGGAAAGCCTTCTCATTCTCTTTGCTCGGACCCGGCTCGGCCTTTGACTTCTTCACATCAGCTTGAAGCTTTATCTCTTCAACTTCTTTCTGGACATGTTCAGCTATTTGTTGACTCTTTGTCATCTGATGAAGGTATTCTCTCTGTTGCTCTTGTGCCTTCTGAACTAACTTTCCTTGCTCAACCAGGGCATCCTGAAGGTTTTTGATCTTCAACTCGAATTCAGCCTCTACCTCCTTTTGCTTTTTCTGATTATCGCTCCACTTCTCTTGCCAAAGTGTGATGGCTTCATTAGCCTCACTTAGTTTTTTCTTATCCCTCCAGCGTTGACTCGCCTTATGGATCTCATCCAATCCTCTTTTCCTAAAGTATAGTTCTCTTTCCTCAAAGTCCTTCTGCTTAAGCTGAACTGTCTCTTCAACTCAGAGAGCTCTATCTTCTAACTGTTGGTTCTGAATCATCAATTTCTGACAAGGATTGTAAGCCTCCTGATTCTCAACTCTAAGTTGCTTGACCAAAGCTTCCAATTTCTGGTAATCTTCCAAAGGCACCGTTGCTGAGGGTGGAGTTGGTATAGAAAAAGTGACTAGAGCCGTTTGAACCTCCTCCTTTATCCAAGCTTCGAATTCAGGGAACATCCGGTTATTGCTCTTGCCTAGACATGCTGTGTCTTTTCTTTTGATTATTTTCCAAGAACCTGCAACTTTTCTGACCAACGGAAGATTGTCTTTTACCGAGAAGTAGAAAGTTTGGAATAAATCAGATTCATCGGGAATCTCTTTGAGCGCGTACCCTAACTGTCTTCTTAAGAGAATGGGGTTGTAGTTGATACCCCCTTATACTCCTAATAAAGGCACGTTGAGGTAATTCCCACAGCTGGTAATGAAACTCTTTCCTTTCAACCTAAAAGTAAACCATCTAATATCTCTGGCAGACAATGTACTTAGCTTCTGGGCCCAAGTAGTATTAGGATCATTGAAACTCTCAGTGATAGGCAAATGTCTCATAACCCACTTGTAGAATAAGGGAGCACAACATCTAACTAGACCTCCTCGCTTCTTCTCATTCTTATAGTGCACTGTGTAACACGGTGGAAGAACTGACTTTCATAAATGTTGCGGATAGCAAGAGTCGCCATCGACTTTTATTTTATCCAAAAGGAAAGGACATAAAAGAACAGGAAAGACCTATTTTTAAAAGACTTGAGTTCGGGGGGTAGGTTATACAAAGGGAAGGTGTTAGCACCCTTTATATCCATGGTTATCCATGGGCTCTTAGTTACTTAGCTCACTTTTTTTGTTTGCAAGAGTGTAATGTGTGATTAGAAACTTTCTAAGTACTTTGTAATGATCCTCGTATGGATGTATACAAAGCCTTGTTTTGAAAAATTTGAAAAGTGTGGTGTAAAGAGCATTTTTGAAATGTGAGCAAGTAATTAGGAGAAACCTACCCTATATTAAGTCTTTACTGTTTTTATGTTCTTTCAATGGTAAGACTATCCCTATTATTAAGGAATGGGTAGTCATTACCTTGGATGTTAAGGGACATGTGTAGGGTCATCTGGATATAGGCAACTGTAGGGTGTCTTTAGCAATTCGTAGGGACTTATCATCTTTTATTCGAAGGGACAAGATCATTTATCGTAGGCAACCTCGAAGGGACTTGATCTTATAAACTGAAGGGACTTGATGATATTTATGAAGGGACTTGCTTAAGACACCCTACTTGACCTTTTGAAATAGGCAACTGAGAGGCAACCCTAGGAAGTGCAAGATTGCGATCAAAGATCGACTTACGTGTGTGTGTGTTCATATTCAAATATTTATCTTATTAAATTAATTTTTCTAAATTGATTTTAATTACAAACATGTTATACACACCCTAGAATTACTAACCACATAGTAAAATATTTACAATAAATAAAGCAAAAATATAAACCTATAAATATTACAAGGCTTTGGGACAATTACAATATAATCGAGAAATAATAATAATGATAAATATAAGCAATAATTAAATGTTAGTAATAATAAAAAATAAGAATAAAGGTTAGAATAATAAAATAAATAAGAATTTTAGCAAGAAAAATTAATGTTAGAAAAGTTTTTTAGGAATTAATTAAGAAAATAAGTTTTAATAATAATAAACAAATAATAAATTATTTACATATTAAAATAACGATTAATGATTTAATTAGGGTTTATAAAAAAACTAGGTTAAATATTAGGGTTAAGAAAATTAGGGTTAATTAAATTAGGGTTAAGAAAATTATTCTAAACCTAATTATTTAATTTATTTACAAAAATATATACATGATAATAATAAATATAAACATATTATAGAAACAATTTAAATTGGAGAAAATAAATTAGGATTTTGAAAATATAAAGTTTTTTATGAGAAAATATTATAATATTTATTTAGAAATTAATTTTATTAAGAAATTAAATGAATTGAATAATATAAACAAAATAAAATACAAAAATAATTGAAGAAAAACAACATACTTGAGGCTGGGATTCGAACCCACGCCCTAGGCTTTCCACCCTTTAGTTCAACATCACCACCACTAGGCCATGCGCGCTTGGTGTGTATGAAGTGAGTATCAATTCTTTTATTTTAAACCTGCAAAAATCAAATAAAACACAAAACAAAATGGCCTAGGGGGAATTCGAACCCAGGACCATTGCAATAACACACAAACACTCAAACTAGCTGAGCCACATGGGGCGCGTTCAACAAATAACCACCAATAAATCATTATAAGATAAAACAAGTTTTTAAAATTGAATTTCCGCGCCAATTTCATCATCTTCTTCCTCAGGATTCACAGGTTTTCCTGCGAATTTTCCCAGGGATTTTCCTGCGAATTCTCTTGCGTCTTGAACCTGCGAAATTCAAATACCATTCAACCAGTACAATTTCATCAAATCAATTATACCAATGAGTTCCTTATGACTCATACAATTCATCTATGCCCTTAGAATTCATTTATATTTGGTATTTCAGGAACCCCCAATTTGAAACACGAAACCCTAACAATGGCAATTCATGTTCTAGGCTATGGTTCTTCAAGAAACTGTCCAGAAACCATCTATAGATCACGTCTAACACAAATCAAACAACAAAATTAGTTTATGTTAGCTAAATAGGTGAAATAGAAAAATAATATTTTGAAAAACAAGACTGATTCGGTTAGCATGTTTCAATGCATGAAGGGATGATTTTATGATCCAAAAACATTCAGTGATCTTCCAGGAATGATTTGCAACCTTCAAAAACTTTGGAAATAGCCTGGAAGTGAGAATCCGATTGTGAGCTCTTTTGTGAAAATTTGAAGTTTTGTTCTTGTTCTTGGAGGCAGGATTTTGTGTCCTTGTGATTGTCTTTAGTTTATGTATATGTATGGAACATAATTAGGTTAAAACTTTGTGGATTTGTGGGCTTTTGGTGGTTGCTTGATCATGAAGTTTCACCACTTTCAAATATCCTCAAAAATCTTATAAAACCTTTCTAAATTGGGTGAGCACGAATTTTGATGATACCAATCAGCTTTGAATATCCTTTAAGAGTTTCTAGAATGAGAATCATATCAAATATTGAGCTTTTCATATTTTATTTTGATTTAAAATGATTTTTAAAGTATAAAATAAAAATAAAATAATAAAAATATTAATAAATGATATTTGATTCGTGCATGATGTCATGGTAGAGATTGGGTCATAAAAATGCAAGCCCATGTGGAAAGAATTGGTTCTAAGACCCCATTTGCTCAATAAACCTCTCAAAAATTTCCCAACTTTGCAAAGATACAAATCCCTCAATTTTAAGGCTATGAAGGTGTTATTGGACATTTTGGAAAGCTTAGAGAGTCCTCTAACCAACCTCATTGGTCTCATGTCCATATCTTTTACCATTTTCAATTTATGCCCTTTGGAAGATGTTGACTTTTTGTTGACTTTTGAAATGACCTATAATGTCTTAGCTCATACCTTCCAAATGAAGCATTTTTAGGCTTGGCTTGTGAGACATAAAGTTGTAGAGAATTCAATTTCCTTCAAAATGAGCTTTGGATGGGAAATTTTTGATGAAGCATGTGAAAGTTATGGCTGGTCAAAGTTCAGTTGACTTTCCTTAAGAAAACCCTAATTTAGAAACTCCTAATTCTTGATGATCTAAAACTTCCTTGATGAATCATGATAAACCCTTGATAAAATTATGAATTTTACTTCATAAACTTGATGGCAAAAAATCTTGAAGTTTGACTTTGGTTTGACCACAGTTGACCTCAGTTTGACTTTTTAACTGCTTTGACTGATTTTAGCCTATCTGATCATTTGGCTGAGCAAACCTTTTGGGAAAGCCTTGAAACTTGACATAGGGATTCTTGAAGACATATGGGATTCTATGAAGATCACTTGAAGCCTTGGAAGTCCATTTATCCTGATGAAACTCAAACCCCTAGTTTAGGATGCATTGCTTAGGAGGATGCTTTGTCTGAGGGAATTGTTAAACTTTCTGACTAATTGTGAACTTTGTGAACCTCTTGAGATACCTTGTGAACCTCTTGGGACACCTTAGTACACAATGTCTGGTCTAGGTGAGGGCAAAGTTTGGGGTGCAACACACTGAATAATACAAGTCACCCAGGAGAGTGGGCACCGGATTCTTCAACACAAATAAATGAATATCATTTATGTCCACAAATTTGTCCATATCAGCGAACAAGATGATCCCATAAATGGATAATGCTAAGATGGCGCAAACATAATCCCACTAATTTGTCACTGCAAGTTCTCCAGCCCTTCTAACCAGATACTCCAGAGTGAAACCAAGTACTTTCACTTTGGTGGTAGACAGATTTGCAGAAACTTCAGATGAGCTCAAATAAAGAGCTTTGGCGATGTCTTAATGGGTTGGCCTAATCATCTCTGAGTTGAAAGGAATCTGATCCTTGATTCACACTCCCATAATCTCAGCATACTCTTCCAGTAAAGGACCCAACTGAAAGTCATGAAAAGTGAAACACCTGAGCCGTGGATTGTAATACTGCAACAAAGTGTGAATGACGCTTCTTTGAGAGCTATCCAAGTTGAATACCAAGTCCAGAATATCGCCATACTTTTCAATGAAGTATCCCAGATGACCCGGGGTAATAAGAGACACTATTTGGTTGATTAAGTCCACTTTGGTATCAAAAAATTTGTAGTACACAGTCCTTTTTCTGACGTCTTCCATTATGAAGGAATGATATGACCAGGAACCGGGAGTAATGCAAACCCTGAGAATAAAAGAAACACAAATGATTAATGATGTTATGATGCTTATGCAAGGTGAGGCATGTGATCAGTGAAGTGTCTGTGATGTGCCAATCATATAATCAGGTGTCGGTGCAAGGTCACAATATCAACATATCACAATAACAATCCCTCTGATCCAGGATCCATATCTTAGAACCAGAGAACCAGATCACAAAACTAAACCAATGGCAAAGCGGGTATGTTGAAGGTCTTAGGGTTCCTGTAAACCTGTAAAACCCTTCCAATCTCACGGGTATGCTACTCGGGTCAACATCACGTACTCTCAAAGCCGAATAGCAATAATACGTTCACCATTTCCGAGAAATGGCTCATGACCAAATCAGGGAATCGGTTTGGCATTATGTACTACTCAGGGAGGCCTCAGCTGAGTCCGGAAAAACAAGCATCCCTCATAAGTCCCCAGCTTCAAGCACTGAATCGAGAAACAATAGTACATTCATCCCGAAGGGTACAATACTACCTTCATACGAACAATTTGCTTTAACTGGATTCCTATGAGAGAACCAGGTCATCCTATGCGAGTTCCCAATGGACCCTCGGATGCGAGTGGGTTTGCCAACAAATGTGGTCTGCCACTGTCATCATTGGAGAGGGGTGTTTCCATTAAGGTCCTCGAAGATTGGTCACCAGACGCACATAACTACCAAGGTCGTACCCTGAAATCGGGAAGAACCCCCACACAAAATAGTCCCAAGACGGTCGTAGTCTGGGTGTGGAACACGTCGCTACTCATCATGTAACCATGCGAGTATAACATGTCCACGCTAATCCTATAGTGCACTCAAGTCGGGTATTTGGCTTATCTCACAGTAACTCCCATCCCACAGAAAAAATGAAAACCAACACAACCAGACAGTCCAGTATAATATGATGCATGGAAAATAAATACTGAAAGCAGTAAATAGATGCTGTAAAGTAAAGCTGTAAAGAATGCTAACTGGAATGGAATGGAAATGAGAAAGGGAACTGGAAAAGAGAACAAAAAGAAGGGGAAAATGTTGGGAAAATAAAGAATATGCTCGAATGGTCCCTACCCCGCTGTCTACGTACCTCATCGGGAAAATGAGGATCAGAGTCGACGTAGTTCGCCTAACCAGGCGGGAACTATTGGTTTGTGTTTTTTATAGATAGAACTGCATATGTCTATGCTCAGGTGTTGCAGGCTCGTCTGGTACGAGTGCATTTACCGTCTTGCATGCGAGACAAGTCGTCGCAAGTTCGCGTTGTGAGTGAATGAGGTGAGAAAAGAAGTTCCCGCAGGATAGTCACTTATTATGTTTTTGTCTTTTATGAGAAGTGTTTTGAATTTGTTTGTGAGCATTCTCATACTAAGACCTATCTATCGTGGTAAATACTTACACCTCGTCCCGAAACAAGACGCGTATAAGTACTCCGCAACAAAGTCTCATGGTGTACAAGAATATTCAACCTTTATTAAGTATTTTATTATTTTCTTTGTGAGGAGAGAAAGAAGGACTCAAGTTGCAAAAGGCAAAATCTAAGGGACTAAGACTCAATCCTAATTTTAGTTATTTATTCAAAAGTGATCCTAATGGTTAGTGGGGCTTTTCTAATCCTAAAGAGCAAAAGGAAAAGAGAAGAAAGAGGATGCAACTTACTTCCTAAGGAAGATAAGTTGGTCCTAACAAAGGGGAACCTTACCAACAACAAATATGGAAGGAAAAAAAATGAATTAAATGCATAAAGGAAATGCATAAAAATTAAATAAAAGGATAAGGTGTAAGGAAACATACCTTTCCCTCCCTATAAAACAAAGATTAGTGTGCATTTTATTAAAAAATAATAAAACAAACATACACCAATTACATCCTAATGACTCTAGGAGTCAATTTAAACTCTATCTTAATTCTAAAAGAACTAAAAAAATGCTAAAACAAAAATTCAGCACCTACTACAGCCCCTAAATACAAACAACTATGAAATGCAGCACACAAAGCAAACATCATACTACAACTATCAAACAGCATAAAAGTAGGTGTAAAAAGTAAAATACAACATACAAACATAACAAACAACATGTATTCTACAACACCTATATGCAAAGTCAGCTATGAAATGTAAAATGCAGATTTGATTATTTTCATTTTTTAATGCACAAACTTAATGACAAATGTACCAATTAATCATGAGTATGCATTTGAACATAGATCAACATACACCAATGAGTGACATAATTATTTTGGGAGGATTATGCAAGAATTCACCACATGATTGATTATGCAACAAGTATGCAAAATATGGCACATGAACATGGCATATGAACACAATGAGCATTGATCATGAGCATGCAACATGATAGATCAACAAGAATGCCAAGCTCAATGAAAAATTCAGAATTGAATTGATGTGAATGATATGATCAAACATGTAACTAAATGCAACCAAATGCACATACATACATGGTTATGTGAAATGAAACATATATATTGATACAATGAAATGCAAATGATTTAACGAATTATGCAAAAGATGCAAAAACAGAATGCAACATGATTATTTACATGCCAAATGATGCATAAACATAACAACAAAATGAAATGAGTCAAATTATACACAAATGAAAACATAAACGCATAATATGAAACATGAACGGAAACACGTCGAAACGACTTGAAATGAGGGAATGAGATGTCGAAACCAACCTAGAAAATTCCCTAAAATTAGTACCTAAACATGCATGAACATTAGAGGCACAAAGAAGCAAGGACAAGCAAACAAATAAGCAAAAATTCCAAAATCCAACAGCATTAACCGGTTAACCAAATGGTTAACCGGTTAATGGACCCCAAACAACACTGATTTGTGGCAAAAACGCATGCGTTAACCGGTTAATCAAATGGTTAACCGGTTAACATTGAACAGAAGGTGAAAAAAAGTTTAGAAATAAGTGCTTTTGGCCATAAACTTACTTCTATTGATCTCCAGCACACCTAGGAACATGTTAACACGAATTTCTACTTAATTAGGGCTTATTTACACATGCTAGAACCTATAACTATCTACACCTTAACTTCTAATCCATTAAAAATCACAAATTACAAGCAACACATAACGAAAACGTAATCGATCGCAAGCAAAACGAAAAGCACTTAAAGAATGCCAAAATGGCGAGATGGAGAGAATAATTTAAAGCTAGCATGGTTTTAGATTACCAACCTATGAAGCGGAGAAGTGCTTCGGTAAATGTTGCATGAATCGGAGCTTGATCGAAGAGAAGTCCGAAGAATCCACGAATGCGCAAAATAAATGCGTTCTTGATGCTTGAACCTTCTTGCACTTCCGATAAGTCGAAATCTTCACAAAAAATAGTAGCGTCTTCCTCTACAACCCACAATTTAATGGAGGTTGGAGGCTAAGCTTTAAGATCTTCAAGTTTCAATTTGAAACTTGAAGAGCTTCTTCAAAAAAGCTTTGGTGAAAAGGGAAATGGAGGAAAAGTGAGAGAGAAAAAGTGATTCTAGAAATTGTGAGAAAGTGAAAAAATTGGAAAAAAAACTTGGGAACCTTTGGCATTGAAGTGATTAATGATTATATAGGGGTTAGGCTTGGAGCTAGGTTTGGGAATGGAATTAGGTTTAGGAATGGAGTTAGGTTAGTAGTTAGTTAGGGTTAGGGTTGGAGAAGGAATATTCCTTGGAATATTTCTTGGAATACTCTAGAAGGTTGTGGAACATGGTAGAAGCATCCAAGGGAAATGGAGTGGAAAAACAAGAGGGAAAGAATGAAAGGAAATGTGGAAGGAAAATGGAAGGAAAAGTGGAGGGAAAGGTGAAATTAACCACTTTTCAAATGATTTTTTTTCTTGATTTTTTTATGATTCCTCCATCATTTCTTGACCAAATTTGAACCATAGGATAATTGCAACCCTAATTTCATGATTTTGATCTTAAAAGTCAGGAGTTGGCCTTTTTTTTTACCTAGCTCGGTTGTCTTTTCCTCGATTCTTCGATTTTCAGTCATCTGGCCAGTCGAACCTCTTCCAAAATGATTTTATGGACGAAATTTGAACCCTAGGCACTTGACATCATATATAAGTCAATGGAATCCTCTTTGAATCATAACTTCATGCAGAAGCCCAATAGAAATGAAACCCTAATTTGGCCCTTTTCATTAGGAAATGTTGCACTGCTTGCCTCCTTTGATCAAATCAAATCTTTCCATGGCTCGTGGCTTCAAGTGAAGACTTGTGGGATGTTGTTAACCCTTTACAGAAGGTTGAGAAGCTTTGTGGCCCTTTGATTGCCTTTATAATGCCTTCAGTTGCTCTAATCATTGATCACATACTTATGCCTCAGCCATGCTACACATGATGCAATGTTTTTGGTTATTTTATGAAGCTATGTATGCAAAATGTTGAGGATATGAGAGGGAAAATTTTGAGGTATTACACCCTCCGACTACCTTGCTTGGTTGGCAAATATTGAAAAGGTTAAAGAACCTTTTTAGAGAGAAATGGGAATCTTCGACTTAATCCAAATGTCGAAATTAGGATCTAGATACTGTCCCAACATGATCTTAGCATCCCTCTTTTTCTGGGATATCACCTACAACAACTTTCACCTTCCACGTGGAATGGTCACACCAACCCTTTTTGATCTGGCAGAAATATGTGGACTCATCCCTCTAGGATGGAACTTCGACCCAACTCTTCAAAACCAAGATTCCATTAATTTCGACACCAGCAAAGCCTCTTACTCCGTTTTTATCAACCACTATCATGATAAGACAACCAATACAGTATATAAAGAAGAGCATATAACCTTCTTAACTCTATGGTTGTCGAAGTATGTCTTCTACTCCCGTTCCTTGTAAGTGGCAAAGAAATTTATCACCATAGCTAACCAACTTGAAGAAGGGATCAGATTATGCTTGGGCGAAATGATCTTGGCGAACCTGTATGAGTCCTTGAGTGAAAGCGTAGATTTCCTGAAAACTGCCACTGACAAAGGGAAACTTAGTATTCCAGGACCCCTTTGGCTATTACAACTATGGCTTAGTGCCACTTTCGAAGCTTCTATCTCTGTCAAGAACACAATGAACAAAGAAGAAGTGAAAGATAGAGTCGTCGAATGGCCCAGGTTAGCACAACTTACGCCATCTGATGAAGGACTCAGTCTTCGACAGGCTTTCACAAATTACGTCATGATGTTCACCAAAAGGTATAATTTCACTCCTTCCATGGCACCTTTTACCTACAGAACAATTGGTCCTGTCTGGTTTACCTCACAACCTCCCTTTGAGATGGAAGAGGCTGAACGAAAATTCCTTGACGTTTGGGAAGCTTTCTTGGTCCCTAGACTCTTTCTTTCCCACCATAATGTGACAAAGACCAAAATTGCTTTAATCATTTACCAACCCAACCTAGTTGCTAGACAATTTGGATTTGTCCAACCGAAACAAAAACCTAGTTTTTCAAAGAAAAATCTTAGCACGCAACACATCTTAAACTTTGAACATGCACTTTCTGAGGAATAAACCACTGGCACACATAACTTGCAGTCGAAACAATTTTCTGATAGTTTGACTAAATTTAGGTTAAACGTCCATCTGAATCGAATTGTGACTGAACAAACGCATCTGAATTGAAAACACTGCCCTGTCTTTTAAATCCTGCAACACAGAGAGAAGAAGAAGCAAACTGCAACATTTTTTTTTGTATTTTGGTTAGAAGTTAGTAAATATAAACAAATAACAACAATTAAACATGGTGATCCCTTGCAAGGCATAGATTTGCACCTGAAAAAGGATAAACGAACAGTACGTGATCTTGTTTGTATGCGAAATGCAGATGAGATGCGAAAAATCTTAGGGTCAAAAATTAGGGTCTGACAGATGCCCCTATTTAAGTTTCTTCAATCCAGAGATAATGAAGATTGAAATCTTCGTTTCGACAAGATGGAAGATACTTAAATATTAAAAAAAAAACCCAAATTTTTGATCTTAAGATGCCAAAAACTGGAATGAAATGAAATGAAACGAACAATATGATATGGAAATGATACGAAAATGATATGAAAATGATATGGAAAGCAAATGAAAAATGTTATGAAAGCACATGAAATGTTATGAGAATACAGAAGAAAATGCTATGAAGGCATATGAAATGTGATGAGAGAAATATGAGATGATATGAAATGTATATGAAAACAAATGAAATGCAGAGAAGTCCGTGAAGGACAAGACGACATGAGAAATAAAATAAACACTGGGGATAAGGAGCATAAAACTCCGACGGGGAAAAACAACATGCTAGAGACCATAACATGGCTCAGTCAAGACGAAAATGTCCATGAATAGCAATTGGACAAAAAGGGTCACAACATCCAGGAATGGCACTGAATGAAGTGAGAAAAGTCCCGAAAAAGATACATCAGAAACATCCAGGGATGACATTACTGACTTTAAAAAGGATATCCGAGAATGGCAACGGATAAAAGGTAACCATAAAATCTGAGAATGGCAATCAGATGAAAATGTGAATCACCACATCCAGGAACAGAACTGGATGAAATGGGAAAAATTCGGGAAAGTACATCAATTCAATGATGATTCCATCAGGGAAATCCGAGAATGGAAACCGGAAGGAAAGTGATCACAACATCCAAGAATAGCAATCGGATAAAATGTGAATCACAACATTCAGGAACGGAACTGAATGAGATGGGAAAAAGTCCGGGACAGTACATCAAATCGATGATGACTTCACTATGGACATCCGAGAATGGCAATCGGAAGGGAAGTGATCACAACATCCAAGAATAGCAATCAGATAAAATGTGAATCACAACATTCAGGAACAGAACTGAATGAGATGGGAAAAATTCTGGGACAGTACATCAAATCAATGATGACTTCACTATGGACATCCGAGAATGGCAATCGGATAAAAGGGTGTAATATATGAGAAGACACAACAAGTAGGTGAAAAAAAAGTTCTGGAGAGACAGACAAATGCCAAGTTGGACTTTGACCAAAAAGTAAGAAGTTGAAAATAACAAGACCTCGAGAAATGCATATGAGGACTAAAACACTCAGTATGCGGACATTTACGAAAATGGGGACTAAACCACCCAAGAACACGCGTAATGAGGACTAAAACACTCAAATATGCAAACGTAAACAAAACTGGGGAATAACACACCCAAATGAAAAATGAGAGAAAATGCTTGACAACCAGTTTAGACTCTTAGAGGAGTGAAAAGAAAGAAGACTGATTCCTCAACATAGAGATCACTGCCATTCTGCTCGAAAATTAGAGATGCTATTGCTGAACAAATCTCTGTCACACCAATAAACTGTATCAAGTTGAAACTCTTTTGAGAGAAATCATGCAAAGTTGCTTGGGGATTCCTGAAGAAAAATTGCCCCAAGTTTAATGATCGGTGAAGGTAAACTGATAATGGATTCAGTTCTTGACTACTGCCGGAGAAAATAATCACATCTTTGAAGTAACTGTTGAGAAGAATAAACTGATCATGGCTTCAGTTCCTGAAATGAATGCTGAGAAAATACCACCCAGTATGAAACTTGCAGAGAATCTTCTGACCAACCATATCTGAGAATAACTTGCACTGATCAACAACTCTTGAACCATATGACCTAGGAAGGACTTGCCCCCTGATAAGATCACTGACCGCATTTCTTAATTGTTTGAAAATTCCTTGATGATAAAAGTTTATTTGCAAATAAAAATGTTTGTACAAACCTGGTAATTTTAATGCAAAATTCAATGCAAAGTTTGAAATCAAGAATCATCTTTTGAATGAAATTTATTGATGTTAAGTAAATGGAAACATTGTCAAAAGACGGCGGTTGAGACAAAATTACAGATGAAGCAAAGATAAGAAACAAACGATTGGTAACAAACTTAGGAGTCAGTTTACGCAACCTTGTTGTAGTATGCTTTTCAAAAGAAACCTGGATTCAATTAGGACTTTTGAAGGTTGTAATGTGGTCTGGTTCACGGTTTATGAAACAAAGGATATAGGCTCAAAGTTTATTTGTACCCAACCCAACTTTGTGATGAACTCCAGTCCTACATTCAATTAATTCAGCCTATGTATTCAAGTTCTAAGACCTTTGGGATTGCACAAATGAAGATATTTCACAAGCCAACGGATTTTGAGATAGCAGTCACATCCTTCCTTTTGTTATTTCTAGTGAGGACTTTGGTCAACTCAACTTATTTTTGTTGAGGATTTTGATGACCTCTTGACAAATCTTTCTTTTATTATCCCTAACTTTTGCCTGAACTGTGTCATTTCAACTTACAGCCAGCGGGATGCCACAGTTTTTGCCTAAGTCTCCTTTATAGGTTTTGACTTAGCGGGCTTTGATTTTTTTTCAATAAATTTTTTTTAATATCATCATTTTTTTTGAAAGATAATGACTGCATGGCTTAATGATTACGATAAACCATCATTGGCTTTTGAATTGAGAAACATCTTCAACACTTCTTTGATGTGTATGAAGGGAAGCTTGAGATTGCAACCTTTACTGAAAGGTGTCTTGAATGATTCTCTTGTACTTGAATGCACATTCGAATTAATTGAGAATTACCCATCCCAGGGTTAAAAATTGCGGGTTTTTTCGAATAGAAAGAAACTCCAACTTCAAGGCTCAAAGGGTTTGATAAAGGATTAACTTCCTTATTTCTCCAGTGTTTGGGATTTGAAACAATGCCTGTATATCATCAGCCAAGTCTCAATTGAAAGCATACCAACAACAGTTATGGGTATCTCGTTTTCATCATCCTCCCTCCAATCATTGTAAAAGCTTGAGAAAAGATAAATGAACTTGAAATGTAAAGCATAAAGATGCAAATAATAAATGAAATTGAATCAAAACAAAACAATGCTCATTTCATTGAAATCAACATGAAAGTACAAACAAAGTTTAAAAGCAAACAACTTAAAACAATTGAAGAAAATTGCAAACATAAAGAATCAATGGCTTAGTGATCCATCAGCAACAAGGATGAGCTGTCCCGTCTGATATTCTGGCCTTGAAGAAAATTGACAATTGAAGTATTTTGAAGATTCATTTCTCATGATTCGGAAAAGGATTGTTGACAACATTAGAATTTGTATCCTCAAAAGTGATCATCCCATTTCGGACAAGCTCTTTTACTTTAGCCTTCAATGCAAAACAGTGTTCTAAGTCATGACCAGTTCCCCCTTGATGAAACTCACAGCGAAGATCTGCTCTATAACCAACCGGAAGAGGATTTGGAACAGGAGGCACATGCCTAGTAGTAATCCAACCATTCTGGACCAAGTAAGGATACAACTCAGCATAAGTCATCGGAATAGGATCAAAGTTTGGCCTGCCCCTAGCATTACGATTCTGGTTCTGGCCAACATTCCTTTGAATAGATGAACCATTGATCACCGGAGCAACTGCAGTAGGGTATGATTGTTCATGGTGTTGTTGTCTACGACGAGTTATCCCAACAACACTTGCTTCACCAGCAAAAACATTGACTTGAGGCATGACAATCCTCTGAGATTGAGTTTCTCTAGTGATCAACGCATGTAGCATCTCCATGATCTGACTCACATTTCTTTTCAGCTCATCAAGGTCTTCCCTATCTTTCTTATTGTGTTGGGCTTGATTTTCCATTCTCAATCTAATAGCTCTCAATCTGTTAGCAGCTCTAGTATCGTATCTGTGATGAGGAGTCAGCTTGACGGATCAACAGACAACTGAAGAAAGAAACAACCGGGATGAGTTCCCACACAACTCGGATGAACGCAAGAATATGCGAGGATGCTATGATATGCAATGTTCACTCCCATTTTTAGAAAAAACAACTCGATTATTGCAAACATGGTCAACATCGAGAATACTGTCATGAAAAATCTTGACAAAAAGGAATATTTATTCTTTCCAATATTTGCAATAATCGGAATTATTTTCCTTGAAAAATGGTTGTGAAGATGATCATGATGAATATGTAGATGCAACAACCACAAACAAGATTACGTGAAGCACTCAGGTTCAAAGGTTCGGATCACGAGCATTGAGTCAAGGGATAAGAACCAACAACCCACAAAGGCATGTACTAAGGTTTGTCTTCATTGTACCTGCAAAAAACCAAAAGGGTGCTAACAGAGGTTCCCGGAGTTAACAACCATCTTTAAAATATCATCGGTACGTTGGATTACTCCCCAACCGATAACATTCTTAAAATAGACCTCGTCCGAGTGTAGTATCGCGTGACAACCACCTTAAGTTTACACTCAGATAGTTTCCGCACTACGTTCCTAAATTGGCTTGGATTGGTTAAGGGTTCTACGGTCCTCAGTATGATCAGCTCAAGGTCGGAAAATAATGCCACGTACGATTACTCGTCATGACATTGATAATCCAAGAGAGCCTAACCGAGTGGAGATTATCAAATTGATATCGCTTTGGACTACTCCATCGCATATCGCTTCGAATATTGTCGTCCTATCATAAGTTCCACTCAGATCCGGGTTAGAATCTATCTCACAGAGGATCACCAAAACCGAAACAGAACAAATAAATAACAAACAAATCAAACTAAAGCAGTAAATAAATCAAAGTAGGCCGAATCCACTTAGAGATTGACTCCCCAGCAGAGTCGCCACTTTTCTGTAGCGGTAAAATCATGAGTGTAAGCTATTAGCTAACTTAACTCAAGGTAAACAGAGTCGCCACCGCGCTTTTATTTTATTCCAAATGGAAAAGGGAAAAATAGCGAATAAAACCTAATGAATCTAAAAGCTAGAAAGCTAAAAGAATCAAACAGAGAACGAGTAAGGGGATAGGTTACAAATTGGGAAGGTTTTACGCACCCAAAATGTCCGTGGTACTCCACGGGAGCCCTTTGAAATATTTACTGTTTTTTTTTATTTGAAATGGTTTGCTTGAAAAAAAGATTGAAGAGATGAGAAGAGGAATGTTTTTTAAGATTTTTGTGTTTGAAGAGACGAACGTCTCATGCCTACGTACCTACAAAGTGCAATGCGAGATCAAAACCTCGTAGTTCGTGGTACAAAATGTGAAAAGAAGCAATGAGTTGAATTGATTTTAAAATGTAAAGATAAGTCGTCATTCTTTAGCGAATAATTCTGCTAGAAAGAATGAATCATATCTAAACATGAAAATGGTTAAGAGGAAACGTGCACGAGGGCACAAAAAAAACAATTGAATGAGTTTGAATGTTTTTTTAAAGTTTTTGAGAAGAAAGTTTCGATATGCTTATGTGGTTTAGCATTTATTAAGAAATGAAATGAAAAAGTAAAATCGCTTGACCTAAGTCAAGGTTTGATTGAGAAAATGTTTGAAGTTTGAAAACAAAGAAAGTTTTGAAAATAGGAAGGAGATTTGAAAATTTAAGAAGTGGGAGGAGATGAAGTGACTATCCTAAGACTTGAAAATAAAAGCTAAAGGAAGAATGATCAAACCGGGTGGTGAACATTCTTTGAAACAATCGGATTTCCATCTTCATAAACAAGTGAATTCAATCGGAGCCAAGGTCTTCAATCCATAACAACTCAAGCAAAGGGATAGATCCTAAAATCTAAGTCCTACTCCAAGTCCAATGCTAAGGATAGTAACCATAGTCCGAAATTAAAGTCACAAATCTTTTAGATGTTTAATCCTTTATTAATGTTTTTGTGTCCAAATGGACAAAAGAAAAATCACAAGCATAACAATATAAACATAAACAATATGATGAATGATATAAAAGCATAATAAGAGATATAAGGAGCGAGAGATTGAAATAAAGAGGATAAGGTGCGAGAGATTGAATTTAAAATGGTTAGTATATTAGTATTATTATAATATTTACATAGAAATGGTATGATGAACTTAATCAAACACAACCACAAAAAGATAACCAAAATCGAGGCAACCGGATCCAAATGGATCTTATTCCGAATTCGGGACAAATTTAGGTCTATGTTAAGCAATCGCCGAGTAATTTACGGAGTAATTACCCTACAAATGAGGCCGGCCACCACCGATTGAGGTGGAAAATATTTGTGCTAATACATGTTAGAGAAATGATATGATGAATCATTCTCCGAAAACATGTCGCACGAAAAGAAAAGGTAATGGTCTAATCTTAATCGAGATTTCACATTGGATTATCGAAGGCAACCTATCACGATTCCAAAGTATGGAGAATGATCCAAATGATCATTCATCCATAGATTTGAAATAATGAAGATTAAACATCTTCGAAAACCAATAATCGCGAATCGGAGATCTCATCGACCAAAAAAAATAAGATGAAATAAAGTAGATCTCACATTTATGATCCACTAAAAAAAAACCAACCAAAATAAACAAAAGCAAATTGAAATAATCATAAAGAAAATTCAAATAAAAAAAATACTAAAATATTTTTTAAGACTCTTTTTAAAAAAAAAAAGAAATTTACAATTTTAGAAAAAAAACAAAGGTTAGAACTATTACTCTTTTTTTTAGGAAACTCATAATAATAATGATAATAAAAAAAAACTATTTAATGAAAAAAACTTTTTAAAAAAAGAAAAGAAAGAGAGAGGCAGGGGGAGTGATGCGCAGGATTTGGGAGGTGAGAAATAGAAAAATTATTGACTCAAAGGCCTAACAAAAACTAAGTTTAACCATAAACCATCAAAACAAGTCAAATATATAAAACAAACAAGTCAGAAGAATGATGTTTCTTCTTCTTCTCAAAGTACCGCGCGGTACTGTAGCTACCGAACAAAAACCACAAACCGCCTCCGCATCTCACCTTTCCGTCGCCGACCAAACCGTACAGCCTCTCTCTATCAACAAGATTCGTCGATTTCCTCTTCAACTCAGTTTGCTTTTCTCCTTTTTCTTTGCGGATCGGGTTTTGTGTTGAAGATAATTTGGAGGTGAATGAAGTCAATTGAAGGAAGAAGGTAATTTGGAGAACGAAATTCAAAGGTTGAAGGTTGGAAGGTTGAAATTGAATTGAAGCTTGATGTGATTTTGGCAGAGATTTCTTGTGCAATTCAAGCTTGGATTGTGATTGAAGAAGGTGTTCTATTTATAGAGGGAAGAGCTGAAATTTGAATGGAAAGGATTGGATTCGCTTGGGTCATTTTTGTTGCGTTTTAGTTGATGAGAAAGGCGTGACTTTGTTTGCGTTTTTTGAATTTCTGCAGATGCGTTTTAGAAGCTGCGAGATGTGCGTTTTGCTGCTACTTGGCTTGCGTTTTGGAAAACTGAAGGCATTGGTGTGCAGTCCGCGTGCGTTTCTCGTGTTTGCACTGCGTTTTGGGCCCTGTGGTTGTTGCGTTGAAAGCTGGCTGGGAAGTTTTTTTTTTTTTTTGCTCGTAAATGGCTCGTGCGGCGTGAAGGCTAGCTGAGATATCTTGAACATCAGCTTGTTGTTTGGATCAGCTGGGCTAACGTGTGGCTTCTGTGTGATGTTTGTTGTCGTTTTGTTCCCATGGTTGTTGTGTTTTGGTGCTTGTGCAGCATGGTTGATGATGTGTAGTCACGTGTTGTAGCTGAATAGTATGACTTCATAATTTTTCTTTAATTAATTTTTTTTTAATGGTTATGGGCTGAGCATGTTTGTGCTATGTAAAAATATGGTAAAAAAATATGATGGAAATGACCAAGAGAATTCCAAAGTGGACACATAAAAATGGGTTAGTAAAAATGTAATGAGTTTTTATGAATGGACTTAATCAAAAGAAATTATGGGCTTAGTAATAAAGACAATATAAACTAATAAATTTTTTAGGATTTTGGTAATGTGAAATATGAATTAAAAAAAATTGAAATGTGTAATAAAAAAATGAAATTGGATCAGAAGGAATAAGAATGGATAAAAAAATGATTATTGAATACGAATAATCGAGAAAAATGGGAAACAAAGTTTATTGAATAAAACGGATATTAAAAATTGGAAAATAATGGGAAATGGTTTAAAAGAAATGAATAGAAAATGGATAATCGGATGATTGAAATCTTAATTTCAAGCCCACAACCAACTCTTGATTTTTTACAAGCCACTGATTAAACTGAACACATTCATTCTTGAACCACTGAATAATTCATAGCATTGAGCCACAACCACTTGAATCGTCTGAAAACTGCCCAGATTATTTGAGGAAAATAAATCCACAAATGAATCACTGATGAACTGATGAACATTGAATATTCAAACCAAACTTCACACAGAACACTGCCTGATAAACCGATGATCTTAGCACGCAACACAGCTTAAACTTTGAACATGCACTTTCTGAGGAATAAACCACTGGCACACATAACTTGCAGTCGAAACAATTTTCTGATAGTTTGACCAAATTTAGGTCAAACGTCCATCTGAATCGAATTGTGACTGAACAAACGCATCTGAATTGAAAACACTGCCCTGTCTTTTAAATCCTGCAGCACAGAGAGAAGAAGAAGCAAACTGCAACATTTTGTTTTGTATTTTGGTTAGAAGTTAGTAAATATAAACAAATAACGACAATTAAACATGGTGATCCCTTGCGAGGCATAGATTTTCACCTGAAAAGGGATAAACGAATAGTACGTGATCTTGTTTGTATGCGAAATGCAGATGAGATGCGAAAAATCATAGGGTCAAAAATTAGGGTCTGACAGCGAGTGGTTCCGACTAAGTATCATTTAGACAATTTCCCAGGACACCTTCATATTGGCATAGAATACGTTCGCGTGGAATCTCCCATACTTGAAGGTGTTAAAGAAAACAATTTTCTATTTCATTCTAACTTTATTCTTATGTGTTTTCCTTTTATGTTTATTTATTTCTCTATTTCTTTGTTTTTAGCTGTCAAGATTACTGCCAAGAAGGCCCCTGTCGATCGTAGCCCTGGGAAGGTGGTCGAAAAACCAACCTCTACTGCAAAAAAGGTTCCAACAAAACAACAAACTTTTACTTTTTATGTAGTAGATTTATTTTGCCCATACTAAATAAATTTCTCTTTGGTGTATTAGGTGAATCGAAAACCATCAACTTCCCAAAAAAGAAAACCAGAGGAGGCCAAGGTGATTACTGAAGAATCTGGGGACGAAACTCTAGAATAACAACCTCTTAAAAGGAAGAAAGCCCTGAATATCAAAATGGTTGCCTCCTAGAGGTATCTTGTCAAATCCATGAGAACTCCTCCCACCAGTCCAATTACCGAAACTCATACAAAATATGAAGAGAGTGGGAATTCTAGTTTCCATAATGAGATCCCTCAGGTAATTTTGACAAACGGAACTCACTTTTTCTTGTATTTTCTTTTGTTCAGACCTTGCTTGTTCTCACGTCCAGGTTATGGTCGAAGAACAACCTACAGCAGAAGAAACACCACAATTCCAAAGCACTTCTGCTTTTAAGGCTATTGGTTCTACTCCCGATTCTCCTAGGGGTTCGACTAAAGAGTCAGGGGCAGAAGTAGATCAAATAAAAACCAATCCTCCAGCTGAGATAATTTTGTCAAAGAAATTCCAAGAGGAGGTTGACCCCAAAGATTAAGAACCTGAACCATAGACCACAGCAGATTTTGACACCAATATGGGTGACCAATCTGATAACAACTCTCCCCTTCATCCAGGATTAAATACTGAAAAGGATGCTGATGCTCCCCTAGATGATAAGGTCGAAGATGTTAATGAAGGAAAAACTATTGAGGATGGGGGTAATCAGAAAAAGGACCAAGCTGTTGAAGCTAGATAAAGCAATGAAAAGAAGACTTTTGAGGAAGAGGAGAATCATTCGAAGCAAAAAGATGCTGAACTGACTTCTGGGCAAAGTACTCGACCAATTCCTGCCCAGACTCAAGGAACTTCTCCATCAACTGGTTCGACCAGTCTCTCTCGTGAGGAGCTTGAGAGCTTGAAGGTGAAAAAACCCTTAGACTATCTGAAAGCTATGCTCAGTGCTCGCTACAACTTTCAAGACTCTTCTTACAGCAGTTTGACCACTTCTGGTGCCACTTTTGAGGTTAGGTCACTTGATGCCACCATGACTGAAATCAAAACCAATATACTTGGTGTGGATCTATTCAAGGTTTTGGGCGAAAATCCACTGCCCAGTTCAACCTGAAGAAACTCCTCAAACAAGTAAATGTTTTGGAGGCCTCTGCTGAAGAAAGTCGCCTGGTGATGGATCTAACCTACATGATTGACATGGTGAATGCAGATTTAAATCGTCAAAAAAAGCTATCCTAACAAATATCTTCAAAGTCTGAGGTTCAAACTGCTGAGTGGGATGTTGTGGCTGCTTCGACTGATAAAGTTTCAGAGCTACAAAAACTTTCAGAAGCTTATTCTAAGGATGCTGCTGAATGCGATACTAATATCCAAAATTTGGAAAAGCAGATAGCTTATTTTCAACAGAAGATTTCCCAAGAAAAACAACGTAAAGCAAACCTCTAGCAACCCAAGCAAGATGAAATTGACGAAGAGATTAGAGTGGGACTCCATCATGCAAACAAAGCTCAATAGTTAAATCAGGAGATTGACAACCTTTCTCATAATAAAAGTCTCTACGAATGTCGACTCCATATCCAAAAGAAGAAGTTTGAAGAGCTGAAAGAGTATTTTCTTAGATTAAATTGTAATATAAATAGGTCTTTTATTCACTGGCAACCTTTGAGGCCTTTCTTTGTAATGACATTGACGCCATTTGTTTGGCGAAACATATCATTTTGTTTTATATAAATAATCCATTTCTATTTTAACTTCTTGCAATGTTGGCTTATACTTTTTTAAATACTTGCCATTTATCTTTAGTATTCTTTTATCTCTGTTTATCTTTTCGACCTCATATGCGCCATTTTCGAAAACTCTTACAATTTGGAAAGGTCCCTCCCACTTGGGAGACCATTTTCCCATTAATCTATCTTTTCGATCCATAGGAAGAATTACTTTCCAAACAAGATCACCCACTAAAAAGATCTTAACTTTCACTTTCTTATTGTAAAATTTTTCGACTCTTTCTTTTTTCCTTTTTATCAATTCTAACGCGTGCAACCTCTCTTCGTCCAAGTCAACTAATTCGTCCATCATAATGCTCCAATAAATTTTTGATGGAATTTCATTTTACCTTTGAACTCGTATCGACTATAAATAAATTTCGACTGGTAGCACTGCGTCATGTCCATAAGTCAATTTGAATGGGGTAGAGTTTGTTACTTCTTTGGCAGACGTTCGACAAGCCCATAAAATTTGATCCAAAGTCTCATGCCAGTTTCTAGGTTATCTACCTACGTGCTTTTTTATCAAATTTATCACAACCATGTTTGCTACTTTGACTTGTCCGTTTTCCTGGGCATAGTAAGGTGTCGAAGTTAAGAGTTTAAAACCTGTTTCTTTTGCAAACATTCGCATGTTTTTTCCGGTAAATACAGGTCCTTGGTCAGTAGTTATTGTTTCTGGTATTCTAAATCTATAGATTATATATTTTTGGATAAACTCCATAACTATCTCCTGATCCACATTTACCAATGGTATGGCTTCAATCCATTTAATGAAATAATCTATTCCAACTAAGATGTACTTCCGTCCTTTTGAAGAAGCTGGTCGAATTTCTCCAATTAAGTCCAAAGCCCAACCCCTGAATGGCCAAGGCTTTATAATTGAATGCAACTCATTTGCAGGGACATGTGGTATACCAGCATGTACTTGGCATTCCTGACACCCCTTTGCAAATTTGACACAATCTTTCAACATTGTTGGCCAATACATACCTTGTCGAAATAACAACCATTTCATTTTATGGTCTGCTTGGTGTGCGCCACATGTACCACTGTGCATGCTCGACAAAGCTATGTAAGCTTCATCTTCGCCTAAGCACTTGAGTAAAACTTCTTCTGCAGTATTTTTATATAATTCATTTCCAAGAAGCACGTAGCTTAAGGCTCTGTATTTTACCCTTCTTTCGGCTTTCTGATTTGGGTCTTGTAGATAATCCTTAATAGGTTTTCTCCAGTCTTCAATTTCTGAATCATCTACATTGAAGATTTCAAAATTTTCTTTATCTCCATAACCCAATATTATTGTCTCCAAATTTGACGGGGACAATTTGGTGGATATAACTCTTCCCCTTACTTCAATAGTTTTCTCCAAGTTTTCTTTCGACACTTTGTAGCCTGATGCAAGTTGAGCCAAATCATTTGCTTCTTGATTCTTCAACCTAGGGATATGTTTAATGGCTACGTTGTCGAATTTTTTAAGGAGTCTGTTAGCTATTACGAAGTACATAATTAGGTTCTCTTTGACACATTATATTCTTTTGTCAAATGTTTTATTACTAACTCAGAGTCACCCATTATTTCGATTTTAGTTGTCCCCAATTCCAATAATGTTTCAAGTCCAGTAATAAGAGGTTTGTATTCTGCTTCATTATTTGAACATAAGCCTTCAACCTTGTACTTGAATTTTGTTGGATTTTGTCAAGAGAAATAATTAGTATCCCAACGCCAGTTCCATCCTTATGACTGGAACCGTCGAAATACAACTTCCATGGTTCTAATTCGACATATTTGATTTCATCTTCTTTTATTGAGTGGTCAGCTATGAAGGCAGCAACCACTTGTCCTTAAACAACCTTTAAAGGCGTATATTTAAAGGAATATTCTGTCAATGCCAAAGCCCATTTCCCAATTCGACTATGCAATATAGATTTAGATAACATATATTTTATTACGTCGAAATGAGAGGAAACATATACATCAATTGGTTTTATATAGTGCTTTAACTTTGTACAAGAAAAATATACACACAAACATAGTTTCTCTATCACACTATATCTAGTTTCAGCATCATTTAAGACTCTGCTGAGATAATAGATGGCCCTTTCGACGCCATTTTCATCTTCTTGACACAACATGCTTCCCAATGTTTTGTCTGATGCTGAGATATATAACCTCATACTTCTTCTTCTACAGGGGGACATCAAAATGGGAGGACTAGCTAGATACTCCTTGATCTTATCGAAGACATCTTGTTGTTCTTGCCCCCATGCAAAGTTTTCCTTCTTCAGTCGAAGTAGAGGAGAGAAGGCTTGCGTTTTTCCATTAAGGTTGGAGATAAACCATCTGAGAAAGTTGATTTTCCCTAGCAGAGACTGCAGTCCCTTTTTTGTTGATGGCGCTTTCGCTTCCATTATGACTTTGGCTTTGTTTTCATTTATTTCAATCCCTTTCTTGTGGACCACAAAACCTAAGAAATAACTCGCCTGCACACCAAAAGCACATTTAAGGGGGTTCATTTTTAAACCAAACTTCCTCATCCTTTCAAAGGACTGTCGAAGATGATCCAAATGATTTTTTCCTGAAACGGACTTGATCACAATATCATCAATATAAATTTGCATGAAAGTTTCAATAAAATCATGAAAAATTGAGTTCATAGCCCGTTGGTAAGTTTCTCCAGCATTTCGCAAACCAAAGGGCATTACTACCCATTCGTAAGTCCCTGTTGCCCCAGGGCAACATAATGCTGTTTTAGAAACATCTTCTTCTGCAATAAATATTTGATTATAGCCAGAGTATCCGTCTAACATACTTAAGTACTCATGGCTTGCTGCAGAATCTATAAGCATTTCTGCTACTGGCATATGATATTCATCCTTTGGGGTAGCTCAGTTCAAGTCTCTAAAGTCAATACATACCCTTAGTTTTCCATTTTTCTTAATTACAGGCACTATATTTGCAATCCATTCGACATACCTGGTTGTGCGGATAAATTTGCATTTCAGAAGTCTTTCGACCTCTTCTTTTATTTTCGACAGAATTTCTGGTGCGAAGTGTCTTGGAGTCTGTTTTGCTGGCTTTTTTCCCTCCATTATTGGTAGCTTTAATTCGACCAAACTTCTATCTAAACCAGGCATTTCATCGTAGTCCCATGCAAAGCAGTTTTTGAACTCTTTCAACAAACGAACTATTTCGAACTTGAACTGAGGGTCCATCTTGGCACTTATATAAGTTGGCCTTCTTTTTGCCCCCATTCCTAGATTTATTTCTTCCAATGGATCCTGCGCCACCATTTTCGTGTTAGTTGATACTGGGTCTTTTTCGAACCCCAAAGGTTCAGCATCATAGATGGCGTCAAGCTTCTGGTGTTGCCATTTACCCAACTGGTTGTCATCATAATTTTCGTCAACATCCCTTGGAGGACATTGTTCGTCAAAATTTTCTTTATTGGCTTCGACAACCATATAATTTACTTCGGCTTCGAGAGCCGCTTTGAGTTTATTTTCGGCTATATAAGCCGTAATTCTTTCAAGAGTTGTTTCTTCAGTCATCATCACAAAATTCACTTCTCCAACCTGTTGACTCAATAGGAGAAGTTCTCCATATGTGACTTGGTTCGCCAATTACTTCTTTGTCCCACTGAAAACCATGTGTTGGGTGAAGATACATGGAACGGTAGGCGTTGTCCATTGCTTTCAAGTCGAATTCTACTGGACTGCAGAGAGGTATGTGAGCTAAATTCTTATCGAAACTTCGACTATTTGCATTATTTATTTCAGTCATAAAATAGCTTTGATCTGCTTCAATATTCTCAACAATCCCATCAGAGCGCCAAATAGTTATTCGTTGGTGCATTGAAGAAGGTACGACTCCTATTCCATGAATCCATTCTCTTCCAAGTAGTAAATTATAATTCGCCCTTGAAGCAATAACTATGAACATTGTTGGCCTTGTTATGGTTCCAACAGTTAAGCTTACCTTGATAACGCCCATGGTAGTTCCTACTTTCCCTTCATAATTTGACAACACCATATTGTGAGGCTTTGCGTCAGAATCATCCTTCCCAATCTTCCTTAGCATGAAGTGAGGCATCAAATTTACTGCAGCTCCACCGTCCACCAATATTTTATTTATACCAACATTTCGACTTTTCCTTTGATGAATAAAGGCTTCAGGTGTCCCTTCATTGAGTCATCTGGCCTTTCAAAGAAAGCGTTATGCTCTTCGACGCACCCGTTATTCATCACATAATAACATACTGGCATAGGTCCCATTGTATTGTCTTCCATGTTCTCTTCTTCATCTTCGATCTCCATAGTCCTGTCGTAATCTCTGGGAAAGTAAGACACCACATTGCATACCACATCGAATGAACCTTCTGAGTCAGACTTGAAATCATCAGTTAGTTCATCGTCTTCTTGCACGTTGTTATTGAGTTTCAACATCTCTAACATGTTTCTTGGTTTATTCTTCTGGGAAGGTTCCTCTTCGCCTAGAGCCTGGGCAATTTTGCTTTATCATGCGTTATTTTTGTTTATACTTTCCTTTTCAATCATGCTTCCTTATGCAGCTTCTTTTTCTGCCCTTTTCTGCCTTTGAAATCTTCTTCATTGGGATCTTGACATAGGATTCTTCCCTTTTTAGTTCTCTGATGGGTATGGTCTTGGTTTTGGCCATTCAATCTCCTTCTTTCCTTCTACTGAAGACCCTCTATGAATTTCAAAATTTCTACACTTCTTTGGTCCTTGAGCATCCCTAATGGGCTGGACCCATCTATCATCAGCAACTTTGCTAAATGGTTTGTAAGTGTTGTAGTATCTTTCTCCAAACCTCTGGAGGTGGTGTTCAGTTCTTCTTGGGTCATATCTTCCAGTTTTGATTGTTGGGATTATCCCCCAGTTTCCTTTTTTCTAGGACTTATATACTGCTTCTAAGTTTATCGCTGTCTTCCTGTCGAAGATTGCACTGCAACGTGGACATAACATCACTTCAATCTTCTTCCTTTGACACCTTTGGATGAATTCTGCCAGATTCTCATCCTCCTTTGGATACGCCAGTATTTAGTGCTCTTCTCGACGATGATCCTCATTGTAAACACCCCAAATTTTCCCTCACTAATTTCACACCATTGGCTTGTGATCTTTCATGTTTGCATTAGTATAAGCATATCATCTCATATTGTATTTTTATTTCACTGCATAGTTCAAGTTCATCTGCATCTAGGGTTTGTGATCTGAGCAATCCAAGATTCTATCTGAGCCAACCCAAAGGCTTCTAAGTGTTCTAAGAGGGTCCATGTGTGTTATATCATCATATTATATCCCTCAAAATTCATGGAAGTCAAGAAATCACAAGAACTGGCAAGGCATGGAAGCAGAGCTAGGGTTTTCACTACACAGATGACCAAAATTAGGGTTTTGGTTTCAGAGGCCATAACTCCAGATTTTTTGGTCATTCTTGTTCCTGATGTTCTTAAAATGTTATAAGTATCATGTGTACCAAGTTTGATGAAGAAATTCATTGTGGAAGTCATCTTTTCACTGGGTAACTTCTTGAGCAAGTCAGAGCAAAATCAGGGCATCTGAGGCCCCCGAAAATGGAACCAAAGGGGTATTTTCATCATATTGAAGTTATATGATCTTTATTTGATCATTGAAGTGCTTGGAAGTTCACAAAATTGAAGAAATTTGAGCTAAACCAAAAGTTTCCAAAAATGGAAATGACTTGTAATGGAAACTTTCCATTTTGGGAAAGTTCTTCAACCTCCTCTTTCTTGATCAAAAATGCTTCAAATGAAAAATTCTTGGTCATGAAAGTTGTAGATTGGGTCTTTCCATTTTCAAAAAGTACAATAACATGTTCTAATTCATCATGGAACTCAAGTTATAATCCTTCAAAGTTGGCAAAAATCCTATAATTTTCAAGAATGCACCAAAGAGGATTTTTTGCAAAACCACTTGCCAAGCCATTTCATGACCTCTAATGCATCTCTAAACATCATACCATCATAGTACAACTCATTTTGATCAGAATTGGCCCAAGAATCATGCATTTTCATGCCTTGAACTTCAAGAAATTCCAAAAGGGCCAAAACTTCTCAAATTTGCAAAATGGCATGAATCTTCCCATACACTTGTGCCAGCATGCCAAATCTGTTTCTATGGACCTCCTTGAACCCAGCTGAGGCAAGACACCCCTTGCAACCAAGCCTTCCATGACCCGTACCTCAAGTACAACCAAACTTGACTTTTTGCAAAATCACCCATACCAATCAGCATAGCCCACACCAACTATTCTGACCTATCACAGCTTCACATACATGCCTCAAGGGACTCATTTCATACAACACATTGCCCTGAATCATCCCACAACTCAAGAACACAAAAATCCCTCTCAAACTTCATCTATTCGAATTTCATAAACCAGCCATCAAAACTTCAAGCAAACTTCACCAATCACCTCCATACACCCTTCAGATCATTTCCCAACCCTTAAACAAGCCAGAAACCTCAAGAATCCAAAACACGATTTCACTCACCTCTGAACTGAAACCTTCAAAGCAGCCTATATAAACTCCTATCAAGCATTCCAGAAGCATAAGGGGATCAAGGGGAGTGGTTTAGCACCAAAGAAGAGCCCAGAAGGTCCCAGTTTCGAAAGTTTCAACTCAGGTAACCTCAAGAACATTTTTTTCCAGAAATGTATTTTTAAGTTCCTAAATGATTCCTCATGCTTCACTGATCATGCTGATGTAATTTGTTTCGAAAATGGTTGAGTATTAAACATGTATTGAGTTTCTGAAATTTCTGTTCAGTTTCACGTTTTGCTTCGAATCTCATGATTGATGAATGATAAATGTGTTTTGAGGGTAGATTCATGTTTAGGAAGGTTAGGGGATTGTTTCTGGAGATTTAGAGGCTTTGATTTGGCCTAGGGAAGAAGATAGAGTGAAGGTCTCGCCGGAGAAGATGATCGGAGCACTATTCCGGTCATCTGAATGTAATTAGGGTTTAGGGCCAGTTTGAATGTCAGCCCTTGAATGGCCCTTCCCGCGTGCGTTTGAACGGATAAGATCAAGTCATTAGGTTTTAATTCTGATTATTTAATTTAATTAATTAGGATTAGCCAGAAATGAATCTCAGCCCTTGGTTTACGCGCTGATCAATGGTCCCCCCCCCCCAGTTTAAATCTCAGCCTTTGGATTGTCATACTTTTCTTTTTATTTCATTTTAATTCATTTTTATCCATTTCTTTTCATATAATTATTTAAAATAGTTAAAATGATCCAAAAAATCTGAAATTTTTTATCAAGTCTTTTATTAATTTTCAGAAACCAAAAATATTTTTATTTTTATTTTTTGCATTAAAAAAGTATTTTTAAATCATTTAAATTTTTTATTTAATTAGTTAATTGATTTTAATTAATTAAAAATACATTTAAGTATTTAAAAATCACCAAAAAAAATCAGAGATCATTCTTAGACATTTAGAAACATTTACAAACTCACCATACAAATTTCTTTTTGGTTTTGATCATACTTTGAGATTTTTCAATGAATTAGGGTTCTTAAAAATGTTCATTTTCTAACCCTAACTTCAAAAATTCATAACGTTTAAACCAAGTTGAGTTTGTGAATGGTTCTTTTTGCATTGTTTTATGCATGTCCTCTAGCATCTAAAAACATTTTTGTTTCATTTTTACCTTGCATTTTCAAATTGTTTGGCATTTTACATTGAAGATCACCCAAAAAACCCTAGAAACTTAGGAAATTCATAACTCCTTCTAGGTTTAGCTTCTGGCCTCCCCCTTTGGATGGTAACCTAGTATTGGTTTAGGGTTCCTTTGAGTGCATTTTCAATTTTTTATCATGTCATTTGCTTCTGTCTTTTCCATTTGCATCTCATCCTTTCATGTAACCCTAATTTTGCATCTTCATTTGCATTCATCTTGCATATGCATCCATACACGAACCTGCCATGACATTTCATGCATTCATATGTCATCTTAGACATCTTAGGACATGTTAGAATCATGTTTGATCATTTATTCATTCATTTTCCATGATTTGCATTCATTTCCATTCATTAACTTTCATGAACTTTCAAACTTCAAAGCATGCTTCATTTGCATTCATTCTCTTGTATGAACACACGCATGCATCTTATATACCTTTGCATCATGTCATAGAATCATTGGCATCATGTGTTTGCTTCTGGTTTTGATCTTTGTCTTTTCATATGCATCATTCCATTTCATTTCTTTCCTTATGCATCCTGTGCTGACATTTTCAGGTGGTAAGTTACTTTGAGAAGTGGATTTGCCTTCACTTCTCATTTCTCTTCATCTCTTTCATATGCATCTTGCTGGTTTTGAAGTGAACTTGTTCACTTGTGTTCTATCTCTCTCACTTTTTTTCTTTAAGTTACTTATCTTCTTCAATGAAGTAAGTAACTTATTCTTCTGCTTCATCTTCCTTTCATCTGCTTCTTCCATTGGTGGCTTCCTTGAAGATCTTCCTCAAGCCTTACAAACCATAGGAACATCCAAGCATGATAATAATTAGGGTTGTGATTATTCCCCCTTAGTTTTTACCTTTGAGTGTTCTTTGTGTCTCTCTTCTCATCTCATCATTAGAGACTAAACCTTTAAGGCTTTAGGACTTCGGAATTAGGGTTATGCCTGCATCCTTCTCTTAGGATGGAGTGTATAACTTTAATCCTAAGTGTTAAACCCTTAATTTTTTTAAACCTCTTAATCAATCCACTTAATAATCACTAATACATTAACTTGTAACTTGGGCCTTACATTAGGGTTCTAATTCTTCCTTTATGGTTAAGAAGGACTAACCCTAGTGTTTAATGGACAAGTCCCCCTCAAGTTGTCTTACAAATCATAAAATCCATTTCTTAATCTCATCCCTTAATTAAAATCCACTTAATAAAGGCTTATTTTGTCATGAATTTAATCCCTAATCATGGATTAAGTTGAGGTATCTTCCTCAGCTTAAGTGTTCTCATCTATCATCCTTCTATTAGGATGGTGTAATGAGTTCACTAATCCTTGATCATGGCTTAAACTCATTACTTAACACTAAACAAAAACCCAAAAACATCTAATTAATCACAAGTGGGTTAATGATCTTAATCATACATCATCATGGTAAATTAAGTTGAGATGCTTATCACATACTTAAGTATTCTCATTATCCCTAATCAGGGAGGATATAATGAGTTTACAAGCCCTTGATTTAGGCTTAAGCTCACTAACTTATGCAAAATACCAAAAATAATAACAAAACTGAAAACACAAAAACAAACAATAATCGTCTCCTTTGGGATTCTTTTCTCATCATCCTCATTCACAAACGAGAACTTGCTTCTTCCATCTAATGTAAGACAGTTAGCACTTGAGCCAGACGAGTCATACACTTGAGCATAGACAAGCAAGCAGTTCACAGTCAATTTATCTTTCAGTCTCTTTGAGTCGAACTACGATGTTCTGACTTCCTTATTGCACGAGAGGATACGTAGACATAACTTAACTGTTATCGAACAAAAGTCTTTGTGTCTTTCCCCTCTTTCAGCATTCTCTTTTAAGCCTCAGTTCCTGAGCATTCACTTTTCTTTTTGCACTGACACTTGTATATTCTTTTCCAGCTTTTGCACACAGATATCACATACATTTACCCCTTTAAACACAATCTTTTAAGCGTGGATCTCGTCGAGTACGACGGACAATCTGGGTGCTAATACCTTCCCAGGTTGTAACCAACCCCCTTTCTCAGATTCTCTGGTTCGCAACCGTCTTATCCATCTGTTTTTAGGTTTATGCAACATTACCTTTCCTTCGGGATAAAAATGCCTAGCTGGCGACTCTATTCATCTTCAGCTTCATCTTCTCCTTTCGCCGACCGTTCGCGCTTGTACCGGGATGCAAATATTTGGGAGCGACACTCATCAACTTTCCCTTGGATCTTATAGGACAAGTCTACCATGTTGATGTCTATTTTTTGTCCATCAGTAATACTTAATTTATTCATTTTTTGAGCAAGAGCTCCTTCGACTTCAACCTGGCTCTTTGTCAGGCATATACTTTTCCCTTTGATTCGTTGCTCTTTAGGATCCTCCATTGTTCTGCACAGGATCCCGTAAGTGGTAGGTTTTACAGGGTCTTCAGCAGTTCCTGCCTTGATTTTGGTAATGTCCTTATTGATAGGTCCCACAGTGTTGACGCAGTTTACAGCATTGCTCATCTTTATGAAGCCTTCAGAAACCTTCTTTTCGACGCTAAGGAAACTATTAGCTATCTCTTCATTAGTGCTTGCAGGAACATCTTCCCATCTAGTTGGTTGGATTTTGTTTATGTCAATGCGAGAGCTTGTGGGGGCAATGTATTTTACTAGATAATCAAATTTTCCACTTGGTTCCCCCAAAGTATCCCATATTATTCCATCTTCAACAATGTTGTTGTTATTTCCTTTGTTGAAACCTTCAGTAGTTTCCAGTTTTTTCTGGTTATCAAAGCCTTCAGTAGCTTCAATTTTGTCCTGACTGTCAAAACCCTTAGTAGTCTCAACTTTGTTTTGACTGTCGAAACCTTCAGTAGTCTCAACTTTGTTGTGATTTTTAAAACCTTCAGTAGACTCAACTTTGTTGATGTGGTCATTCAGTTCCTTAACATTAATATATTCAGTAACCTTGATCATTATTGGCAGAGTCACACAATCTTTGGATACTTCTTCCACTTCAGGCTGATCTGGGAGATCATCAACAATCCCTACCATGTTTACATGGGTATCGAAACCTTCAGCAGCTTCTATAATTTCAAAATTGTCCTCAGATGTCTTTTCGACTTCGACCATATTCACAATGAATGGTTCAACATAATTGGCTTCGACAATCTGCATAGGATTTGAATCAATCCTCATTTGTTGTTTTGATTTGTCTCCAAATTTCAGTCTTCCATCACATATTGCATTTTGAACAAGATCCCTGAAAAGGAAACATTGAGAACTTTTATGACCCAAAAAGTTATGGTATTTATAAAAACCTCTCTTTTTCTGTTGGTCAACAGGAGGCTTCTTAGCACCTGGTGGTTTTATTAACTAACCATATTTGACCAACACGTCGAAAATTTCGTCACACTTGGTGACGTCGAACATATAAGTTCTTTTAGGAAACTTATCATTCTTTTCTGGTTCGACTGGATTCTTTCCGTTCGATGGAACCAGTACTTTACAAGAGTATGGTGGGCCTTGCTTTAGTTATGCTAAATCAATTTCTTGTTCATCGAAATTAACTGATTCATTTTCGTCATAATCATCATCTTGACATACTCCTACATAGGCCACCCTCTCATTTTTACTCTTATTTGCTCTAAAATTTTCAGCTTTTAACCTTTCAATTTGTCTCACCCTATCTGCCAGTTGTGCCATGTCTCTCAAATATTGTGTGTCTAGTTTCTTTCTTATAGAATAATCTAGACCCCCCTGCAGCCATTTCTACTAACTCTTGTTCTGGCACTTGTGTGAAACATCTCGCTTTTGGCAATCTGAACCTATTTAGGTAATCATCTATAGGCTCTAAAAATTTCCTCTTGACACTAGCTAATTCTTTCAAAATTATTTTAGTTTTTCCCATATAAAATTGCTCATGGAACAATCTTTCTAACTGGGTTCACGTATATATGGAGTTTGAATGCAAGGACGTAAACCAAGTAAATGCATTTTTTGTCAAAGAACTTGGGAAGTATTTCATTCTTAAGTTTTCGTTGTGGGCTATTTCCCCTACTTCGATCAAATAACGTGCTATATGTTATATGGTGGACTCGCTGGTATCTGTAACACGGTGGGAGAACTAACTTTCTATAAATGTTGCGGATAGCAAGAGTCGCCACCGACTTTTATTTTATCTAAAAGGAAAGGACATAAAAGAACAGGAAAAACCTTAAAAAGATTTTGGATTCGGGGGGTAGGTTATACAAAGGGAAGGTGTTAGCATCCTTTATATCCATGGTTATCCATGGGCTCTTAGTTACTTAGCTCACTTTAAATTGTTTTGAAAAGAAGTGTAGTGTGTGATTAAAAAATTTCTAAGTACATTATAATGATCCTCGTATGGGTGTATATAAAGACTTAGTTTTTGAAAATTTGTTTGAAATGTGAAGTGTAAGATGTATTTTGAAAAGGTGAGCAAGTACTTAAGAGAAACCTACCCTATATTGAGTCTTTACTGTTCTTATATGTTCTTTCAATGGTAAGACTATCCCTATTATTAAGGAATAGGTAGTCATTACCTTGGGTGTGATAAGGGACATGTGAAGGGACATCTGAATTTAGGCAACTGCAAGGTGTCTTTAGCAATTCGTAGGGACTTATCATCTTTTATTCGAAGGGACAAGATCATTTATCGTAGGCAACCTCGAAGGGACTTGATCTTATAAACTGAAGGGACTTGATGATATTTATGAAGGGACTTTGCTTAAGACACCTTACTTGACCTTAGAAATAGGCAACATGAGAGGTAACCCTAGAAAGTGCAAGATGGCGATCAAAGATCGACTTACGTGTGTGAGTGTTTATATTCAAGTATTTATCTTATTTACATTAATTTTCTAAATTAATTTTAATCACAAACATGTTATGCACACCCTATAGTTACTAACCACACAGTTAATATATTTACAATAAAAATAAATAAAAAATATAAACCTAAACTATTACAAAGCTTTGGGATAGTTACAATATAAGCGAGAAATATAAATAATAACGATAAATAATAATAAAAAACAATAATAAACAATAATAATAAAATAAAGATAAAAAGTTAAAAAATAAAAAATAGGAGAAAATAAGAGATTAGCAAAATAATTCAATATTAGAAAAGATTTTAAATATTTGGTAAAGAAAATAAATTTTAATAATAAATAAATATTAAATTATTCACATATTAAACAAATAATAAATAATTAATTATGATTTATGAAAATATTAGATTAAATTTTAAAGGTTAAGAAAAATTAGGGTTAGGGTTAGGGTTAGAAAAATTAGGGTTAGGGTGATAATTATGAGAATTAGGGTTTTACTTATTAGTTTACAAAATAAATCAATTTATTTATAAATTATATACATTTAATAATATGAACATATAATAAATAAATATAAATAATTAAGTTTTTTTTTTTTAAAATAAAGTTTGAATTTTAAAAATATGAATTTTTTCGGTATAAGAAATAATATACATTCATTTTAAAATTTAAGAAATTAACTAAATTAGATTAATATAATATAAACAAAACAAATAAAATAAAATGAGAAAAAAATACATACTTGGGGTTGGGATTCGAACCCAGGCCCTAGGCTTCATTCATCTTGGACCAACAACATAACCACCAGGCCAGGCGCGCGCTGGTGTTAGTGTAAGAGCAACAGTTCCTTTTGTTACTAACCTGCAAAAATAGTAAAAATAAAGCAAAACAAAATGGTCTGGGAGGGAATCGAACCCAGGACCATTCAATACACAAGCAAACACACAAACCAGCTGAGCCACATGGGGCGCGTACAACATAGAATCAACAACGAATTCTTTTATTTTAAAACCAATATTTGAACTGGATTTTTGGCGCCACTGACTTCATCTTCCCCAATTTTCCTGCGAAAATTCCTGCGTTTTCTCTTACGAATTTACCTGCGGGTTCTTCCATGTCTATGACCTGCGAATCTCAAACAGCAAGCAAATGGTACAATCTCACAAATTGATTAGGTCAATGAAATCCTTAAGCTTCATACAATCCATCCACGTTCTTTAAATTCATTTATATTTGGTTTCTTGGGAAACCCTAATCTAGAACCCAAAACCCTAACAATGGCGTTTCATGGTTCAGGTCATGAACCTCTAATCTAATGGTCCAGAAAGCATCCTAAGATCATTACAAACACAAAACAATCATTAGAATCAATTGATAATGCATAAAAGTATGGAATCGTAAAAGACATTGTTCTTGAATAAGAATGATTCGGTTAGGGCATATGATGATGTTTTAGATGATGAAAATGATGCAAATAGCTTCAATGAACATCCAGGAAGGTATTGCAACCTTCAAAACCTCTTGATATGGCCTGCAATCAAAAATACGAATGTGACTTTTTGCGAGAAAATTTGAAGTTCAAATGTGTTCTTGGAGGCTGGAATTTTCGTCCCTCAGTATTATGATGTATTCATGTATATGTAGTGAGTGTAATTAGGTCAAAACTTTGTGGATTTGTGGGCTTTGTCTTGATTGCTTGATCATGAAGTTTTCTCCTTTCAAATATTGAAAAATATCTTATCTAACCTTTCTAAATCAAGCTAGCACGAAATTGGATCAGATCAATCATCTCTAAATGGTGTTTATGACTTTCTAGAATCACAATCTCATCCAAATATTTGATTTATATATTTGATTTTGATTTAATTTGCATTTTAATGAATAAAATTCAAATAAATACTAAATAAAAAATAAAAAATCAGAAAATGCTTGGATTGGATCGTGCTTGATGATATTATGAAGATTGGGTGGCAATTTGGTAGGCCCATTTGGCAAAAATTGGTTTTAAGGCCCCATTTGCTTCATACTCTCCCAAAAATTTCCCAACTTTGCAAAGGCACAAATCCCTCATTTTTAAAGATATGAAGGTGTTCTTGGACATTTTGGAAATCTTAGAGAGTCCTCTAACCAACCTCTTTGGTTTCATGTCAATATCCTTTACCATTCTCAAGTTATGCCCTTTGGAAGATGTTGACTTTTTTGTTGACTTTTAAAATGACCTATAATGTCTTAGCTCATACCTTCCAAATGAAGCATTTTTGGGCTTGGCTTGTGAGACACAAAGTTGTAGAGAATTCAATTTCCTTCAAAATGAGCTTTGGATGGAAAAATTTTGATGAAGCATGTGAAAGTTATGGATGGTCAAAGTTCAGTTGACTTTTCCTAGGAAACCCTAATTTAGAAACTCCTGATTCTTGATGATCTGAAATCTCCTTGATGAATCATGATAAACCCTTGATCAAATGATGAATTTTACTTCATATACTTGATGTTGGCAAAAAATCATGAAGTTTGACTTTGGTTTGACCACAGTTGACCTCAGATTGACTTTTTAACTACTTTGACTGATTTTAGCCTATCTGATCATCTGACTGAGCACACTTTTTGGGAAAGTCTTGAAACTTGACATAGGGATTATTAAAGACATATAGGATTCTATGAAGCTCACTTGAAGCCTTGGAAGTCCATTTAGCCTAATGAAATCCAAAACCCTAGTTTAGGATGCATTGCTTAGGAGGATGCATTATTTGAGGGAATTGTCAAACTTTCTGACCAATTGTGAACCTTGTGAACCTCTTTGGACACCTTAGTACACAATGTCTTGTCTTGGTGAGGGCAAATTTTGGGGTGCAACAGCTGCCCCTGTTTAATTTTTTGAAACCTGAGGGGTTAGATTGGCATATGTGTCGTTCGTGACCTGGAAGGTTGAAGGGGATTGAACACAAAAGCCCAAAAATTTGCACTCGCCGGCGCGTAAAGTAACACTGATGATTAGTTGTATATGCTTAAGTGGGCTTGAAGATGCCACTTGGAAGAACTGGAGATGGGCTTATAGATGCCATCCATAATATCAGGAGGTGATAATATCTTTATGTTGATACTGGATATCAGTACTAGGTCTTCGTATAGGCCGTCTCTGAATCGTTTATGCAACATGGTTTGAGTTGAATGCTAGCACTAGATCTTCGTATAGATCATCTCTGCATTATCTCTGGGGAAAAAGAATATCCTTCATTAAGTGTCAGGGCTTAGATCTTCGTATAGATCGTCTCTGAACCATATCTAAGAACATACTTTAATTTAAGTATCAGAACCAAATCTTCGTGGCGATCTTTTTCTGAATTAAGTATCAGCACTAGACCTTCGTATAGATCGTCTCTGAACTGTTTTGAGTTGTTGAGTAGACCAGTAGAAATAAATCTTCGTAACGATTATCTCTTCTGGAAATATCCTGGATTAGGTAATAGATCTTCGTATAGACCGTTTACCTACTATCCAAGGATAAAAGAATATCGGGATTAAATCTTCGTGACGATTATATCCCTTGGAAATATCCTGGATTAAGTACCAGATCTTCGTATAGATCCTTTACGTACCCTTCCAAGGACAACTTGAGTATTGATCATCAGAAATAATTCTTCGTAGCGATCATCCCTGAATTAAGTATCAACACTAGATCTTCGTATAGATCCTCTCTGAACTGTTGTGAATTGTTGATAGTATTTTATCTGCATATAAACATCCTGTAAGGAAAAGGTTAGTTTATGCAATATGTATGCCGGCATGGCATGGTGCATCTAAGTAAATGTATTATGCATTTATGGATATGTTATGGTATGATGTACTTAAGTAAATGTATTATGCATTTATTAATATGTTATGATATGATGTAAATGATGTATGTATGAATCATGCAGCCTGAAGCGTCTGGATATCTTTGTATAACAACTACTGGCTAGGGAAAATAAATCCCGATTCGTTGCTGAAGAATATGAGTACCTCATTCCCATTTTGTTTGATAGTATGGTATTTATAACCTCCCGTCTTCGTTCGTCGTACTTCTATTGAGGGAATAAGTTCCTGAGTATCCCGACAGAGGATAAAAGAGATGGACATAAATTCAAGGGGAGATGTAACTCGAAGTATCTATGAAGATATATTTGCTCTGTTGGGGATTTGTAGTTGTCATGTGGGGATGAACCGGCGAAGTTTCGTTGAACTCATACCCTCGTTCGTCCTTAGTAAATACTATAACTGCATTTTATGCATTTCTGGTAAACATCAATCACATTCAAAAGCATACATACATTCAAACACAACCAATGGACGTTTTCGTTTAGGTAAACAGGGTAAAAGTAAATCTGGATTCAAAGACGAGAATTTATTTATATTATAAAGTGGCCTATACACAGACAAGTCTGTACAAGGAAACATAAATCCTAGTAAGAGGAATTCGTCGTAAAACATTTTACAAAACAAAGAAAACAGCTATGTGAGAAATAATCCTATTGAGTTTCAATTCCACTATTGCCATTATCTTCAAGTATCTCATCCTCTGCTGTTGAGACGGAAACGATTGGATTGATCCTTATCTGTTTGAACTTGAGTTAGGTAGCACAACTAGTTGGGGCTATATGAGTGATCCAAATGAGACATAGTCATACGCTTTAATCCCTAACTTTTTCCTGGATTGCCCTTTCAGGTTTCCAATCCACCGGGGTACCCTTTTTTGCCCAAGCCGCCCTTTCAGGTTTTCGAATTGCCGGGTGTACATTATATATATATATATATATATATATATATATATATATATATATATATATATATATATATATATATATATATATCCCTAATTTTTTCCCGAACCCTTTTGGTTCGCCGGGATGCCCTTATTTTTTCCTAGGCCAGTCAACCTAGTGGGTCTCTTTTTATGCGTAGTATTTTTTAACTATGTCTGCGTTTACGGGCTGTGGGAAGTCTTCACCATCCATAGTAGTAAGCATCATGGCACCTCCTGAAAATACTCTCTTGACTACAAATGGTCCTTCATATGTAGGAGTCCACTTGCCCCTAGGATCACCCTGTGGTAATATGATACGCTTGATTACCAAGTCACCAACCTGATATACCTTTTGCTTAACCTTCTTATTAAAAGCTTTGATCATCCGTTTCTGGTACATCTGACCGTGACAAACAGCCGCCAGCCTTTTCTCATCAATCAAATTTATCTGGTAAAGTCGAGTCTGAATCCATTCATCTTCATCCAAGCCTGCATCCTTCATGATTCTTAAGGAGGGGATCTGAACTTCAATGGGTAGAACCGCTTCCATACCATAGACTAAGGAGAATGAGGTTGCCCCTGTTGAAGTACGTATTGTAGTACGATAACCATGAAGAGCAAATGGTAACATCTCATGCCAATCCTTATACGTAACAGTCATCTTCTGTAGAATCTTCTTAATGTTCTTATTAGCAACTTCTACTGCCCCATTCATTTTCGGACGATACGAAGAAGAGTTGCGATGTTTGATCTTGAACTGCGTGCAGAGATCAGTAATCATGGTGTTATTCAGATTAGAGCCATTGTCTGTGATAATCCTTTCAGGGATGCCATACCTACATATGAGATTATTCTTAATGAATCGAGCCATAACATTCTTGGTAACAGATGCAAATGAAGCTGCCTCCACCCACTTCGTAAAGTAATCAATAGCAACCAGGATGAAACGATGCCCATTAGAAGCAGTAGGCTTGATCTCACCAATCATATTTATGCCCCACATAGCAAAAGGCCAAGGAGCAGTCAACACATTCAATGGAGCTGGAGGTATATGCACTTTATCAACATAAATTTGACACTTGTGACATGTTTTGGAATGTTGATAGCAGTCAGCTTCCATGGTAGACCAATAGTAACCTGCTCTTAATATCTTCTTTGCCATGGTATGACCACTAGAATGAGTGCCAAAGATCCCATCATGCATGTCTTCCATAATCTTTGTTGCTTCCTTCTTATCCACACAACGAAGCAAAGTCGAATCATGATTGCGCTTGTACAACATTCCATTACTCAAGAAGAATTTAGCAGAAAACCTCCTCAAAAACTTCTTATCTTTGACAGATGCCCCTTCAGGGAACTCCTGAGTTTCAAGATATTTTTTCACTTCATAGAACCAAGGCTTCCCCCCTGCTTCTTCAGTGTCAATCTCATTACAGTGTGCAGGCTTCTCAAATCTATCAATAGTAATCTTGGGAGCTTCATCATCCTAGCTAATCTCAAACATAGATGCCATGGTGGCTAGTGCATTTGCCAACTGATTCTCGCCTCGTGGGATATGTCCAAAGGTAATCTCTTCAAAATAAGGGATCAAGGACAACACATTCTCTCTGTAAGGAATAAGATTTTCATGCTTGGTATCCCAATCTCCTTTAATCTGACTCACTACCAGGGCTAAATCTCCATATACATTCAGGAACTGAATCTTCATTTCAATGGCAGCTTTGATACCCATGATACATGCCTCATATTCAGCCATATTATTGGTACAATAGAAACAAAGTCTTGCATTAATCGGGGTATGACAACCTTCAGGGGAAATGATCACAACACCAACACCATTACCGGGTGCATTAGAAGCTCCGTCAAAAACCATAGTCCATCGGGATCCTTGTTCAGGTCCGTCATATTGTCAAGGTTCTTTGGTAATAATCATAATGTCTTCGTCAGGGAACTCAAAACTCATTGACTGGTAATCATCCACTGCTTGATGAGCCAAATGATCAGCTACAACACTTCCTTTAATGTCCTACTGAGTAGTGTACTATATATCATATTCTGTTAAGATCATTTGCCATCTTGCTATTCGTCTGGAGAGAGCAGGTTTCTCGAATATGTACTTGATTGGGTCCATCTTTGAAATCAATAAGGTAGTATGAGTCAACATATACTGTCTTAGTCGGCGATCAGCCCATGCCAAAGCGCAGCAAGTTTTCTCGAGCAGTGAGTATCTTGTTTCACAGTCGGTAAACTTTTTGCTAAGGTAGTATATTGCATGCTCTTTTTGACCAGACTCGTCATGTTGCCCCAATACACACCCCATTGAGTTGTCTAATACTGTTAAGTACATAATCAAGGGTCTTCCATAAACTGGTGGCATCAAGATTGGAGGTTCTAGAAGATATCTCTTGATTTCATCAAAGGCTGTCTGGCACTCGTCATTCCATTTCATCACCTGATCTTTCTTCAGTAACTTGAAGATTGGCTCACAGGTAGCAGTTAACTGGGAAATAAATCTTGCAATGTAATTCAATCGTTCCAAGAAACCTCTAACTTCCTTTTCAGTACGGGGAGCTGGCATCTCTTGTATAGCTTTTACTTTTGTAGGGTCTACTTCAATACCTTTTCCACTAACAATGAAACCCAGGAGTTTACCAGACCTAACTCCAAAAGTACACTTATTTGGGTTCAATCTGAGCTTGTATTTCTTCAACCTTTCAAACAGTTTATGCAGATGATCAAGGTGTTGTTCTTCATTCTGGGATCTGGCTATCATATCATCCACATATACCTCTATCTCATGATGAATCATATCATGAAACAAAGCCACCATAGCACGCTGATATGTTGCCCCGACATTCTTCAAACCAAATGGCATCACTTTATAACAAAAGGTGCCCCACTGTGTAACAAACGTAGTCTTCTCCATATCTTCAGGTGCCATCTTGATTTGATTGTAACCAGAGAAACCATCCATGAAAGAGAATACCTTGTGTTGAGCAGTGTTGTCTACCAAAACATCAATATGAGGAAGTGGAAAGTCATCTTTAAGGCTGGCCTTATTCAAATCTCTGTAATCCACATACATGCGTACCTTACCATCCTTCTTAGGTACTGGTACCATATTTGCAACCCATTGAGGATAAGAAGTCACAACTAAGAACCCTGCATCAAACTGTTTCATCACCTCTGCTTTAATCTTTTCTAACATTTCAGGACGCATGCGACGAACCTTTTTCTTCTTTGGACGACAATCTTCTTTTACCGGTAAATGGTGAACCACAATGTCTGTATCCAGCCCTGGCATATCTTCATAGGACCAAGCAAAGATCTCCACATAATCACGTAACATCTGAATTAGTCTGCTCTTAACACCATCTTCTAGCTCAGCCCCTATCTTGACCTCTTTCCTGTTTTCTTCAGTTCCCAAATTCATAACTTCGATTGGCTCTTCATGTGGCTGTATAGCTTTCTCTTCTTGTTGTAATAATCTAGCAAGCTCTACAGGTACTTCACAATCTTCCTCCTTTCCATCTTCAGCTTGATAGATCGGATTCTCGAAATTATAATGGGCAATAGTAGAACTGTTATCAACAAGATCCAGAGTGGATGAGGATCTACATTTTAGTGATGTGGGTGTGTGTAAGACCACATAGCTGATAAAAAAATAAAAATAAAAGAAAGACAAGGAGCATAATATTTACGAAAATGAAACGTCCATTGATTTTTATTGAATGAAGTATTCAAATGAAATGACATCCCGAAACAAGCATACCATTGAGCCCCGGGTAAGACACAAGGCTTAAAAGTTTAATTGTTCAAAATTATAAAAATAAAAACACAGTAATAGTATTTACTCCTGACTAAAGGAGATAGGAATAACGTCTTCGGCCTTCCAGTTGTTGAGCCCATCACCCATGGTAGGAAAGATCCAATCATCCAGGTTGCAGTCTTCATGACAGTCACCCACAACATTAATTTGATCATTCATGACCCCTTGATTGGTGATACGAACAGCACGAGCACGACGAACAGCCTTCTGGGATTCTGCAGTGAAACCCAAACCAAATTTGTCATACTTATAAGGGATGTCAGGAAGCTGACCCCAGATAGTACAACCACCTTCTTCAACCACAACTCTTGCATCTTTGAGGGAGGCCATTGTAGGAGGTACTCTGGTAACCACAGGAACTCTTTTAACAACAGGGGGAGCTTCAGTAGCAGGAACGACCCAAGGAACTACCTCAAATGTCTGGCAAGAAGTCTCAACATATTCACCCTTCACCTCAACATATTTAAAAGTGTTCACATGACTGACCATGTATTCTTCTTCACCATCAATAGTGACGATCTTTCCTTTCACTGGATATTTCAACTTCTGATGTAAAGTAGAAGTCACAGTACCTGCCCCATGGATCCAGGGGCGCCCAAGTAAGCAGGAGTACGCAGGACGAATATCCATTACATAGAAAGTAGAGTCGAAGACTTGAGAGCCTACTTTGATCGGGAGATCTACTTCTCCATGTACCATTCTTCTTGAGCCATCAAAGGCCCTCACTACTACATTACTTGGTCTTAACACAACATCCTCAGGACTGAGCTTGTCCAGAACCTCTTTTGGGAGTACATTTAATTAAGAACCATTGTTCACCAGCACATGAGACAAGGTAGTGCCCCTACATTCAATGGAGATATGCAAAGCTCTGTTATGGTTTCTCTTGGCGGGAGTCAAGTCAGCATCAGAAAAGCCTAACCCATTATCATAAGTCAGATGTGCAACACAATTCTCAAATTGATCCACAAAAATCTCATTTGGCACATGAGCATTCTTCAAGAACTTGATTAAGGCTTTAGCATGAGCCTCAGAACACATCAACAAAGATAACATGGAGATTTTGGAGGGAGTATTCCCTAACTGGTCAACAATATCATAATCACTCTTGCGAATGATCTTCAGCACTTCTTCCATCTGTTTAGAAAGATTTTCAGCAGTCGATGCCTCAGCTTGCACAGGTTCAACCACAGGACCTTTGCCCCGAGCATCAGTACTTGGCCCAGAATTGGAGGTAGTAGTTGGAGTAACTGTACCTTTGGAGGTAGCCTGAGGAGAGAAAATTCTTCCACTTCGGGTGATCTTACTAGATCCAGCAATATTATCAACATCAAGATTATTATCAGTAACAGGTGCATCAGTCAGAGGTTCTTGCTTGACACCATGGATGTAAACATCAGAACCATAATTCCAGGGTATAGCTTTATCAGAAGTATAGGGAACAGGGCCAGGAGTGGTAATAATCATGGGAGCCACTCTAGCTTCAGCAATAGTCTTCACAGGGCCTTCAGTAGTAATCCTGACAGGACCCTTAGAGGTGATCCTGACAGGGCCTTTGGAGGTAATCTTCACCGGTACTCTTTCAACCATAGCTACATCTTCCAGCTTCGTGTTTCGAGTCAAATGTTCACACATACTTTCAACAGAAGGAATCCTCTCAAACAATATAGTGTAATTGTCCATGAGGCGTTGAATACCATCCTTCAACTTCCAGCAGCTATCAGGTTTGTAGGCACAATAAAAATAGTCTTTGTTGTAACCTGGAAAGAATCCAGCCTGCACCAACTTCTTCTTGATAATGGATAGTGGAGTAGTCACATCTGCTACTGAGGAAACATATGAAACTTCATCAACAACATTAACAGTCTTCTCATGGTTGGGCATAGGAGCAGTGATCACATTTGGAGTCCCAGGAGGGTCAAATTTAATTTCCCCAACCTCAATCATGTCTTGAATCTTGTTTTTCAACACCCAACAGTTGTTGGTGTCATGTCCCGGACTATTAGAATGATAGGCACATCTTGCATTAGGATTGTATCGAGGAGAGGAAGTATTAGGATTCTGAGGAGGGTCCTTCAAAGTGATGAGTTCCCCTTTCAAAATGTGTTGCAAGGCTTGGGCCAATGACATGTTGATCTTTGTGAATTGTCTTCTAGGCTTCTGTTGATTGTTTTTTGGTGGTTCTGGTGTTGCAGGAGTAGGATTGGAAATGTGAATTGCTCCCACAGATTGGTGACTCCTACTACGACTATGTTAACCATACACAGCATTAGACTCCTTCTTTCCACTAGGGGGCTTCTTAGTAGTGCTTGATGAAGAGGCACCCACCTGTATCTTACCACTTCTTATACCACTCTCCACACGTTCTCCTGTCATTATCAACTCGGTGAAACCAGATGACGAGCTTCCAATGAGGTGACTATAGAAAGGACCATTCAGCGTACTCATAAACATATCCACCAACTCCCTGTCAGTCAGAGGAGGTTGAACTCTGCCAGCCAGGTCTCTCCATTTCTGGGCATACTCCTTGAAACTCTCTTTAGCACCCATTGACATGCTTTGGAGCTGCATGCGAGTAGGTGCTAAATCAACATTATATTGGTATTTCCTGTAGAAGGCCTCAGCAAGAACATTCCAATCACGAATATTAACACTCTCCAGTTGGTAATACCATTCCAATTGAGATCTAGACAAGCTCTCTTGGAAGAAATGAATCCATAACTTCTTATCAGCAGTATGTGGTTGAATCCTCCTAACATAGGATCTCAGATGCAACTTAGGACATGAGACACCATCATACACCACAAAAACAGGAACCTTGAAGCCAATAGGTATAACCACTCCAGAAACTAAACTCAGATCTTCAAAATCAAGCCCAGAAGATTTTTGTAGCTCTATAGCGTTCATTCTGTCTACCAGCATCTTGTACTTCTCCTCACCAACAGGATCATGATAATAATTTGCTTCAGAATCAGAATCTCCCACAGTATCATGGAGACTACCTCCCTCTTTCTCAGAATTTTCAGACTCAGAATCCTCAATCTGTTCCTTAATCTTGATAGGACCCCTGAACCTTCTTCCCAGATTGATAAGGCCTCCTGATCTCCTGGTCTTCTTCTTCTTCTTAGCCAGCAGTGTCTTCAACTCATCTTGTCCATTGGACAAGTTCAGAATCAACTCTTGGAATTGTGCATTCTGAGCCTGGAGATCTTTGACAGTCTGTTCAAGAGCCATTTCTGCTGAAATAAACAGCGAGAAGATAAGATACCTGTTCATAAAAACCTGTGATGCAATGCTATGGTATGTAAATGCGTATGCAATGTTTTCAAGGACCGCAGGATTTAAATTTGTTCAAACAACCAAAAAGTAAACTTTTATTAGTAATCAATAAACTTGTTTGCCTCTTGGGCTTACAACAAAAATGAAATGAATACAAAGATGGGGTTTTAAGTCTCCCATGGACGTTTCCTCTTTGTGTTGAGGTATGAGTTGAGATTCCGCTCCTCGTGAAGTTGTTTTGTTAGCTCCAGGATTCTTTCTTGACTTGCTTTGTAATGAGTCTCAAAAGCATCCCTTTGCTCCTTCAACTGGATCCAGGACCTCCGTAACTCTTCCATGTTAGTGGGCATGTCTGGATGAAGAATGATATAAGAAATATCTCCTTCAGCAACAGGCTCCATGGTAACTGGCAGGATGGCAGGATATGACATCATAAGAGTCTGAGCACGAGATCGCACCCATCTGAGATAAGGTTCCATAGGAATAGTGTACTTGGGTTCCAGAGTCTTGCTGTCAACCTTGTTCACTTTACCCCATGCTCGTATGAACCTTTGACGGTAACCTTGCAGATCGTTGTCGTAGTCGAACATAATTCCTTGAATAAGCATGTCATGAGGATCATTGCTCCGAGCATAACCAAACTGACGTAGAGCTAAGGAAGGATTGTAGGTAATGCCCCCTCTTATGCCAAGGAGTGGCACATTAGGGAACTCCCCACAACGGTCAATGATAGTAACATCCTCCATGGATCTAGAGCACCAATGAATATCTGAATGAGTAAGTGACATAATCCTCTTAGACCACCTTAACCCTTGTTCATTCTTCATCACTGATCGAGGAATGTGAGAAATAAACCACCTAGACAATAGAGGTATACAACACATCAGAGTTCCTCGTGCCTTCGTAGTACGGGTATGAAGAGAGTGTAAGATATCTCCAAGTAATGTAGGCACTGGATTGTGAGTCAGAAATATGTTGATGGCGTGTACATCTATGAATTGGTCTGGATTAGGGAACAACACTAAACCATAGATCAATAGGGCTAAGATCTCCTCAAAAGCATCATAACTCATGGCCTTCAGGAACACTTGAGCTTTCTCCATCAATACCTTAGCAAGGATACCCTTAACTCCACTTCTCGTTTCTAGGACAACGTCTGATTTCTTCAAATGTAAGGCTGCTGCAATGACTTCAGGTTTAGGCTCCTTCTCTAAGCCTGTGAAAGGTCTCTGATTCAGGATAGGTATACCCAGAAGCTTGGAGAACTCTTCCATTATAGGAACCAGCTGATAATCGGGGAATGTGAAGCAATGATGTTTAGGATCAAAGAGCTGAAACATAACACTCATCATGTCTTCATTGAACCCTGAAGTGACTAGATCCAGTAGGTGACCATGCCTCTTGATGAACTGGGAATTTTCAGAAACTTGAGAGACCAATTCTTTAAGCTTAGGAGGTATTCCTACAAAGTTGATCCTGATAGTATTCCTACGAGCAGAAGCCATGACCTGCAACAAAGAACAAAGATAAATCCTTTGGTCCTTGAAATGGTTAGTGAAAATGCTATGCTTATGATGCATGATGATGCTATGATGTTATGCTCAATCACAAACATGTGGAACACACAAACAAGTCACACAATAGCCCTAGGTTTGAAGGCTTGCATGAGGTTTAAAGGTAAGTACCCTCCCCTGAAGTTTAGATGGTTCATCCTATCCTATAAAGTAACCAGGTTCTAAGGGATCTTAATATCATTGATCCTTCACAAGGGTGGTTGTTCAGTAGGCAACTTACTTGCCAACCAAAACCCTCCAAGTTTAGGATCTCAATGAGCGTAGTATCGAGTATCAACCAACTTTAGACTTCTCCAAAGCCGGCTATCTCACTACTTTCTAAAGGCCAAGATGGGATGACTAGGGTTCTAAAAGTCAGTTAGTGTATTGACAACATATGGCAGCCTCATATTATCCTCAACTTGCTTAAGGAACATAAGCACCAACCAAGAAAAGTCACACTAACTATGGCCACCAAATCAACCATATCGGTATACGCCGTACATTTTCCTTGGTCTATTGCCATTTGCCTAAGGTACACTAGATCCGGGTTAGGATCTTTCACACATAAGAGCCCAACAGATAAGTATAAAGCAAACAAGGCAAACAATTTTAAATTGATCTAATTCCTAAGGGTACCCCTCTTTTATTAAATCCCCAGCAGAGTCGTCAGTTCTGTAACACGGTGGGATAACTGACTTTCTATAAATGTTGCGGATAGCAAGAGTCGCCACCGACTTTTATTTTATCCAAAAGGAAAGGACATAAAAGAACAGGAAAGACCTTAAAAAGATTTTGGATTCGGGGGGTAGGTTATACAAAGGGAAGGTGTTAGCACCCTTTATATCCATGGTTATCCATGGACTCTTAGTTACTTAGCTCACTTTAAATTGTTTTGAAAAGAAGTGTAGTGTGTGATTAAAAATTTTCTAAGTACTTTATAATGATCCTCGTATGGGTGTATATAAAGACTTTATTTTTGAAAATTTGTTTAAAATGTGAAGTGTAAGATGTATTTTGAAAAGGTGAGCAAGTACTTAAGAGAAACCTACCCTATATTGAGTCTTTATTGTTCTTATATGTTCTTTCAATGGTAAGACTATCCCTATTATTAAGGAATAGGTAGTCATTACCTTGGATGTGATAAGGGACATGTGAAGGGACATCTGAATTTAGGCAACTGCAAGGTGTCTTTAGCAATTCGTAGGGACTTATCATCTTTTATTCGAAGGGACAAGATCATTTATCGTAGGCAACCTCGAAGGGACTTGATCTTATAAACTGAAGGGACTTGATGATATTTATGAAGGGACTTTGCTTAAGACACCTTACTTGACCTTAGAAATAGGCAACATGAGAGGTAACCCTAGAAAGGCAAGATGGCGATCAAAGATCGACTTACGTGTGTGAGTGTTCATATTCAAGTATTTATCTTATTTACATTATTTTCTAAATTAATTTTAATCACAAACATGTTATGCACACCCTATAGTTACTAACCACACAGTTAATATATTTACAATAAAAATAAAGCAAAAATATAAACCTAAACTATTACAAAGCTTTGGGATAGTTACAATATAAGCGAGAAATATAAATAATAACGATAAATAATAATAAATAAACAATAATAAACAATAATAATAAAATAAAGATAAAAAGTTAAAAAAAAATAAAAAATAAGAGAAAATAAGAGATTAGCAAAATAATTCAATATTAGAAAAGATTTTAAATATTTAGTAAAGAAAATAAATTTTTATAATAAATAAATATTAAATTATTCACATATTAAACAAATAATAAATAATTAATTATGATTTATGAAAATATTAGATTAAATTTTAAAGGTTAAGAAAAATTAGGGTTAGGGTGATAATTATGAGAATTAGGGTTTTACTTATTAGTTTACAAAATAAATCAATTTATTTATAAATTATATACATTTAATAATATAAACATATAATAAATAAATATAAATAATTAAGTTTTTTTTTTGAAAATTAAGTTTGAATTTTAAAAATATGAATTTTTTTGGTATAAGAAATAATATACATTCATTTTAAAATTTAAGAAATTAACTAAATTAGATTAATATAATATAAACAAAACAAATAAAAAAAAAAAATGAGAAAAAATACATACCTGGGGCTGGGATTCGAACCCATGCCCTAGGCTTCATTCATCTTGGACCAACAGCATAACCACCAGGCCAGGCGCGCGCTGGTGTTAGTGTAAGAGCAGCAGTTCCTTTTGTTACTAACCTGCAAAAATAGTAAAAATAAAGCAAAACAAAATGGCTTGGGGGGGAATCGAACCCAGGACCATTCAATACACAAGCAAACACACAAACCAGTTGAGCCACATGGGGCGCGTACAACATAGAATCAACAACGAATTCTTTTATTTTAAAACCAATATTTGAACTAGATTTTTGGCGCCACTGACTTCATCTTCCCCAATTTTCCTGCGAACATTCCTGCGTTTTCTCTTACGAATTTACCTGCGGGTTCTTCCATGTCTATGACCTGCGAATCTCAAACAACAAGTGTAAACACCCCAAATTTTCCCTCACTCATTTAATCATGGCTTGTGATTCTTTTCATTTGCATAAGTTCAATCATATCATCTCACTTTGCATTTTTTGTTTCACTACATTGATTCTAAGTCATCTGCATCTAGGGTTTGTGATTTGAGCAATCCCTGAGCCATCTGAGCCACTCCAAAGGTCTCCAATCATCTCAAGAGGGTCCATGTATGTTCAAACCTCATATTATATCCTCCCAAGATCAAGAAAGTCAAAAATCACAAGAACTGAGGAAAGGCATGGAAGCAGAGCCAAGCTTAACTGCACAGATGACCTAAAATTAGGGTTTTGGTTTCAGAGGCCATAACTCCAAATTTTTGGTCATTATTGTTTCTATTGGTCTCTATATGTCATAAGGATCATGCATACCAATTTTCATGAAGAAATTCAATGGGGAAGGCATCTGATCAAAAGATGACTTCTTGAGCAAGTCAGTGCAAAATCAGGGCATCTGAGGCCCCCAATCATCCAACCAAAGGGTTTTCTTCATCATTTTGGATGTGTATGATCTTTATTTGATCTTATAAGATGTTATAAGTTCACAAAATTGAAGAATTTCAAGCCATTTGCAAAGTTGCCATTTTGGGAAAGTGACTTGTAATGTAAACTTGCCATTTTGGGAAAGTTTTTCAACCTCCTCTTTTTGATTCAAAATTGCTTCAAATGAAAAATATTTGGTCATGAAAGTTGTAGATTGGATCCTCCCATTTTCAAAAAGTACAAGAACTTGATCTAATTCATTTTAGAACTAAAGTTATGGCCTTGCAAAGTTGGGAAAAATCACTTAATTTTCACTTTTGTGCCAAAGAGGGAAACTTGCAATTTCTCATGCCAAGCATTTTTATGACTTCAAACACACTTCTACATGTCTTAACATCATAATGCATTTCCTAAGGATCAGAATTGGCCCAAGGATCACTTCATCCCATGCCTTGAACATCAAGAAATTCAAAAGGGGCCAAACTTCATGAAAATTGCAAAAGGGCATATAACCTTTCACTAGCTTGCTGAATCACCTCAATTTCAAATCTATGGCTCTCCTTGATCTATGCTGAGCCAGGACAAGCCAAAAGCCAGCTGCAAAACCAGCCCATACCTCAAGTACAAAACTTTTGACATTTTTGCAACTTGCCCATACCAATCACCATAGGCCACCAACAACTCTCTGACCTATCAGAAATTGATACATGGACCAAAAGCAACTCAACACACCACACAACACAAGCTGAAACCTCCCACAACACATCATTCACCAAAATCCCCTCTTATGCATTTTTCTTCGAAACTCAGCACACAAGCCTCAAACCTCAAAACAAATTCCACAGAACAACTCACCATAACCCTCTGATCATTTCCCAACCATCACTTTGCCCTAAAAAGCCCAGAATCAAAAATACGATTTTCACACTTCATGAACTGAACTTCTGCCATTTTCATTTTGGGGCCATATAAACTCCAACTAAGCATCACAAACACTTCAGGAGGACCATTGGAGCTGGTTTGAAGCAAGGAACTGGTCAGAAAGCACCATTTTCGAAAGCTTCAGTTCAGGTATCATCAAGAACATTTTTTCTAGAAACTTGATTTTAAGTTCTTAGATTGTTCTCCATGCTTCACTGATCACACTGCACCTTTTGGTTTTGAAAATGATTGAATATTAAGCATGTATGAAGCTTCTGAAATTTCTGAACAATTTTCCGTTTTGCTTCGAATCTTGATGTTCATGTGAAATAAATGATTTTTGCTGGCTGAATCTTGTTTAGAACGAGTTAGAGATCATTTCTGGAGAGTTTGGTGAGTTTATTTTACGAATTGAGTGAGATTGTAGAAATGGATGGCCGGAGAAGATGACCGGAACACTGTTCCGGTCACCTGAAGGTCATTAGGGTTCAGATTAGGGCTTAATTGCGTAATTAGTGAGTTTGAATGTGGGTCGTCCATTAGCGCGCGAAGTCAATTCCCTCCCTTTTCCTTTTGAACCTCAGCCACTGGATCTGATTACTTTCATTAATTCATATTTTAAATTCATTTTAATTGCATTTTCTTTATCATTTTATTAAAAATAGTAAAACACTTTCAAAAAAATTTATTTTTTGCATCATGACTTAAAATATTTTTCTCTTTCTGAAAATAATTTTTATTTTATTTTTTGCATAATTTTCGTATTTTAAAAATATTTAAATGTTTATTTTAATTAGTTAATGAGAATTAATTAATTAAAATAGCATTTAAGTTTCTAAAAATCACAAAAAAAATCACATTGCATCTTGATACATTTAGAAACGTTATCAAACTCTTCAAACAAATTTATTTTTGTTTCTTGACCTATTTTAAAATTTTTCTTTGGAATTAAAGTTCTTAAAAGTCAATATTTTTGCCCTAACTTAGAAAAATCCATTCTGCCTAACCTTGAAGATTTTGATGATGGTTCTTTTTGCATTGCATTCTTCATATCATGTAGTTTCTAGGATAAAATTTTCATGAATTTATCTCTCATTTTCAATTTGTTGTGCATTTTCCCTTTTGAAGTGCTTTAAAACCCTAGCCAATTTGAGAAAATCATAACTTCCATTAGGTTAAGATTTAGGTCTCCTCCTTTGAGCAGTGAACTTGTGTAGGGTTAGGGTTCCTTTGATCCCATTTTCAAATTTTTATCATGTCTTTTGCTTCTGGTTTTGATTTTTTGTATTGCATGTTATGTATAAACCCTAATTTTTGCCTTCATTTGCATTCATCTCTCATATGCTTGCATACATGAACTTGCCATGACATTTTGTGCATCCACGTGACATATAAGACATCTTAGGACATATTAGAATCATGTTTGATCATTGCATCATTCATTTGCCATGTTGTGCATTCATTTCATCTCATAAATTTTCATGAACTTTTATGGTTCAAAACATGTTTCATTTGCATCTTCATCCTTGTATGATCATCCACAACTCTTGTCTTGTGTTTGCTTTATCTCTTAGTATCATTAACATCATGTTTATGCTTCTGGTTTTGGTTTTCATCTTAGCATTTCATCTCATTTTCATTTCATTCCTTGTTGCTAACTTTTCAGGTGGTAAGTCATTGAGAAGTGAATTTGCCTTCACTTCTCATAATCTCTTCTCATCTCTCTTATACATCATGGATGTATTTTGTATTTGTATTAGAGTGATCTTGCTCATTAATTTTCCCCCTTCACTTTCTTTCTTCAAGCAACTTATCTTCTTAAGTGAAGTAAGTTGTCTTGCTTCTTCTGCTTCTCCTCCTTTCATCTGCTTCTTCCTTGGTGGCTTTTCTTTGAAGATCTCTTGCAAGCCTCATAAACCCTAGGAATACCCAAGCATGATAACAATTAGGGTTTGATTAGTCCCCCATTTAGTGTTACCTTTGTGTCATCTTTGAGTCTTCTCTTCTCATCTCTTAATCAAGGACTAAACCTTAAAGGTTTTAAGGCTTTGTGATTAGGGTTATGCTTGTATCCTTCTATTAGGATGGAGTGCATAACTTTAATCCTAAGTGTTAAACCCTTAATGTGTTTAAATCCTTTAATCAATCCATCTAATAATCACTAAGACATCAAACTTGTAACTTGGGCCTTGCATTAGGGTTCTAATTCTTCCTTAATTGGTTAAGAAGGACTAACCCTAGTGTTAATGGACAAGTCCCCCTCAAGTTGTCTTACAAACCATAAAATTCATTTCTTAATCTTACCATTAACTAAAATCCATCTAATAAAGGCTTTGTTTTGTCATGAGGTTAATCCCTAATCATGGATTAAGTTGAGGTATCTTCCTCAGCTTAAATGTTTTCATCTATCATCCTTCTATTAGGATGGTGTAATGGGTCCATTAAATCCTTGATTATGGCTTAAACTCATTACTCAACACCAAACAAAAACTCCAAAAAAAAACATCTAAATAAATGCAAGTGGGTTAATGATCTTAATCCTACATCATGGTGATTAAGTGTGAGGTGTTTTCCTCATACTTAAGGTATTCTCATTACCCCTAATCAGAGGGAGGATGTGATGAAGTTTACTAACCCTTGGTTTAGGCTTAAGCTCATTTTCTTATGGCAAACTTCAAAAAGCAATAAAAGATTGAAAACACAAAAACAAACAATAATCGCCTCCTCCGGGATTCTTTTCTCACCTCATTTATTCACAAACGAGAACTCGCTTCTTCCGTCTAATGCAAGACAGTTTGCACCTAAGCCAGACAGGTCATACACTTGAGCATAGACAAGTAAGCAGTTCACAAGTCAATTTATCTTTCAGTCTCTTTGAGTCGAACTACGGTGTTCTGACTTCCTCATTGCACGAGAGGATACGTAGGCATAACTTAACTGTTATCGAACAAAAGTCTTTGTATATTCCCCCTCCTTCCAGCCCTATTCTTTAAGCCTCATAGTCTTGAGCTTCATACTCTTTCTTTGCATTGACACTTCTTTTATTCACTTCACACTTCCTCCCAGCACTGACACTTGCATTCTTTTCCAACTTTTGCACACAAAATAACACGGACACTACCCCTTTAAACACAAACTTTCAAGCGCGGATCCCGTCGAGTACGGCGGACAATCTGGGTGCTAATACCTTCCCAGGTTGTAACCAACCCCCTTTCTCAGTTTCTCTGGTTCGCAACCGTCTTATCCATCCTTTTCTAGGTCTATGCAGCATTACCTTTCCTTCGGGATAAAAATGCCTAGCTGGCGACTCTATTCATTCCTTCTCCTTTCGCTGACCGTTCGCGTCCGTACCCCTTCTGACCAGGTGTCATTTGGTGGGAGCGACAGCTTGGCGACTCTGCTGGGGAATCCTTATACTGTAACCAGGGCTTCTGGTTCTTTTTGTGGGTTCCTCCTAGCGCTTGTTTGATTTGTGTTTACTGGGGTGTTATGTGCTAATTGTGTTTATTTATTTGCTTTATTTACTGCTTTATGTACAGCTTTATTTATTGCTTTCCTATACAGTTTTTCATATTTCATACTGTCATTATCATTGCTGGATCTGGCTTCTGTTTTGGTGGGTGAGGTTCCATTGAGAGTTTGAGGTCCTATACCTAGGACCTGAGTGACACCTAGGCTAGAGTGGTTCATGTTCTTTCCCATTCCATTTCGGTCTGGTGCGGGAATATGAAACACAGTTCAGATATGGGTTTCTTCTTGAGAACTTTGTGCTACAAATTTCCTGTAGTGCTAGGGCTATCTGGGAAGTCTGCTAAGTCTGGATGACCTTCATTATGACCTTCAGAAGCTGAGGTGAATTAGAGGAGGATCTTTTATGGTTATTGTAAACACTGTACCTCCGGGTTAGAAGTGTTTACACTTCTCATGACTGATCCAAGTCTGAGGATCCTTGTTCTAGAACATTACCTGTGAGGGGGTTGGGCTGTTTACAGGTTTGCAGGTACCCTTGGCCACATCATACCCTGTTACTATTTGGTTTAAGAGTACCTCATTTTGGACAGTTCTTGTGATTAAACCCTGGACATGTGACTCTTTATTTGAGTTCCCCACCCTGGTTTCTGGATTTCTAAGCCTTCATCTAGACCTTTGAACATACATGGACTTATATCAAGACAGATAATCAGATCCAGCTTGATCACAAACCCTTGCATATCATTTGCATATATCATCATTGCATCATTTAACATTTGTTTATTTGCTTTTCAGGGTATCCATTTCACTGTATCTTGGTGTTGGTTTTGACCCCTTCTTCTGCATAGACCTCTGCTTCAGTTGTCTTCATCAGGTATCTGCTTCAGCTATCTTCACCATCACCAGCATCAGCCTGTCAGTGGCTCATTCCCAGCATCAGTCTGTGATCTTCATCAACACCTATCTTCAGTTTCTTCAGTAGCACTCATGACTACTCCCAGGAAGAGCAACATATCCTACCATTTCTTTGAGCCTGTGTTGACTGGCATCAGGCAGGTCCAGTCACTTATCACACCTGACCACATCCCATTGTTTAGGGAGCACTATGGGGGTATCCTGGATATGGTTATGGACCTTGACCCTTCTCAGAGAAGCATGATCCACACCTGCTTACAGTTTTATGACCCTCCTTTGAGATGCTTCACCTTTCCAGACTTTCAGCTAGGGCCTCTGCTGGAAGAATTTTCCTCATTAATTGGAGTACCTATCAGGGGTGGAATCCCTTTCAACCCAGAGATGCCAGCTCCCAGAAATGAAGAGATAGCAAAGGCATTGTACTTGGAGCCTGCCTTGATTGAGCAAAGTATGACAACAAAGGCTGGGATCCCTGGTTTGCATTTAGACTTCTTGATTTCTCAGGCCATCCTGAAGGCTTCAGTAGGAGAGTGGAGGGCAGTCTGTGCACTGTTATCCCTCAGTATATATGGGGCTATACTGTTTGCAGATGAGCCCAAATTTGTCAGCAAGAATGCCATCCATTTGTTTCTTCTGAAGAACCCAGTACCCACACTGCTGGGAGACTTTTATTATTCCATCCATTAGAGGAATGAGAAACAGAGGGGGAAGTTGGTTAGATGTTGTGCTCCTTTATTTTACACCTGGCTGCTCAGACACCTGCCTAAATCAGATGCTTTCTTGAACCCACATCAGCAGAAGAACTGGGCCAAGATGTTCATTGCCTTGACTTCAGATGATATTAGATGGTGCACCCAGAGCACCAAAGGCAAAGACATTATCACCAGTTGTTGACAATACCCAAATGTTCCTCTGATAGGAGTAAAGGGTTGCATCAATTACAATCCTTTGCTGTTTAAGAGACAACTGGGCTATGCTTTGGTTCACCCTCCCAGAGGGCAAGATTTAGCTGAGACCTTGTATTGTGAAGTGAAACCTAATTCAGCTGTTGTCAGACAAGCATCCTGGGCTTGGGACAACATCCAGACAAAAGGGATGGCTATTCTTGGAAGGTGTAATAATGTTGCTTCAGCTCAGTACAATGATTGGTCCCGTACTAGAGCTCAGATTACTGGAATGCCTTTCACCTTGGAGGACATACCTGGACCATCTACAGTACAACCTGCAGCAACTGTCAGCCTAGATTCAGAAGGCTAGGACTGAGCTCTATCTGCAAGAGAGTCAGGCTAGGTGGGTCAGAATCACTGAAGCCCATATACAAGAAGATCAGAAGACTCAGGCCAAGATTGAACAGTTAGAGGCCAGTGAGAAGAAGCAGCAGGAAGCTTTGCTGGTAGCCCAGAAGGAGATCTCAGAGTTGAAGCTTAGGGCAGGATTGAAGAGATCAAAGGATCAGGACAGGCATAAGAAGCTGACCACTGCCATTGCTACCAGGAACCTCCTCATTAGGACCATTACAGAGCACCCAGCTGGTCCAGTGACTGAGGCACTCCTGAAGGAAGTCAGAGAGGATGAGTTTGGACTGGATGTCTGATTCTTTGCTTATTGTTCATTTCCATTTGATGTACTTTTCTCTTTTGTTGTATTTTGACCCCCCATGGGGCATGTGTTGTAAAAACAAACTATGTATTGTTCATCATTTGTAATATATTAGTTTGTTTCCATTGGGTTTCTTTTCTCAGCAACATCAAGCATCTTCCTCGAGGTCTGGAAAGGTCAAAACCAAGAACCGAAAACCAGATACCTTGGAAAACAAATAAGCATACTGCATTGCATACTAACCTTTGTTTTGTTTTGTAGGTTTTGTTGTTATTATTGTTTCTAACTTTGTTGTGACTTCAGGAAACATTGCTCGTCGCCGAGTGTTCCCTGTCAACCGCACGCACCGGTACCCGACTCGCAACAACCTTCCCGGTATTCAAATGGAATAAGTACAGCAGGATCTGACTGAGGTCAGAAATCAGATGGCTAATGAGAGAGTGGAGATGAGAAATCAGATGTCTCAATTCATGGCTGTGATGACTGGCTTGGCCCAGAGTCAGGAAAGGTTAAGAGAGCTGGTGGAAAGACAAACTCCCGAGGAACCTCATCTTGGAACAGGAGGAACTAGTAACAATGAGCGGGGCCAGCCTCGTATTGACCCTCCAGTATTTGGACCTCATCTGGATCCAGAAGCTAACATCCCGAGGAATGTACAAGGTAATACTGCTGGAGGGAGAATCTTGCAAGAGGATCCCCAAGAAGAGCAGTTTACTGTTATGGGAGCTGGAGATGAAGTTTATGACAGGAGATTGGATGAAATTGCTGAGAAGTTGAGATCTTTGGAGTCTCAGAATTCATTGGGCTTCGATGTGATGGATATGGGACTAGTGGATGGGGTGAGAATTCCCCACAAATTCAAACCCCCATGCTTTGAAAAATACAATGGTACCTCCTGTCCTCGCACTCATCTGCAGTCTTTCCTGGGAAGACTCAAAGCGTATACTATGGATGAAAAATTGTGGATGTTCTACTTTGAAGATAGTCTGACTGGGGCTTCAAGAGAGTGGTATTCACACCTGACCAGAGCTACCATTAGATGCTGGAAGGACTTAGCTGAAGCCTTCATCCGGCAATATCAATACAACCTGGACATGGCTCCCAACAGGACCCTCCTAATGGGAATGTCCCAGTCTTCTAGAGAAAGCTTTAGGGAATACGCCCAGAGGTGGAGACAGCTTGCTGCTGCTGTCCAACCACCCATGTCAGAGAGGGAAATGGCTGACATGTTCATGAATACCTTGCAAGGGACCTAAATCGATAGATTGGTTGCCTTCTCCTCTACCAGTTTTGTTGATGTAGTCATAGCTGGTGAAAGGATTGAAAGCCTTTTAAAGATGGGCAAAATTTCCGACAGTGGTGCAAGTTCGTCCAGCAATACCAGAAAGCCTTTTGTGGGACCCCGAAGAGCCGGTGAGACAAATTCCATTCATGCAAGCAGGGGCAGGCCTCAGTATGTACACCGGTCAGTAGCAGCAATTACCATTCCAGCTCCGATTCCTCAACAATCAGCATATCCTCAACAACAACAACCACAGTATCAACAACAAGTTCAGTATCTGCAGCAGAGAACCTACAACAATAGCAATAACAACCAACAACAGCGTCCTTTCCAACAAAGACCATCACAGGAAAATAGGGTGATTGACCCAATCCCAATGCCATATTCTGCACTCTTGCCACAACTCCTGAAGCTCAACCTAGTTGAGTTAAGGACGTTGGCACCTCCAGATCCCACCAATATGCCAAAGAATTATGATGCAAATGCCAGGTGTGCATTCCACTCAAACGCACCAGGGCATAATACTGAAAAATGCAGGGCCTTACAGATGAAAGTCCAAGACCTGGTGGACTCAAAAGCTCTCAACTTTGCACCTCCTCCGAATGTTACAAGGAATCCAATGCCCAGTCACAACAGGCCTAGGATTAATGCTATTGAGGAAGGAAAATTATCCACCTTAATCACCAGTGTTGCACAGATTCGAACACCGTTGGTTGAAATCAAAGCTCAGCTTTTAGAATGCCAAGTGTTCCCCGAGTGTGAGCTCGGTTGTGGGTATTGCAATATTGCAGTCAATGGGTGTGAAAGGCTGAGAAGCGGCGTAGATGGTCTTATCAAGGATGGTATCCTTCAGATTACGACAACAGTGCCTACAACTCCAACAATTCCTTCACCAACAATCACAGATACTCCTACAACTTCAGCAACCATTGTTCCAACGGATTCTACTACAACTCCAACAACCGCTCAATCAATCACTTCAATGGATACCAGTTCGGTCACCATTCCTGCTACAACTTCAACACCCATCCAGTCAATGGTACCTCCTACAACATCAGCAGTAATTGATGAAAGTGTCTCAACAGTCACAATATACTACGATCCCGCAAATGTTCCTACCAACAATTCACAACAAATTACCACTCCTGTCAGGGCTCCGGTTACCATATATTATGATCCACACACCATTGTGGCCCCTTCTGCAGTTGCTATCAGTCCAGTCACTATCACAGTGCCTGGGCCAGTTCCTTACGAAAGCAATAATGCCATCCCTTGGCATTATGGCTCAGATCTATACTGCGAGGGGCAGAAAATCACTTTGGAATCATCAACTTCTTCGCCTCAGATAGACAATGTGGGGGGAGGCGGAGGCTTCACTAGAAGCGGACGTCTCTTTGCTTCACAAATCCCAAGACCCACTGCTGAAGCAGAAGCTGCTGTTAAGGCAAAAGGGAAGAGCATGGTGCAAGAGGAACAAGTTGTCAAAGAAGCCTTGAAGACTCCTTTTGATCAAGAAGTTGATGAATTCATGAGAATCATAAAGAAAAGTGATTACAAGGTGGTAGACCAGCTTCACCAAACACCTTCCAAGATCTCCATATTATCATTGCTAATGTGCTCCGAGGCTCATCGGAACGCACTATTGAAAGTCCTGCACGCAGCTTACGTGCCGGAGGAGATTACCGTTAATCAGTTAGAGGTCGTGGTTGGAAATGTCAATGCTAGTAATGGACTAGGGTTTACCAACATTGACCTGACGACGGAAGGTCGCAATCACAACAAGGCCTTGCATATTACCTTGGAGTGTAAGGGTGCAGTGCTTTCTCATGTACTGGTGGACACAGGGTCATCCCTCAATGTCCTGCCCAAGAAAGCCCTTGTGAAGCTGGAGTATGATGGATTGGCACTACGCCCAAGTAACTTGGTAGTGAGAGCCTTTGACAGTTCTAAAAGATCAGTTCTGGGAGAGATAGAATTACCAATAATGATTGGCCCACAGGTTTTCAAAACGACCTTCTTTGTGATGGATATACAGCCTGCCTACAGCTGTCTATTGGGTAGACCATGGATACACGCCGCCGGCGCCGTGACGTCAACCCTTCACCAGAAGTTAAAATTCGAGCGGGAAGGCCAAGTCATTACTATTTGTGGGGAGGAGGATATTTTTGTTAGCCAGTTGGCTATTTTCAAGTACATTGAGATGGATGGGGAGATCCATGAAACCATGAGCCAAGGGTTTGAGGCCCTTAATATTAATGAAACATCTGCTGTGCTTGGGACCTTCATCACATCATATCAGCAAGCCCGGAAGGTTGTGGAGGAAGGTACCGCCCAAGGCTGGGGCAAGCTGCTGCCCGTGGAGAAGAAAGAAGACCGATTCGGGTTGGGTTACAGACCAACTCGACAAGATCAATCAGAGGCTGCAATGGAGCCCAAGTTTGTCAGCGGGGGAATGCTCACTCCTGATGCTGTGAATAGCTTGGAAGATGAGTCAGAAGACGAGCGCAACCTGGAAAGCTGGATACATCCAAGGACCCCGGGGAGCAATGTCTCAAACTGGTCTTCCCAGGAAATTATAAAAGTTACTCCTGCAGAGTAATTATTATTTCCTGTGTTTTAAAGCATGCATCTAGTCCTGCATCTTGCCCAAGATGTCAGGACTCATTTTGTAATCGGGCCATCTTGTATTTTGTGCAAAGATCAATTAATGAATATCAGGACATCTTTTGCAAATGAGTCTTTTCTTTTTCGCTCACTGTTTTTCATTTTTCATTTTTTGTACAAAAATAAAATGGCAATGCTTTTCAAAATAAATAGCTTCATTTTCATTTTTTCTAAATAAGATAAAACTGATCACTAAAATGAACAAATCTAAACCCTTGCAAAAAGTGCCCTTCAGACTGCACCGACAACAACACTGCTATGACTTCGTATGACTTTGACAATCCAATCAATAAAGCTGATGAAGGGGTTGAAGAAGATTACGAGCTACCTGAATAGCTAGCCAGGTTGTTGAGACAAGAGGAGAAGGTTATCACTCCTCATCAGGAGGAGGTCGAAACGGTTAATCTTGGTACAGAAGGAGACTTGAAGGAAGCTAAGATCGGGGCCTGCATACAAGATTCAGTAAAAGAGCAACTGATTGACATGCTTCAGGAGTATGTGGATGTTTTTGCTTGGTCTTATCAGGATATGCCAGGGTTGGACACCGACATTGTCATGCACAAGCTACCTCTGAAAGAAGACTGCCCACCAGTAAAACAGAAGTTGCGCCGTACTCGCCCAGATATAGCAATGAAGATAAAGGAAGAGGTACAAAAACAGTGGGACGCCGGTTTCCTTGCTGTGACCAGTTACCCGCCGTGGGTTGCTAACATTGTACCAGTGCCTAAGAAAGATGGCAAGGTGAGAATGTGTGTGGATTACCGGGACCTGAACAGAGCCAGCCCGAAAGACGATTTCCCTCAACCTCACATTGATGTATTGGTCGACAATACGACTCAGTTCTCGGTATTCTCCTTCATGGATGGATTTTCAGGATATAATCAGATCAAGATGTCACCTGAGGACATGGAGAAGACAACTTTCATCACACCCTGGGGAACATTCTATTATAAGGTGATGCCATTCGGATTGAAGAATGCGGGTGCCACTTATCAACCGGCTATGGTAACATTATTCCATGACATGATCCACAAAGAAATTGAATGTTATGTGGATGACATGATTGCCAAGTCCCTCACAGAAGAATACCACTTGGTGAATCTGTTGAAGTTATTCAAGCGTCTGAGGAAGTACCAGTTGAAGTTAAATCCCAACAAATGCACATTCGGGGTGCGATCCGGTAAGCTGCTAGGTTTTATTGTGAGTAAGAAAGGGATTGAAGTTGACCCTGATAAAATCAAAGCCATCCAAGAAATGCCTGCACCAAAGACTGAAAAAGAAGTTCGGGGGTTTCTAGGTAGATTGAACTACATTTCACGTTTCATATCTCACCTTACTGCAACCTGTGAACCCTTGTTCAAGTTGTTGAGAAAAGAACAAACGGTCAGGTGGAACGAGGACTGCCAGAAGGCTTTTGACAAAGTCAAGGAATAATTACAAGAGCCTCCGATCCTTATGCCTCCAGTGGAAGGAAGACCTCTAATAATGTACTTGACAGTATTATAAGAGTCAATGGGGTGTGTGCTGGGCCAGCATGACGAGTCTGGTCGAAAAGAGTATGCAATATACTACCTAAGCAAAAAGTTTACCGACTTTGAACAACGTTATTCACTGCTCGAGAAAACTTGTTGTGCTTTAGCGTGGGCTTCTCGCCGACTAAGGCAGTATATGTTGACCCACACTACCTTGTTGATCTCCAAGATGGACCCAGTTAAGTACATTTTTGAGAAGCCAGCACTTACCGGACGGGTTGCAAGATGGCAAATGATCCTCACAGAGTATGACATTCAGTACACATCTCAAAAGGCCATCAAAGGCAGTGTATTGTCTGATTATCTCGCTGAGCAACCCATTGATGATTACCAGCCCATGAGATTTGACTTCCCTGATGAAGACATCATGTTCATAAAAGCAAAAGACCATGAAGAGCCTATTCACACTGAAGGGCCCGACCCAGAAGAAGAATGGACTATGATGTTTGATGGGGCTGTCAATATGAATGGTCGTGGTGTTGGTGCAGTACTCATTACACCTAAGGGAGTTCACATGCCTTTCTCGGCAAAACTCACCTTTAACTGCACTAACAACAAAGCTGAATATGAAGCTTGTATTATGGGTCTTGAGGAAGCCATTGACCTCAGGATCAAGACTTTGACTGTGTTCGGAGATTCAGCTCTGGTGATTAATCAAACCAACGACAAATGGTACACTCACCAGGATCATCTGATACCCTATCGGGATTATACAAGGAGGTTGTTGACTTTCTTCACAACAGTCAAGCTTGAGTATATCCCTCGAGATGAAAATCAGTTTGCAGATGCTCTGGCTACTATTTCATCCATGATCAAAGTTCAAGCTGCCAACTTTGTGCCTCGAATATCAGTATCCAGACTTGACAAACCAACATACGTATTCTCAGCAGATGTTGTTAAAGATGATAAGCCTTGGTTCCATGACATTAAGTGCTTCTTGGAGGATCAAACATACCCACCTGGGGCATCATCCAATGACAAGAAGACATTAAGAAGGCTTGCTGGTAGTTTCTTCTTGAATACTGATGGTTCCTTGTATAAGAGAAACTTTGATATGGTACTTCTCAGATGTGTTGATAGGGCAGAAGCAGACTTGTTGATGCACGAGGTGCATGAAGGATATTTCGGTACTCATGCTGGAGGGCATGCTATGGCTAAAAAGTTGCTAAGATCAGGCTATTACTGGATCACAATGGACGCAGACTGTTGTGCGTATGCCAGAAAATGCCATAAATGCCAGATCTATGCGGATAAAGCGCATGTGCCTCCAAATCCCCTGAATGTGATGTCTTCACCCTGGCCCTTCGCCATGTGGGGCATTGATATGATTGGAAAAATTGAACCGACTGCTTCAAATGGCCACAGATTCATCCTGGTGGCCATTGACTATTTTACCAAGTGGGTTGAGGCAGCTTCGTATGCAAATGTCACCAGGCAAGTGGTAGCCTGATTCCTGAAGAGAGAAATCATTTGTCGGTATGGAGTGCCCGAGCGAATCATTACGGATAATGGTTCCAACTTAAACAATAAAATGATGGCAGAACTGTGCCGGGACTTCAAGATCCAACACCACAATTCTTCTCCTTACAGGCCAAAGATGAATGGCATTGTGGAGGCAGCTAATAAGAATATCAAGAAGATTGTGCAGAAAATGGTGGTCACCTACAAAGACTGGCATGAAATGCTACCATTTGCCTTGCATGGGTACCGTACGTCAATCAGAACATCCACTGGGGCAACACCGTATCAGCTTGTTTATGGTATGGAGGCAGTCTTACCAGTTGAAGTTGAATTACCCTCCTTACAGGTATTAATGGATGTTAAGCTAAACGAAGCAGAATGGGTCCAATCCCGGTACGAACAACTGAATCTGATTGAAGAGAAGAGATTAGCTGCAATCTATCATGGGCAGTTACATCAGAAGAGAATGAAGAAAGCCTTCGATCAGAAAGTCAGGCTTCGGGAATACCAAGTAGGAGATCTTGTGCTAAAAAGACTCCTCCCTCCTCATACAGACCACAGGTTGCAGCAAGTTGACTCCAAATTACGATGGTCCATTCATAGTAAAGAAAGTTTTCTCTGGTGGAGCACTGATGCTCAGTACTATGGATGGTGAAGACTTCCTGTCCCCCGTGAATTCGGATGCAGTTAAAAAATACTTCGCATAAAAATGACCCGCTGGACATAAAAACAGAATGTAAGTCCAGGCAAAAATAGGGCATCCCGGCGAGTCAAAAAAACAGAATAAAAGACTCGGGCAAAAATAAGGGAAAATAAATAAAAAATGTACACCCGCTGAGTTGAAAAGCCACATTGGACAACTCAGGCAAAAATGGGTATCCCGGTGGATTGAAAACCCGATAGGGCGATCCACGCAAAATCAGGGAATAAGCGAACAACTTCATTCTGAATTTGTCTGTATCACTTGCGACATGGTGTAAACACCCCAAATTTGCCCTCACCCATTCACACCATGGCTTGTGATCATCTTATATGCATAAATCCAATCATAGCATCTCATACCACATTTTTGTTTCACTGCATTGGTGCAAAGTCATCTGCATCTAGGGTTTGTGATCTGAGCAATCCAAGAGCTTCTTGAGCCACTCCAAAGGTCATCAATCACTTCAAAGGGGTCCATGTATGTTAAAATATCATATTATATCCTCTCAAAGTCAAGAATGTCAAAAAAACCACAAGAACTGAGAATGGTATGGAAGCAGAGCCAAGCTTGACTGCACAGATGACCTAGAATTAGGGTTTTGGTTTCAGAGGCCATAACTCCAAATTTTTTGGTAATTATTGTTTCTATTGGTCTCTATATGGTATAGGGAGCATGCATATCAATTTTCATGAAGAAATTCCATGGGGAAGGCATCTGATCAAGAATTGACTTTCTGGGCAAGTCAGTGCAAAATCAGGGCATCTGAGGCCCCCAATGACCCAACCAAAGGGTGTTCTTCATCATTTTGATTGTATATGATCTTTATTTGATCATGGAAGATGTTGGAAGTTCACAAAATTGAAGAATTTCAAGTCATTTGCAAAGTTGACTTTTTGGGAAAGTTTGACTTTTAATGAAATTGCCATTTTGGGAAACTTTTTCAACCCTTACTTTTTGATTCAAAAATGCTTCAAATGGAAAAACTTTGGTCATGAAAGTTGTAGAATGGATCATTCCCTTTTCAAAAAGTACAAGAACATGACCTAATTCATTTTGGATCAAAAGTTATGGCTTGTCAAAGTTGGCTAAAATCACAAAATTTGAAGTTTTCTACCAAAGAGGTATTTTGCAAAATGGTTTGATCAAGTGTTCTAAAGGCCTCAAATGTGTACCATTTCTTCACAACATGATCATGTAACCTCTAAAAATCAGAATGGGCCAAGGAACTTTGCACTTTGATGCCTTAAAACTCAAGATCTCTCAAAGGAAACAAAAGTGAAGCAAGTTGCAAAAACTCACTCAAGTATGAATCCACTTGCTTGCTGACTTCATGACCAATCCTAGGGTTCTCCACACATCTGGCTGCACAGGACACCCCACTTGTCCTTGGCTAGCAAGTAGCCCATGCCTCTCTTACACAACTTTGACATTTTGGCAACTTGAGCCATACCAATCACAAAAGCACACATCAAATCATCTGACCAATCCCATTAGTTTATACAAATCAAAAGCAAGCAAAAGCACATAACACTTCATGCTGAAACACACCCAAGCCCTAGTTTTCAAGTTTATGCTCCATTTGCAAAAGCTTTCGAAACTGATCACACAAGCCTCAAACACACAAACCACCTTCACAAACAATCTCCATATGCTTCACTGATCACAAAGCACCCATCACCATAACCTAAAACCCCCTGAATCAGAAATACGATTTCCACCCCACCTTGAACAGAACTTCTGCCATCTCTCAAACCATCCATTACAAACTTCAAACAAGCATTGAAAGCTTCTCAGGGGGTCCAGTGGAGTTGATTGAGAGCAAGAAACCAGCCAGAAAGTGCCAGAAATCAAAGCTCCAGTTCAGGTGAGCTCAAGAACTTTTTTTTCCAGAAACATGTTTTTAAGTTCCTAAATGATTCTCTATGCTCCACTGATCATGCTGATATGTTTTGTTTCGAAAATGATTGAGTATTGAGCATGTATGTTGCTTCTGAAACTTTTCTGACCTAAATGCATTTTGCTTCGATTCATGGATTTGATGATGGATAAATGAATTTTGATGGCTGATTCTTGTTGGGGTTGGGGAGAGGATCATATCTGGAGAGTTTTAGGGCCTGGGGATGCGTATTAAGGGAGATAGCTTGAATGGTTGGCCGGAGAAGACGACCGGAACAGTGTTCCGGTCGTCTGAAAGTCATTAGGGTTAATTAATTAGGGTTTAATCATAATTATGTGAATTTGAATTTGGGCCGTCCAGATGCGCGCCAGGTCCACTCCCGCGCGTGTGAGTTTGAATACTGGCCATTGATTATGTTGACTTTCCTCTTTTTCAGTTTAATTTCATTTTTATTTCATTTAAATTCATTTGTTTTCCACATTTTATTAAAAATAGCAAAACATCTTTAAAAATTCTGAAAATTTTTATGCAGTCTTTTATTAATTTTCAGAAACTAAAAACATTTTTATTTTTTATTTTTGCATTAAAAAATATTTTTAAATCATTTAAAAGATTATTTTTAATTAACTAATGAGAATTAATTAATTAAAAATGCTTTTAGGTATTTAAAAATCACCAAAAAATTCATGAAACCTTTAAAATCATTTAGAAACATTGTCCAACCCTCAAACCAAATTCCTTTTTTGATCTTGATGACTTTGACAATTTTCCATGGAATTAATTTCATTTCAAGGCAATATTTTGATTCAATCTTTGAAAATTCATTTCTGCCTAACCATTGAGAGTTGGACTTTGATTCTTTTTGCATTGTGTCTTGCATATCATGTAGTTCATAGGATTAAATTGGCATGATTTGATTTTGCATTTTTAATTTGTTTGACATTTTTCTTGACAAGGTACCTTAAAACCCTAGCATTCTTAAGAAATTCATAACCCTCATTAGGTTAAGAGTTAGAACCCCTCCTTTGGGCAGTGAGTTTGTATAGGTTTAGGGTTCCCTTTGATTGCATTTTCAATTTTTTATCTTGATGTTTGCTTCTGGTTTTGGTTTTTGTTTGATGCATTGATCATAAACCCTAATTTGGGCTCCCCTTTGCATTCATCTTGTATTTGCTTGCATACCATGACTTGCCATGACATTTTATGCATCCATTTGATTCATTAGACATCTTAAGACATATTGGAATCATGTTTGATCATTTCTTCTTGCATTTGCCATGTTGTATGTCATCTGCATTTCATAACTTTTCATGTAGGTCCATGGTTCTAAGCATGCCTCTCTTGCATCCATGTGTTTGTATGATCACCCTCATGCCTTGATTCATGTTTGCATCATCTCATAGCATCATTAGCATCATATACATGCTTCTGGTTTTGATTTGCATCATGCCATTTCATCTCATTTTGCATTGCATTGCATTCCTTTCACTACCTTTTCAGGTGGTAAGTCACTTTGAGAAGTGAATTTGCCTTCACTTCTCACAATTTCTTTTCATCCCTCTTATGCATCATTGCTGCATTTTTGTCTTGTGTTTGAGATTGAGCTTGCTCATTCTTCTTCATCTTACTTTCTTTCTTCAAGTGACTTGTCTTCTTAACTGAAGCAAGTTACTTTGCTTCTCTGTGCTCCTTTCATCTGCTTCCTGGTGGTTTCTCTGAAGATCTTTCTTGTAAACCTCACAAACCTTAGGAACAACCAAGCATGACAACAATTAGGGTTTTGATTAGTCCCCCATTTAGTTTTTACCTTTGTGTCTCATTGAGTCCTCTCTTCTCATCTCATAATCAGGGACTAAACCCTAAAGGTTTAAGACTTTGTGATTGAGCTTATGCCTGCATCCTTCTATTAGGATGGAGTGTATAAATTTAATCCTAAGTGTTAAACCCTTAATGTGTTTAAATCCTTTAATCAATTCACTTAATAATTATCAAGACATCAAGCTTGTAACTTGGGCCTTGCATTAGGGTTCTAATTCTTCCTTAATTGGTTAAGAAGGACTAACCCTAGTGTTAATGGACAAGTCCTCCTCAAGTTGTCTTACAAACCCTAAAACTCACTTCATCATCTTATCATTAATTAAAATCCACTTAATAAAGGCTTTGTTTTGTCATGGGTTTAATCCCTAATCATGGATTAAGTTGAGGAGTCTTCCTCAGCTTAAACATTCTCACCTATCATCCTTCTATTAGGATGGTGTAATGGGTCTGTTTAATCTCTGATTATGGCTTAATATCATTACTTAGCACTAAAAAAAAACAACAAAAACATCTAAATAATCACAAGTAGGTTAATGATCTTAATCCTACACCATGGTGATTAAGTGTGAGAAGCTGACTTCACACTTAAGGCATTCTCATTACCCCTAATCAGAGGGAGGATGTGATGAGTTTACTAACCCATTGGTTTAGGCTTAAGCTCATTAACTTATGACAAACTTTCAAAAGCAATAAAAGACTGAAAACTCAAAAACAAACAATAATCGTCTCCTCCGGGATTCTTTTCTCACCTCATTCACTCATAAACGAGAACTTGCTTCTTCCGTCTAATGCAAGACAGTTTGCACCTGAGCCAGACAGGTCATATACTTGAGCACAGGCAAGTAAGCAATTCACAAGTCAATTCACCTTTCAGTCTCTTTGGGTCGAACTACGGTGTTCTGACTTCCTCATTGCACGAGAGGATACGTAGGCATAACTTAACAGTTATCGAACAAAAGTTTCTGTATATTCCCCCTCTTTCCAGCATTATTCTTTTAACCTCGTGATCTTGAGTATCTTATTCCTGTTCCCACACTGACACTTCACACATTTCACTTCACTTTTCTTTTACACTGACACCTGTACATCCTTTTCCATCTCTTTTATACACAAATTGCACTGACACTACCCCTTTAAAACACAAATCTTTTAAGCGTGGATCCCGTCGAGTACGACGGACAATCTAGGTGCTAATACCTTCCCAGGTTATAACCAACCCCCTTTCTCAGTCTCTCTGGTCCGCAACCGTCTTATCCATATCTTTCTAGGTTTATGCAGCATTACCTTTCCTTCGGGATAAAAATGCCTAGCTGGCGACTCTTTTCTTTTCCTGTGAGTTCACTCCTGTGTGTTCTCATCCCTCCTTTCGCCGACCGTTCGCGTCCGTACCCCTTCTGACCAGGTGTCATTTTGGTGGGAGCGACAGCTTGGCGACTCTGCTGGGGACCCTTATACTGTAACCAGGGCTTCTGGTTCTTTTTATGGGTTCCTCCTAGCGCTTGTTTGATTTGTGTTTACTGGGGTGTTATGTGTTATTTGTGTTTGTATATTTGTTTTATTCATTGCTTTATGTACAGTTTGTTTACTGCTTTCTTTATAGCTTTATATACATCATACTGTCATACTGTTATTTGGCTGGATCTGTTTTCTGTCTTGGTGGGTGGGGTTCTACTGAGAGTTTTAGGTCCTATACCTGGGACCTGAGTGACACCTAGGCTAGAGTGGTTCATATTCTTTCCCATTCCATTTCGGTCTGGTGCGGGAATATGAAACACGGTTCAGATATGGGTTTCTTCTTGAGAACTCTGTGCTACAGATCTCCTGTAGTGCTAGGGCTATCTGGGAAGCCTGCTAAGTCTGAATGACCTTTACTTTGACCTTCAGAAACTGAGGTGAATTAGAGGAGGATCTTTTATGGTTATTGTAAACACTGTACCTCCGGGTTAGAAGTGTTTACACTTCTCATAACTGATCCAAGTCTGAGGATCCTTGTTTTAGAACATCACCTGTGAGGGGGTTGGGCTGTTTACAGGTTTGCAGGTACCTTTGACCCCAACATACCCTGTTACTTTGATTTGATTAAGAATACTCCATTTTGGGATAGTTCTTGTGATTTTTAACCTTGGACATGTGACTCTTTATTTGAGTCCCCCACCTTGGTTACTGGACTTATGAACCTCCACCTGGACTTCTTAAACATACATGGACTTATACCAAGGCAGTAATCAGATCCAGCTTGATCACAAACCCTTGCATATCATTTGCATACATCATTTGACATTTGCTTATTTGTTTTTCAGGGTATCCATACTGTATTTTGGCTTGGTTTTGACCCCTTCATCTGCATAGACCTATCTTCACCAGCTACCTACTTCAGTCACCTGCATCACCAGTCTCAGCCTGTCAGTGGCCCATCTTCTAGTATCAGTCATCATCATCAGCATCTGTTCTTCAGCAGCATGGCACCCAAGAAGAGTAACATCTCCTATCATTTCTTTGAGCCTGAGCTAGCTGGCATCAGGAAGGTCCAGGCCCTGATTACTCCAGACCATGTACCACTATTCAGAGAACATTTTGGAGGCATCCTTGATGTGGTTATGGATTTGGACCCTTCCCAGAGGAGCTTGATTCATACTTGCCTGCAGTTCTATGATCCCCCTCTGAGGTGCTTCACCTTCCAGAATTTTCAGTTGGGACCCTTGTTGGAAGAGTATTCATCACTGATTGGTGTACCTATCAGGGGTGGAGTCCCCTTCAACCCTGAGATGGCTTTTCCTAGTAATGAAGAGGTGGCAAAGGCATTGCATCTGGAACCAGTTCTAATTGGGCAGAACATGACAGCAAAGGCTGGAATCTCTGGTCTACACTTGGATTTCTTGACCTCTCAGGCTATTCTGAAGGCCTCCTTGGGAGAGTGGAAGGCAGTCTGTGCATTATTAGCCCTAAGCATATATGGGGTTATATTATTTGCAGATGAGCCTAAGTTTATTAGCAAGAATGCAATCCATCTTTTCATTTTGAGGAACCCAGTGCCCACCTTACTGGGAGATTTCTACTACTCTGTTCACCAAAGGAATGAAAAGCAAAGGGGGAGATTGGTGAGATGTTGTGCTCCTTTGTTCCATACCTGGCTGCTCAAGCACTTGCCCAAGACTGATGCATTCTTGAATCCTCATCAACAGAGGAACTGGGCTAGGAGACTTGTTGCTTTGACCTCAGATGACATCAGATGGTGCACCCAAAGCACCAAGGGCAGGGACATCATTACTAGTTGTGGGCAGTTCCCCAATGTACCTCTGATAGGAGTGAAGGGTTGCATCAACTACAACCCTCTGCTATTCAAAAGACAATTGGGCTATGCATTGGTCCACCCTCCTAGAGTATAAGACCTAGCTGAGACCCTTTATTATGAGATCAAGCCTAATCTGGCTATTGTCAGGCAAGCATCCTGGGCTTGGGACAATGTCCACACCAAAGGGATGGCCATTCTTGGGAGATGCAACAATGTAGCCTCAGCACAGTATTATGAGTGGTCTCATGCCAGGGCTCAAATTTCTGGGATGCCCTTCACCATTGAAGATGTACCTGGACCCTCCACAGCACCACCTCCAGCCACTGTCAGCCTGGAGGAGTTTGAAAAGCTCAAAGAGAGGAATGAGAATTTGTCTGAAGCCCTGAAGAGAACCCTCTGGGAGAGGAGTGATGGTCGTCTGGACATTGAAAGGTTAGAAAAGCTTAAGGTGGAGCATCTAGCCAGGATTGAAAAGTCAGAGGACTACATCAAGAAGTCAAGGGCTGGGGAACAAATTTTGAAGAATGCCTGTAAAGAGGCCCAGTTCCAGAGAGCTAGGACTGATCTTTATCTGAAGGAGAGCCAAGCTAGGTGGGTCAGGATCACTGAAGCTCGCACTCAGGAGGATAAGAGAACTCAGGACAAGATTGAGCAGTTGGAGGCTAATGCAAAGGAGCAACAGGAAGCCCTATTAGCAGCCCAGAGGGAGATCTCAGAGTTGAAACTCAGAGCTGGTGTAAAGAGGTCAAAGGACCAAAGCAGGCACAAGAAGCTGACCACTGCTATCACCACCAGGAATCTTCTCATCAGGAACCTCACAGAGCATCCAGCTAATCCTGTGACTGAAGCACTCTTGAAGGAAGTCCAGGAAGATGAGTTTGGCCTTGGTGTCTGATTTTTGCTTGTTGTTGCTTTCATTTCATGTACTTTTCTTTTTCTTATGTTGTATTTTGACCCCTCAGAGGGCATGTATTGTAAAAAACAAACTATGTATGGTTAATCATTTTGTAATATATTAGTTTGTTTGTGAATCTCTTTCTCCTAAGCAACATCAAACAGCATCTTCCTCGGGGTCTGGAAAGGTCAAAACCAAATGCCAAGCTGGATACCTTGGAAACAAATAAGCATACTGCATTGCATGCTAACTTTTGTTTTGTTTTGTAGGTCTTTGTTTTGTTTGTTACTAACTCTGTTGTGATTCAGGAACTATTGCTCGGCGACGGGTGTTCCCACTCAACCGTCCACACAGATATCCCACCCGCAACAACCTTCCGGGCATACAAATGGACCAAGTACAGCAGGACCTTACAGAGGTCAGGACTCAAATGGCCAACGAGAGGTTGGAAATGAGAAATCAAATGACTCAGTTTATGGAGGTGATGAATGGATTGGCACAGAGCCAAGAAAGATTAAGGGCCTTAGTGGAAAGGCAGACCCAGGAGGAACCCCATCTAGGGACTGGGGGAACAAGCAACAATGAGAGGGTTCAGCCTCATGTTAATCCTCCAGTCTATGGACCCCACCTTCATCCAGAGATCAACATCCCTGCTAATGTGCAAGGGAATGCCACTGCAGGCAGAGTATTACAGGAAGACCCCCAGGAAGATCAATTTACTGTGATGGGAGCTGGGGATGAAGCCTATGACAGAAGGCTAGATGAAATTGTTGAGAAACTGAGATCCCTGGAGTCCCAGAATTCTTTGGGCTTTGATGTTATGGACATGGGTCTAGTGGACGGGGTAAGGATTCCCCATAAGTTTAAACCTCCGTGCTTCGAGAAGTACAACGGAACTTCCTGTCCCCGAACCCATTTACAATCCTTTCTGGGGAGGCTGAAGGCATATACCATGGATGAAAAGCTATGGATGTTTTATTTTGAAGATAGCTTAACAGGAGCTTCAAGGGAATGGTACTCTCACTTGACCAGAGCAACCATCAGATGCTGGAAGGACCTAGCTGAGGCCTTCATCAGACAGTACCAGTACAACTTGGATATGACTCCTAACAGGACCCTCCTGATGGGAATGTCTCAATCATCCAGGGAAAGCTTCCGGGAATACGCCTAGAGGTGGAGACAGCTTGCTGCTGCTGTCCAACCGCCCATGTCGGAGAGGGAAATGGCCGACATGTTTATGAACACTCTCCAAGGGACATACATTGACAGGCTAGCTGCCTTTTCTTCCACCAGCTTCGCTGACGTAGTCATAGCCGAGGAGAGAATTGAGAGCCTATTAAAGATGGGCAAGATTTCTGACAACGGTGCGAGCTCGTCCAGCAACCCAAGAAAGCCTTTTGTGGGCCCAAGAAGAACAGGTGAGACTAATGCTATCCATACCAGCAGGGGCAGACCCCAGTATGTTCATAGGTCAGTGGCAGCTGTCACTATTCCTACTCCCATTCCTCAGCAACCAGCATATCAACCACAGCAACAACCCCATTACCAGCAACAAACTCAGTATCCTCCTCAGAGAAACTACAACAACAACAACAACAACAACAGTCAGCAAAGACCATTCCAACAGAGACCATCTCAGGCCAATAGGGTGATTGATCTGATCCCTATGCCTTATGCCGCATTATTGCCACAACTCCTGAAACTCAACCTGGTTGAGCTAAGGACATTGGCACCACCAGATCCTTCCAGTTTGCCGAGAAATTATGATGCCAACGCCAGATGCGCTTTTCACTCCAATGCACCTGGCCATAGTACAGAAAAGTGCAGAGCTTTACAGATGAAGGTGCAAGACCTGGTAGATTCTAAAGCTCTAAACTTTGCACCCCCGCCAAATGTTAACAAGAATCCTATGCCCAACCATGGAGGGCCCAGAATTAATGCTATTGAGGAAGATATGCCGTCTTTCTTGATAACCAGTGTTGGGCAAATCAGAACACCCCTGATAGAGATTAAAGCTCAACTCCTCGAATGCCAGATATTCCCTGGGTGCGAGCTTGGGTGCGGTTATTGCAACATTTCGGTAAATGGGTGTGACAATCTGAGAAGCGGCATAGACAGTCTTATCCAGAATGGTCTACTTCAAATCACAACATCAATACCTTCAAATCCAACAATCTCTCCAACAACAGTTCCAGAGTCTCCTACAACTGCAACAACAATTATTCCAAACAATTCTTCAGTTTCATCAACAAATGTTTCAAATATCACTTCAACAAGTCAGACATTAGCAAACATCTCTTCTACAACATCAGCACCCCTCTATTCAGAATCTTCTCCTACAACACCAGCAAACATCTCAGCAGTCACTGTTTATTATGATCCGTCAAATATTCCTCCGAACAACAATTTTCAACAACAAACAGTGGCATCTCCTGCCATATCACCAGTTACTATCTACTATGATCCAAATACTATTGCAACACCCTCCACTGCTGCAGTCAGCCCGGTTACCATCACGGTACCTGGGCCCGTTCCATATGAAAGCAGTAATGCCATCCCTTGGCATTACGGCTCAGACCTATACTGCGAAGGGCAGAAAATCACTCTTGAATCATCAACTTCTTCACCACAGATAGACAATGTGGGGGGAGGCGGAGGCTTCACTCGGAGCGGACGTCTCTTTGCCCCGCAAATTCCAAGACCTATTGCTGAAGCAGAAGCTGCTGCCAAAGCAAAAGGGAAGAGCATGGTGCAAGAAGAACAAGTTGCTAAAGAAGCTTTAAAGACCCCTTTTGATCAAGAGGTTGATGAATTCATGAGAATCATCAAGAAAAGTGATTACAAGATAGTGGATCAGCTTCACCAGACACCTTCCAAGATCTCCATTTTATCATTGCTAATGTGCTCCGAGGCTCATCGGAACGCACTATTAAAGGTCTTGCACGCAGCTTATGTGCCAGAGGAGATTACCGTCAATCAGTTGGAAGCTGTAGTTGGAAATGTTAACGCTAGTCATGGACTAGGATTTACCAACACTGATTTGACAACGGAAGTCCGCAATCACAACAAGGCTTTGCACATTACCTTGGAGTGTAAGGGTGCAGTTCTTTCTCATGTATTAGTGGACACAGGGTCATCCCTCAATGTAGGATTGGCATTACGCCCCAGCAACTTGGTAGTGAGAGCCTTTGACGGTTCTAAGAGATCAGTTCTGGGAGAAATTGAGTTGCCTATAACGATTGGCCCACAGACTTTCAAAACGACCTTCTTCGTGATGGATATACAGCCCGCCTACAGCTGTCTATTGGGTAGACCATGGATACACGCCGCTGGCGCCGTGACCTCAACCCTTCACCAGAAGTTAAAATTCGAGTGGGAGGGCCAAGTCGTTACTATTTGTGGAGAGGAAGATATTTTTGTTAGCCATCTGGCTACATACAAATACATTGAGATGGATGGGGAGATCCACGAAACCATGAGCCAGGGATTTGAGGCCCTGAACATTAACGAAGCATCTGCTGTACTTGGGACTTCCATGACATCCTACCAGCAAGCCAGGAAGGTTGTTGAAGAGGGGAATGCTCAAGGCTGGGGCAAGCTGTTGCCTGTGGAAAAGAAAGAAGACAGATTTGGGTTGGGTTACAAACCAACTCAACAAGATCAACCAGAGGCTGCTAAGAAGCCCAGTTTTGTTAGTGGGGGGATGCTCACCCCTGATGCAGTCAACAACTTGGAAGATGAGTCGGAAGATGAGCGCAACCTGGAGAGCTGGATACGTCCAAGGATCCCGGGGAGCCGTATCTCAAACTGGTCTTCCCAGGAAATTATAAGGGTTACTCCTGCAGAGTAATTATTATTTCCTGTATATTTTAAGCATGCATCAAGTCTTGCATCTTGCCCAAGATGACAAGACTCATTTTATAATCGGGCCATCTGTAATTTTGTGCAAACAGATCAATCAATGATAATCAGACATCTTTTGCAAATGAGTCTTTTTCTTTTCCGCTCACTGTTTTTCTATTTTTCTTTTTGTACAAAAATGAATGGCAATGTTTTCAAAATGATAACTTCATTTCACTCTTTTTGAACAAGATTAAAATCAATCACTAAAATGAACAATCTAAACCCTTGCAGAGAGTGCCTTTCAGACTGCACCGACAACAGCACAACTATGGCTTCGTATGACTTTGACAATCCAATCAATCAAGCTGATGAAGGGGTTGAAGAAGATTATGAGCTTCCTGAAGAGCTAGCCAGGTTGTTAAGGCAAGAGGAGAAGGTTATCACTCCTCATCAGGAGGAAATTGAAACAGTTAATCTTGGTACGGATGAAGACGTGAAAAAGGTTAAGATCGGGGCTTGCCTGCAAGATTCAGTGAAAGAACAACTGATTGATTTGCTTCGAGAGTATGCAGATGTGTTTGCCTGGTCTTACCAGGATATGCCAGGGTTGGACACCGATATCGTCATGCACAAGCTTCCATTAAAAGAAGACTGCCCGCCCGTAAAACAGAAACTGCGCCGTACTCGCCCGGACATGGCAATGAAAATCAAAGAAGAGGTACAAAAGCAGTGGGACGCCGGGTTCCTTGCTGTAACTAGCTATCCACCGTGGGTTGCTAATATAGTACCTGTGCCTAAGAAAGACGGCAAAGTAAGAATGTGTGTTGACTACCGGGATCTGAACAGAGCCAGCCCAAAAGATGACTTCCCATTACCTCACATTGATGTATTGGTTGATAATACGGCTCAGTTCTCGGTGTTCTCCTTCATGGACGGATTTTCAGGATACAATCAGATTAAGATGTCACCTGAAGACATGGAGAAGACTACTTTCATCACACCCTGGGGCACTTTCTGTTACAAGGTGATGCCATTCGGACTAAAGAATGCTGGTGCAACATATCAACGGGCTATGGTAACATTATTCCACGATATGATCCATAAAGAAATCGAATGTTATGTGGATGACATGATTGCTAAGTCCCTCACTGAAGGAGACCACCTGGTAAATCTGCTGAAGCTATTCAAGCGTCTGAGGAAGTACCAACTGAAGTTGAATCCCAACAAATGCACCTTCGGGGTGCGATCTGGTAAGCTGCTGGGATTTATTGTGAGCGAGAAAAGGATTGAAGTTGACCCTGATAAAGTCAAAGCCATTCAAGAAATGCCTGTACCGAAGTCAGAAAAAGAAGTTCGAGGGTTCTTAGGTCGATTGAACTACATTTCACGGTTCATATCTCACCTTACAGCAACTTGCGAACCCTTGTTCAAACTGTTGAGAAAGGAGCAAACGGTCAGGTGGAACGACGACTGCCAGAGGGCTTTTGACAAAATCAAGGAGTACTTGCAAGAACCTCCAATCATTATGCCTCCAGTTGAAGGAAGACCTCTAATCATGTACTTGACAGTATTAGAAGAGTCAATGGGGTGTGTGCTGGGCCAGCATGACGAGTCTGGTCGAAAAGAGTATGCAATATACTACCTAAGCAAAAAGTTTACCGACTGTGAACAACGTTATTCACTGCTCGAGAAAACTTGCTGTGCTTTAGCGTGGGCTGCTCGCCGACTGAGACAGTATATGTTGACCCACACTACTTTGTTGATCTCAAAGATGGACCCAGTCAAGTATATTTTTGAGAAGCCAGCACTTATCGGACGGGTTGCAAGATGGCAAATGATCCTCACAGAATATGACATCCAATACACGTCTCAGAAAGCCATCAAGGGCAGTGTATTGTCTGAATATCTTGCTGAGCAACCCATTGATGATTACCAGCCTATGAGATTTGACTTCCCTGATGAAGACATCATGTTCATAAAAGCAAAAGATCATGAAGAGCCTGTTCACACTGAAGGGCCTGACCCGGAAGAAGAATGGACTATGATGTTTGATGGGGCTGTTAACATGAATGGTCGTGGTGTTGGTGCAGTACTCATTACACCTAAGGGAGTTCACCTGCCTTTCTCGGCAAAGCTCACCTTTAACTGCACTAACAACGAAGCTGAATACGAAGCTTGCATTATGGGTCTTGAGGAAGCCATTGACCTCAGGATCAAAACATTGACTGTATTCGGAGATTCAGCTCTGGTAGTTAATCAAACCAACGACAAATGGTACACACACCAGGATCATCCGATACCTTACAGGGACTATACAAGGAGGTTGTTGACTTTCTTCACAACGGTCAAGCTTGAGTACATCCCTCGAGACGAGAATCAGTTTGCAGATGCTCTGGCTACCATTTTGTCCATGATCAAAGTGCAAGCTGCCAACTTTGTACCTCAAATTTCAGTGTCCAGACTTGACAGACCAGCATATGTGTTCGCAGCAGATATTGTCAAGGATGATAAGCCTTGGTTCCATGACATTAAGTGCTTCTTGGAGGATCAAACATACCCACCTGGGGCATCTTCCAATGATAAGAAGACTTTGAGAAGGCTTGCTGGTAGTTTCTTTCTGAACACTGATGGTTCCCTGTACAAGAGAAACTTTGACATGGTACTCCTCAGATGCGTTGATAGAACAGAAGCGGACTTGTTGATGCACGAAGTGCATGAAGGATCCTTTGGTACCCATGCAGGAGGGCATGCCATGGCTAAGAAATTGCTAAGATCGGGCTATTACTGGATCACAATGGATGCCGACTGTTGTGCCTATGCCAGAAAATGCCATAAATGCCAGATCTATGCGGATAAGGTGCATGTGCCTCCCAATCCTCTGAATGTGATGTCTTCACCCTGGCCCTTTGCTATGTGGGGCATTGACATGATTGGCAAGATTGAGCCGACTGCTTCAAACGGCCACAGATTCATCTTGGTAGCTGTCGCTCCCACTAAATGAAGCCGGGTCAAATAGGGGTACAGACGCGAACGGTCGGCGAGAGGGACAATGAGAACACACAGCCGTGAACTCACTGGAGATGAATAGAGTCGCCAGCTAGGCATTTTTATCCCGGAGGAAAGGCAATGCTGCATAGACCTGGAAAGATATGGATAAGACGGTTTGCGAACCAGAGAGACTGAGAAAGGGGGTTGGTTACAACCTGGGAAGGTATTAGCACCCAGATTGTCCGCCGTACTCGACGGGATCCACGCTTAAAAGATTTGTGTTTAAAAGGGGTAGTGTCGGTGCAATTTGTGTGTAAAATAGCTGGAAAAGAATGTACAGGTGTCAGTGTAAGAAAAGTGAAGTGTATAAATGATGTGTCAGTGTAAAAACAAGAATGAAATGCTCAAGAATGAGGCTTAAAGAATAATGCTGGAAGGAGGGGGAATATACAGAGACTTTTGTTCGATAACTGTTAAGTTATGCCTACGTATCCTCTCGTGCAATGAGGAAGTCAGAACACCGTAGTTCGACCCAAAGAGACTGAAAGATGAATTGACTTGTGAACTGCTTGCTTGTCTATGCTCAAGTGTATGATCTGTCTGGCACAGATGCAAACTGTCTTGCATTAGACGGAAGAAACAAGTTCTCGATTGTGAGTGAATGGGGTGAGAAAAGAATCCCGGAGGAGACGATTATTGTTTGTTTTTTTTGAGTATTTTCAGTCTTTTATTGCTTTTGAAAGTTTGTCATAAATTAATGAGCTTAAGCCTAAACCAATGGGTTAGTAAACTCATCACATCTTCCCTCTGATTAGGGGTAATGAGAATACCTTAAGTGTGAAATCAGATTCTCACACTTAATCACCTTTGGTATAGGATTAAGATCATTAACCTACTTGTGATTATTTGAATGTTTTTGGTGTTTTTGTTTAGTGTTGAGTAATGAGGTTAAGCCATAATCAAGGATTAAACAGACTCATTACACCATCCTAATAGAAGGATAATAGATGAGAATGTTTAAGCTGAGGAAAGCTCCTCAACTTAATCCATGATTAGGGATTAAGCTCATGACAAAACAAGCCTTTATTAGATGGATTTTATTTAATGATAAGGTGATGAAGTGATTTTTAGGGTTTGTAAGACAACTTGAGGGGGACTTGTCCATTAACACTAGGGTTAGTCCTTCTTAACCAATTAAGGAAGAATTAGAACCCTAATGCAAGGCCCAAGTTACAAGTGTGATGTCTTGATGATTATTAAGTGAATTGATTAAGAGATTTAAACACATTAAGGGTTTATCACTTAGGATTAAAGTTATACACTCCATCCTAATAGAAGGATGCAGGCATAAGCTTAATCACAAAGCCTTAAAGCCTTTAGGGTTTAGTCCCTGATTATGAGATGAGAAGAGAAGACTCAAGAGAGACACAAAGGTAAAACTAAGGGGGGAGACTAATCAAAACCCTAATTATTATCATGCTTGGTTGTTCCTAAGGTTTGTGAGGTTTACAAGAACAATCTTCAATGGAACCACCAGGAAGCATATGAAAGGATCAAGAGAAGCAAAGTGACTTGCTTCATTCAAGAAGTCAAGTCACTTGAAGAAAGAAAGTGGGAAGAAGAAGAATGAGCAAGCTCAAACTCAAACACATACAAAAATGCAGCATGGATGCAAGAGAGATGAAAAGAAAAGTTATGAGAAGTGAAGGCAAATTCACTTCTCAAAGTCACTTACCACCTGAAAGGTTAGAAAAGAAATGCAATGCAATGCCAAATATGATGAAATGACATGATGAGAAACAAAACCAGAAGCAATTACATGATGCTAATGATGCTATGAGATGCTACAAACATGAGGCAGCACATGGAAATGATCATACAAGTTTATGGATGCAAATGAAGCAAGTTAGGAAGCATGGACATACATGAAAAGTTATGAAGTGCACATGGCATACAACATGGCAAATACATGATGCAATGATCAAACATGCTTTCAATATGTCTTATGATGTCAAATGAATCACATGGAGGCATGGAATGTCATGGCAAGTCATGTTATGCAGGAGAATGCAAGATGGATGCATATGGGAAGCCCAAATTAGGGTTTATGAACAATACATCAAACAAAAATCAAAATCAGAAGCAAACCCTAAGATAAAAAATTGAAAATGCCACTCAAAGGACCCCTAATCCTATACTAACCCAATGCCCAAAGGAGAGGTCTCAACTCTTAACCAATTTCAAGTTATGATTTTCTTAAGATTTCTAGGGTTTTAGGGTTTCCAAACAAAAGAAATGTCAAACAAATGGAAAATGAAATATCAAAACATGCCAAATTAATCTTACAAACTACATGCTAAACACAATGCAATGCAAAAAGAATCAATGTCCAACTCTTCATGGATAGGCAGAAATGAATTTTTTGAACTTTGGATCAAATTAATGCATAAAAATGATTTTAAATCAATGAAAAATTCTCAAAATGCATCAAGATCAAAAAATAAATTTGGTTTGAAGGTTGGACAATGTTTCTAAATGTCTTAGAACATTTCATGAATTTTTTGGTGATTTTTAAATACCTAAAAGTATTTTTAATAAATTAATTTTCATTAACCAATTAAAAATAAACTCTTAAATATTTTAAAATACTTTTTAGATGCTAAAAATGAAAATAAAAATATTTTTGTGTTTTAAAAATTAATGAAACTCTTGAGAAAAAGTTTCATAATTTTTAAAACAATTTTGCTATTTTAAATAAATTATGCAAAAACAAATGAATTAAATGAAAATAAAAATGAATTTAAACTGAATTAATGAGAAGTCAACAGATCTGATGGTCTGGATTCAAACAAAAACACGCGCGCATTGACCTGGCGCCAAATCCCACGGCCAGCATTCAAACTCAGCTAATCAATGCTTATGCCCTAATCCCACCGTTAATTACTTTCAGGTGACCGGAACAGTGTTCCGGTCATCTTCTCCGTTCATCCCAAAGTTCAATCTCACTCCATACGCTTCCAAAATGAAATCTAAGCACACAGGAGTGAACCCCACTCACTCACGAATCAAAACCCCAAATCAAAACAAATTTATTTTTCCTACAAAGGCTGAATCGAATCAATCTATTTCTAGGGCAAAAAGTTTCAGAAGCATGGTAAACTCTCATCTCTCCACCATTTTCAAAACTAAAGACATATTCATGATCAGGAAGGCATATAGAACAACTTAAGAACTTAAAAAATGATTTCTGGAAAAAATGTTCTTGAGCTACCTGAGTTTCGAAGCTTTCAATCCAGCAACTTTCTGCCCTCTCCCTTTGATGCAATCCACTCTACTTGGTCCCCTGATGATCCTTGAATGCTTAGAAGGAGTTTATGTTGGCTGGTTAAGGAGTTTGAACAGCTTCTGCTCAAGCTCAGTTGAAAATGGTGATGGTGATTCAGGCTGTTACAGGCATGGGTGTGGGGTTCTTTATGACCAGTGTGATGAATGGAGAAGGTTTATGAAGTTTGTTCAAGTGTTTGGGAGCTGTGGCATGTGATTCGAAAGTTTCTGCTTTGGGGGGTGAAAAATGGAAGAGTGATGTTCTTGCTTGGTTCAGGCCTAAGTCTTGTTGGTTTTGGCTCAGTGAAGCAAGGTGAGTTGATCAATGGATTTGGTTTTTGTGTTTGTGAGTTGTGGAGACAGATTCGAAGAGAAAATGCAAAATGGAGTGAGTTTGTGTATGTCTTGCTAGGGCTTGTTTCAGGCTGGCTCCTTATGTGAAATGGCTAGCAAAATGGATAGTATAAACAACTCCAATTGGTCAGATGATGTGACCTGGCCTGCTGTGATAGGTAAGTTCACTTTTGCAAAATGTCAACTTTTTAGTAAGAGAGGCATGGGCTTGGTTCTAGGCAGGTACATGTGTGTGGGCTGGCGCAGCATGGTGTGGAAGAGAGGCTAGGAAGGTTCAGCATGCTAGGCACCAAGTGGGTGAAGTGTGATGAGTGGTTTTGCAACTTGCTTACTTTTGAAACCTCATGAAAATCTCTTGTTTTGCCAACCATGAACATGTGATCTTTTGGTTCAATTCTGATTTTTAGAACTCATGTGATGTTTGTGCATTGGTTTGATGTGAACTAGAAGTCACAAATGGCCTTGATACATGATTTTGCAAATTTTCCAATTGGTGCATATCTTGAAAATTAGTGATTTTTGCCAACTTTGTCACACCATAACTTTTGATCCAAAATGAATTAGGTCATGTTCTTGTACTTTTTGAAAAGGGAAAAATGTGTTCTACAACTTTCATGACCAAAGTTTTTTTCATTTGAAGCATTTTTGGATCAAAAAGCAAGGTTTGAAAAGTGACCTAGATTGACAAATTCCTTAAAAGTCAACCATGCCCTAAAAAGTCAACTTTGCAAAAACTTCAAATTCTTGATTTTTGTGAACTTCAACCCTCTTCCATGATCAAATAAAGATCATATACACTCAAAATGATGAAGATCACCCCTTGGTTGGGTCATTGGGGGCCTCAGATGCCCTGATTTTGCACTGACTTGTCCAGAAAGTCAACCTTTGATCAGATGACTTCCCCATGGAATTTCTTCATGAAAATTGATATGCATACTCCCTATACCATATAGAGACCAATGGAAACAAGAATGACCAAAAAAATTGGAGTTATGGCCTCTGAAACCAAAACCCTAATTTCAGGTCAACTGTGCAGTCAAACTTGGCTCTGCATCCATACCAATCCCAGTTCTTGTGATTCTTTGGCATTCTTGACTTTGAGAGGATGTAATATGACACTCGAACACACATGGATCCCTTTGAAGTGATTGATGGCCTTTGGGGTGGCTCAAGAGGCTCTTGGATTGCTCAGATCACAAACCCTAGGTGCAGATGACTTTGAATCTATGCAGTGAATCAAAAATGAGATATGAGATGATATGATCGTGTTTATGCATATGAAATGATCACAAGCCATGGTGTGAATGGGTGAGGGCAAATTTGGGGTGTTTACAGCTGCCCCTATTCAAACATGAGTTAGCTGTGCAGGATGTAAGCGACGGCTCATCAGGCAAACAAGATAACTTGTGGTTGAATACCAAAGACAGTCCAAAATTTGCACTCACAGAATGAAGAAGAAAAGGGATATAGATTGTAAAAGGAAAATAAAGTATATTGTAAAGTGTGGGCGACGGAGGACGACCGTCGAGCAGAGGACGACTGCTGGGTAAATAGCAATGACGGGGACGGCCGACATGCTGGGGATAAAAGGTAAAGCCAAGACGGGGACGGCCGACTAGCTGGGAAAAATAAGATTATGATGGGGACGGCCATCAAGTTCGTAAAGCAAAGTAACCAACGATGGGGACGGCCATCGGGCTAAAAAGGAAAGGGACCACGACGGGGACGGCCATCGGGTTAAAGAATAAATGAAATAAACAGATGATGAGGTACGGTCATCAAAGGTGAAGGACGATCACCTAGCAGGGGACGGCTGCTCTGTTGGGGTTAAGATGGGGGACGGCCATCTAAGGTGGAGGACGACCACCAGGCAGGGTACGGCTGCCGAAAATATCGCGACATAGGACGAATGCCGGATAAAAGGTCAACGATGGGGACGGCCATCGGACGAGCATGATGGAGGACGACCATCAAGAGGTGGAGGACGACCACCTAGTAGGGGACGGCTGCTCTCGAGGTTTCTCATGGCATAGGACGAGTGCCAGATAACCAAAAATCAACAATGGGGACGGCCATTGGATAAAATGATGAAGGACGATCATCAAGAGGTGGAGGACGACCACCTAGCAGGGGACGGCTGCTAAAAATCAACGATGGGGGACGGCCATCGGATGAGCATGATGGAGGACGACCATCAAGAGGTGGAGGACGACCACCTAGCAGGGTACGGCTGCTCTCAAGGTTTATCATGACACAGGACGAGTGTCAGATAAAAAGGAAAACTTGCTTACTTGGCGATCTACTGGGGACGTGAACACGGACGACTGTTTACAACCAAGAAAAGAAAGTATAAGTGTTTAGATGTTGTGTATAGATTAAAGATGCGGACGAGCATCCTTAAGACTACGATACGGACGAGTATCGGGTAGAAACAAACTGACACATGTTCAGAGATGATGATACGGACGAGTATCAACGGGTTAACAAAGAACACGGACGAGTGTTGAATCTGAGGGGACTCCTGGGGAATAGTAGACACAGACGAGTATCTATATCCAAGAAGACAAAAGTGTTTGACACGGTGTATGGATTAAAGATACGGACGAGCATCCTTAAGACTATGATACGGACGAGTATCATGTAGAAACAAACATTTGATGCATATTCTGAGATGATGGTACGGACGAGTACCAACTGGTTAACAAAGAACAAGGACCAATGTTGAATCTGTGGGGATATAAATGGCATATACGAGATACGGACGAGTATCTGTATAAGTGTAACATGAGTAGTGAGTATGAGTTTTGTATGGATGAGTGTTTATCTGCTGGGGAGGGTGACACGGACGAGTGTCAAAAGGAGAAAAGTATGATATCAACAAGTATATGGGCTGTGAAAGTGTAAGCGACTGCGCTGGGGATATGACACGGACGGGTGTCAAGGAATTGTATATACAAGTATAGGTGAGTGCAAAGAGGATGTCTTTGGCTTTCTACTGGGGTATGACACGGACGGGTGTCAGGACGTATCTGTAATACGGGTGATCTTGTTTGTAAAGGATATTCAGGCGACTTTACTGGGGAGTGATGACACGGACGGGTGTCAACTGGTGTTTGTGAATTGTGAGGCAACTGCTTTTGATGGGACTCTGGTGGGGACAGTTTCTGTGTATTGATGAATGGTTATTATTCACAAGAGTTCGATTCACAACATGGCTTATGATTATGCTATGTGTTTGATTTTTGCCATAATGCTCCGTATTAGATGGAATGCTACGCTTTGTGGGTGGATATGATGCGAATGCCATGGTTATGCAAAGATACCAAACCGGGATTCGGATCCCAATGCCGCGAAGATCACTGGTCGATCTATTTGAAGTGGACATCCCAATTGGAGATGAGATCATTGGCAGATCTGATGATATGATATTTGCTCGGGGATATAGGTCACCGATTGACATATCCTTGTAATACAGGACCCAGCTGGGGTTTGTAGAAGCCTCATGTACTCTGTTGTGACTCCTTCATGCGTTGTTCTTCTGAAAAGAGGCCGAGGATTCTGTGGGGAGATGGTTCCCTGACTTCTGCATTCTGCTGAGGAAGAATGATTGACACTACAGCTGGGGAAATTGACAAGTGGCAACTGGCTGGGGAAAGTTGTTGGCAACTCAGCTGGGGAGAAAACACCTCTGGTGCCAAGAGTGAGTGTTGATTTGCCGGCTTGATGAGATGTAACTTGCATGCCCCAAGTTGCGTTCTGGATACCTGCAATCCTGCAAATATAAGGAAACGCACAAATGGTCCCGAGGTATCCTTTACTGGATTCCGCCATAGGAGTCAAGCACTTTCGAGAGTAAGTATATTCCTTGTAAGCATGTGTTTTTGAAGAAAAATATCTGTACTTATGCAATCAGTTTTTAGAGACATCAGACATCCTTTGCAAATAAAAATGTATAAGACGAGACATGACTGGAAAATCCGATTTTATTAATTCATGTGCCCTGAATTGGCAAGATACAGGCAAAGAAACAAATCTCCTAAAATGAAGAGACTGTTACAAATTGAGAAACAAAGTGCTGGCGATGTTGACGACGCTTTAAGGAGCTTCCTCTTCTGCTATGACTCGTATGACTTTTGACGTTCTTCTCGTCTTGCTTTCTGAAGAAGGCTGATTCTGATTGAAGCTTGATCCTTTCGAAGCTTAACAGGTTGTAGGCGATACAGACGAATTCAGAATGCAGTTGTTCGCTTATTCCCTTATTTTGCATGGATCGCCCTTTCGGGTTTTCAATCCATCGGGATACCCATTTTTGCCTGAGTTGTCCAATGCGGCTTTTCAACTCAGCGGGTGTACACATTTTTTTATTTATTTTCCCTTACTTTTGCCCGAGTCTTTTATTCTGTTTTTGACTCGCCGGGATGCCCTATTTTTGCCTGGACTTACATTCTGTTTTTATGTCCAGCGGGTCATTTTTTATGCGAAGTATTTTTTAACTGCATCTGAATTCACAGGAGACGGGAAGTTTTCGCCATCCATGGTGCTGAGCATCAGTGCTCCACCGGAAAAAACTTTCTTTACCACGAATGGTCCTTCATAATTGGGAGTCCATTTGCCCCTGTGGTCTGTATGAGGAGGGAGAATTCTTTTCAGCACAAGATCTCCTACTTGGTACTCTCGGTGCCTGACTTTCTGATCGAAGGCCTTCTTCATTCTTTTCTGATACAGCTGCCCATGACAGATTGCAGCCAATCTTTTCTCTTCAATCAGACTCAGTTGTTCGTATCGGGATCGAACCCATTCTGCTTCGTTCAGTTTAACATCCATTAGTACCCGCAGAGAGGGTAATTCAACTTCAACAGGTAGGACTGCCTCCATACCATACACAAGCTGATACGGTGTTGCCCCAGTGGACGTTCTGATTGATGTGCGGTACCCATGCAAAGCAAATGGTAGCATTTCATGCCAGTCTTTGTAGGTGACTACCATCTTCTGCACAATCTTCTTGATATTTTTATTCGCTGCCTCAACAGCGCCATTCATCTTTGGCCTGTAAGGAGAAGAATTGTGATGTTGGATCTTGAAGTCACGGCACAACTCAGCCATCATCTTGTTGTTTAAATTGGAACCATTATCAGTAATGATTCGCTCGGGAACTCCATATCGACAAATGATATCTCTCTTCAGAAATCTGGCTACCACTTGTCTTGTAACATTGGCATAGGAAGCTGCTTCGACCCACTTGGTGAAATAATCAATGGCAACCAGGATGAATCTGTGGCCATTTGAAGCAGTTGGCTCAATCTTGCCAATCATATCAATGCCCCACATAGCGAAGGGTCATGGTGAAGACATTATGTTAAAAGGATTGGGAGGCACATGCACCTTATCTGCATAAATCTGGCATTAATGGCATTTTCTGGCGTAGGCACAACAGTCTGCATCCATTGTGATCCAGTAATATCCTGATCTTAGCAGTTTCTTAGCCATGGCATGCCCTCCTGCATGGGTACCAAAGGATCCCTCGTGCACCTCGTGCATCAACAAGTCTGCTTCTGTCTTATCAACACATCTGAGGAGTACCATATCAAAGTTCCTTTTGTATAAAGACCCATCAGCGTTCAGAAAGAAACTAACAGCAAGCCTTCTCAAAGTCTTCTTATCATTGGAAGATGCCCCAGGTGGGTATGTTTGATCCTCCAAGAAGCATTTAATGTCATGGAACCAAGGCTTATCATCTTTAACAACATCTGCTGCAAATACATATGTTGGTCTATCAAGTCTGGATACTGAAATCTGAGGCACAAAGTTGGCAGCTTGAACTTTGATCATGGATGAAATGGTAGCCAGAGCATCTGCGAACTGATTCTCGTCCCGAGGGATATACTCAAGCTTGACCGTTGTGAAGAAGGTCAATAACCTCCTTGTATAATCCCTGTAAGGTATCAGATGATCCTGGTGGGTGTACCATTTTCCGTTGGTTTGATTAACTACCAGAGCTGAATCTCCGAATACAGTCAATGTTTTGATCCTGAGGTCAATGGCTTCCTCAAGACCCATAATGCAAGCTTCGTATTCAGCTTCGTTGTTAGTGCAGTTGAAAGTGAGTTTTGCCGAGAAAGGCATGTGAACTCCTTTAGGTGTAATGAGTACTGCACCAACACCACGACCATTCATATTAACAACCCCATCAAACATCATAGTCCATTCTTCTTCCGGGTCAGGCCCTTCAGTGTGAACAGGCTCTTCATGATCTTTTGCTTTTATGAACATGATGTCTTCATCAGGGAAGTCAAATCTCATAGGCTGGTAGTCATCAATGGGTTGCTCAGCAAGATATTCAGATAGTACACTACCCTTGATGGCTTTCTGAGAGGTGTACTGGATGTCATATTCCGTGAGAATCATTTGCCATCTTGCAACCCGTCCGGTAAGAGCTGGCTTCTCGAAAATGTACTTAACTGGGTCCATCTTTGAGATCAGTAAGGTAGTGTGGGTCAACATATACTGTCTCAGTCGGCGAGCAGCCCACGCTAAAGCACAGCAAGTTTTCTCGAGCAGTGAATAACGCTGTTCACAGTCGGTAAACTTTTTGCTCAGGTAGTATATTGCATACTCTTTTCGACCAGACTCGTCATGCTGGCCCAGCACACACCCCATTGACTCTTCTAATACTGTCAAGTACATTATTAGAGGTCTTCCTTCAACTGGAGGCATAAGGATTGGAGGCTCTTGTAAGTACTCCTTGATCTTGTCAAAAGCCCTTTGGCAGTCTTCATTCCACCTGACCGTCTGTTCCTTTCTTAACAGCTTGAACAAAGGCTCACAGGTGGCTGTGAGGTGAGATATGAACCGTGAGATGTAGTTCAATCGACCTAAGAACCCTCGAACTTCTTTCTCTGTTTTCGGTGCAGGCATCTCTTGAATAGCTTTGACTTTATCAGGGTCAACTTCAATCCCTTTCTCGCTTACAATAAAGCCCAGCAACTTACCGGATCGTACCCCGAATGTGCATTTGTTGGGGTTTAACTTCAATTGGTACTTCCTCAGACGCTTAAACAGCTTCAGCAGATTCACCAGGTGGTCTTCTTCAGTAAGGGACTTGGCAATCATGTCATCCACATAACATTCTATTTCTTTATGGATCATATCGTGGAATAATGTCACCATAGCCCGTTGATATGTTGCACCAGCATTCTTCAGTCCGAATGGCATTACCTTGTAACAGAACATGCCCCAAGGTGTAATGAATGTTGTCTTCTCCATGTCTTCAGGTGACATCTTGATCTGATTATATCCTGAAAATCCGTCCATGAAGGAGAATACCGAGAACTGAGCCGTGTTATCTACCAGTACATCAATGTGAGGTAATGGGAAATCATCTTTCGGGCTAGCTCTGTTCAGATCCCGATAGTCAACACACATTCTTACTTTGCCGTCTTTCTTAGGCACAGGCACTATATTAGCAACCCACGGTGGGTAGCTAGTCACAGCAAGGAACCCGACGTCCCACTGCTTTTGTACCTCTTCTTTGATCTTCATTGCCATGTCTGGGCGAGTACGGCGCAACTTCTGTTTGACCGGTGGGCACTCTTCTCTCAAAGGCAGCTTGTGCACGACAATGTCGGTGTCCAACCCTGGCATATCTTGATACGACCAAGCAAACACATCCACATATTCTTGAAGCAGATCAATCAGTTGTCTCTTCACTGAGTCTTGCAGGCAGGCCCCGATTTTAACCTCTTTCACATCTTCATCTGTACCAAGATTAATCACTTCAACCTCCTCCTGGTGAGGAGTAATAACCTTTTCCTCTTGTCTTAACAACCTGGCTAGCTCTTCAGGAAGCTCATATTCTTCTTCAACCCCTTCATCAGCTTGATTGATCGGATTGTCAAAGTCATACGAAGTCATAGCCGTGCTGTTGTCGGTGCTGTCAGGAAGGCACTCTCTGCAAGGGTTCAGTTTGTTCATTTTAGTGATTGATTTTAATCTTGTTTAAAAAAGGTGAAATGAAGTTATCATTTTGAAACATCGCCATTTATTTTTTGTACAAAAAGAAAAATGGAAAAACAGTGAACGAAAAGGAAAAAGACTCATTTGCAAAAAGATGTCTGATATTTCATTGATTAATCTTGTTTGCACAAAAAGTACAGATGGCCCGATTACAAAATGAGTCTTGTCATCTTGGGCAAGATGCAAGACTTTGATGCATGCTATAAAAATACAGGAAATAATAATTACTCTGCATGAGTAACTCTTATAATTTCCTGGGAAGACCAGTTTGAGATACTGCTCCCCGGGATCTTTGGACGAATCCAATTCTCCAGATTGCGCTCCTCTTCCAGCTCGTCTTCCAAATTGTTGATAGCATCAGGGGTGAGCATCCCCCCACTGACAAAACCGGGCTTCTCAGCAGCCTTTGCTTGATGTTGTTGAGTTGGTCTGTAACCCAACCCAAATTTGTCTTTCTTCTCCTCCACAGATAAAACCTTGCCCCAGCCTTGGGCAGTTCCTTCCTCAACAACCTTCCGGGCTTGTTGATAAGATGACATGGAGATCCCAGATACAGCAGATGCTTCATTAACATTCAGGGCCTCAAACCCTTGGCTCATTGTTTCATGGATCTCCCCATCCATCTCAATATACTTATAAGTAGCCAGATGGCTAACAAATATATCCTCCTCCCCACAGATAGTAACAACTTGGCCTTCCCACTCAAATTTTAACTTCTGGTGAAGGGTAGACGTTACTGCGCCAGCGGCATGAATCCATGGTCTACCCAACAAACAGCTGTAGGCAGGCTGAATGTCCATCACATAGAAGATCGTTTTAAAGGTTTGTGGGCCAATTGTCACAGGTAGCTCAATTTCTCCCAGCACCGATCTCTTAGAACCATCAAAGGCTCTTACTACCAGGTTGCTGGGACGCAATGCTAATCCTTCATACTCTAGCTTCACCAGGGCCTTTTTCGGTAAGACATTAAGGGATGACCCTGTGTCTACCAGCACATGGGAAAGGACTGCACCTTTACATTCCATGGTGATGTGCAAGGCTTTGTTATGGTTGCGGCCTTCCGTTGTCAAGTCAGTATTGGTGAACCCCAACCCATTGCTAGCAGTAACATTTCCAACCACGGTTTCCAACTGATTGACAGTGATCTCTTCAGGCACGTAAGCTGCGTGCAAGACTTTGAGTAGTGCATTCCGATGGGCTTCGGAGCACATAAGCAATGATAGGATAGAGATCTTGGATGGCGTCTGGTGAAGCTGATCCACTATTTTGTAATCACTCTTTTTGATGATTCTCATGAACTCATCAACTTCTTGATCGAATGGTGTTTTCAAAGTTTCCTTAACTGTTTGATCTTCCTGCACCGGGCTCTTTCCTTTTGCCTTGGCAGCAGCTTCTGCTTCGGCAGTGGGTCTTTGAATTTGTGGCGCAAAGAGACGTCCGCTTCGAGTGAAGCCTCTGCCTCCTCCCACATTGTCTATCTGTGGTGCAGGTGTTGATGGTTCAAGGGTGATTTTCTTTCCTTCGCAGTATACGTCAGAGCCATAGTGCCAAGGGATGGCCCTATTGCTTTCATAAGGTATGGGTCCAGGCACCGTGACAGTGACTGGACTGATGACAGCTGCAGAAGGGACTGTGATAGTTTGCGGATCATAATAAATTGTGACTGGTGCTCTGGTGGGAGCAGCACTTTCTGAGTTGTAGGCAGAGTTGTTTTCAGGATCATAAAATATTGTGACGGTTGAGACATCTTCAGAGTTCGTTGCTGGAGTTGTAGGAGACATTGTCGGAAGGATGGATGTTGTTGTTGTAGGAGATTCAAATTGGAGTGGTGCTGAAGTTGTAGAAGAAAAATTTGTTGATAACTGATCAGTTGAGATGATAGATGAAGTACTTGTTGATGAAGCCGAAGAATTGTCAGGAACAATGGTTGCTGCAGTTGTAGGAGATACCGGTACTGTTGCTGATGAGATTGCTGGATTTGTTGGAAATGATGTGGTGATCTGAAGTTGGCCACTCTGAATGAGACCATCTATGCCATTCCTCAGGTTATCGCACCCATTTACTGAAATATTGCAGTAAGCACACCCTAACTCACACCCCGGGAACATTTGACATTCGAGGAGCTGAGCCTTAATCTCTACCAACGGCGTCCGAATCTGACCCACACTGGTTATTAAATAAGACGGCTTGTCTCCTTCAATAGCGTTGATTCTGGGACCACCGTGGTGTGGCATAGGATTTTTGTTGACATTGGGTGGTGGTGCGAAATTCAGAGCTTTTGAGTCTACCAGGTCTTGTACCTTCATGTGCAAGGCTCTGCACTTTTCTGTACTATGGCCAGGTGCATTCGAATGAAAAGCACATCTGGCGTTGGAGTCGTAATTCCTGGGTAGACTGTTGGGATCTGGAGGTGCCAATGTCCTTAGCTCAACTAGGTTGAGTTTCAGGAGTTGTGGCAGTAATGTAGCATATGGCATGGAGATCGGATCGATCACCCTGTTGGCTTGAGACGGCCTCTGCTGGAATGGCCTTTGCTGGTTATTGTTGTTGGTGTTGCTGTTGTTGTAATTTCTCGGAGGATACTGATTTTGTTGGTGGTACTGAGGTTGTTGCTGATAGTTTTGCTGCGGAGGCTGATAAGCTGGTTGTGGATGAGCTGGAGCGGGAATGGTGACTGCTGCCACAGATCTATGCACATATTGGGGCCTTCCCCTGTTGGTGTGGATGGCATTAGTCTCACCAGTCCTTCTTGGGCCCGCAAAAGGCTTTCTTGCATTACTGGATGAGCTTGCACCGTTGTCTGAGATCTTACCCATCTTCAATAGGCTTTCAATTCTCTCCCCGGCTATGACTACATCTGCAAAGCTGGTAGACGAGAAGGCAGCTAGCCTATCAATGTAAGTCCCCTGAAGGGTGTTCATGAACATATCAGCCATCTCCCTTTCTGACATAGGTGGCTGGACAGCAGCAGCAAGCTGTCTCCATCTTTGAGCATACTCTCGGAAGCTCTCTCTAGATGACTGTGACATTCCCATCAGAAGGGTCCTGTTGGGTGCCATATCCAGATTATACTGATACTATCTGATGAAGGCCTCTGCCAGGTCCTTCCAGCATCTAATAGTCGCTCTTGTCAGATGGGAATACCATTCCCTCGAAGCTCCAGTCAAGCTATCCTCAAAATAGAACATCCACAGCTTCTCGTCCATGGTATAGGCCTTTAGCCTCCCGAGAAAAGATTGTAGATGGGTTCGGGGACAGGAAGTCCCATTATACTTCTCAAAACATGGCGGCTTAAACTTGTGGGGAATCCTGACCCCGTCTACCAAGCCCATATCCATAACATCAAAACCCAAAGAGTTTTGAGACTCTAAGGATCTTAATTTCTCAGCTATCTCATCCAACCTTCTATCATAAGCTTCTTCCCCGGCTCCCATTACTGTGAACTGGTCTTCTTGAGGGTCTTCTTGCAGTACCCTCCCTGCTGTGGCAGTCCCTTGTATATTGACAGGAATGTTGGCCTCTGGATGGAGGTGGGGTCCAAAGACTGGGGGATTGACATGAGGTTGGACTCTTTCATTGTTGCTAGTCCCAGCAGTCCCCGGCTGATGATCTTCCTGATTTCTCCCTTCCACCAGTGCTCTGAGCCTCTCCTGGCTTTGGGCCATGTTGTTCATTACTTCCATAAACTTTGTCATTTGAGTCCTCATTTCCAACCTCTCGTTGGTCATTTGGTTCCTGACCTCTGTAAGGTCCTGCTGCACCTGATCCATCTGTATGCCCGGAAGATTGTTACGGGTTGGATATCGGTGCGGACGGTTGAGGGGAAATACTCGGCGCCGAGCAATAGTTCCTGAACATCACAGCAGAGTTAGCAACAATAAAACAAATACCTACAAAACAAACAAAGGGTTAGCATGCAATGCAGTATGCTTATTTGTTTTCAAGGTATCCGGCTTGGCATTCAGTTTTGACCCTTCCAGACCCTTGAAGGTGCTGTTGATGTTGCTTTCGGAGTAAACTCGGATGGAACAAACTAAATACATATATTGCAAAAGGCAAATGGTACATAGTTTGTTTACAAATACAAGCCCTCTGAGGGGTCAAAATACATTACAAGAAAAAAATCAAAATACATGGAATGGAAACAACAACAAGCAAATGGTCAAACACCCAGACCAAACTCATCCTCCCGAACTTCCTTGAGAAGTGCTTCGGTCACAGGATCAGCCGGACGCTCCGTGAGATTCCTGATAAGGAGGTTCCGGGTAGTAACAACTGCAGCTAGCTTCTTGTGTTGACTTTGGTCCTTAGACCTCTTCACTCCAGCTCTGATCTTTAGCTCTGATATCTCCCTCTGGGCTGCTGCCAGGGCTTCTTGTTGCTCTTTTGCACTAGCTTCCATCTGCTCTATCTTGTCTTGGACCCTCTTGTCCTCCAGAGTACGAGCCTCGGTGATCCTTACCCACCTAGCCTAACTCTCCTTCAGATACAAGTCTGTCCTGGCTTTCTGGAATTGGGCTTCCTTGCAAGCATTCTTCAGGATTTGCTCTCCAGCCCTAGACTTCTTAATGTAATCTTCAGACTTCTCAATTCTAGCCAGATGTTCCACTTTCAACTTCTCCAACCTCTCAATATCCAGTCTGCCATCACTCCTCTCCCAGAGGGTCTTCTGTAGAGCTTGAGTCAACTTCTCATTTCTCTCTTTCAACTCCTCAAACTCCTCTAAGCTGACAGTTGCTGGAGGTGGTGTTGTGGAAGGCCTAGGCATATCCTCTATAGTAAAGGGCATCCCAGAGAATTGAGCCCTGGCATGGGACCAATCATAGTACTGGGCAGAGGCTACATTATTGCATCTTCCAAGAATAGTTATCCCTTTAGTCTGCACATTGTCCCAGGCCCAGGCTGCCTTCCTGACAATAGCCAGATTAAGCTTGTTCTCACAATAAAGAGTCTCCACCAAGTCCTGTGCCTTAGGAGTGTGGACTAGTGCATAGCCCAGTTGTCTTTTGAACAGCAGAGGGTTGTAATTAATACTACCCTTAACTCCTATTAGGGGCACATTGGGGAAATGCCCACAGCTGGTGATGATATCCCTGCCTTTTGTGCTTTGAGTGCACCATCTGATATCAGCTGAAGTTAGAGTAGTAAGTCTTCCAGCCCAGTTTTTCTGCTGATGAGGATTCAAAAATGCATCTGTCCTGGGTAGATGCCTGAGAAGCCAAGTATGGAACAATGGAGCACAACACCTCACTAATCTTCCCCTCTGCTTTTCATTCCTCTGATGCACTGAATAGTAGAGATCCCCCAATAAAGTTGGCACTGGGTTCCTTAGAAGGAACAGATGGATTGCATTCTTACTAATGAATCGAGGCTCATCTACAAATAATACAATCCCATATATGCTCAAGGCCAACAAAGCACAGACTGCTTTCCACTCTCCTAAAGAAGCTTTCAGGGTAGCTTGAGAGATCAAGAAATCCAGATGCAGGCCTGGGATTCCAGCTTTAGAAGTCATATGCTGCCCAATCAGGACTGGTTCCAGATGCATTGCCTTTGCTACCTCTTCATTACCAGGAAAGACCATCTCAGGGTTGAAAGGGACTCCACCCCTGATAGGTATACCAACTAATGATGAGTATTCTTCCAATAAGGGGCCCAGCTGAAAGTCCTGAAAAGTGAAACATCTCAGTGGGGGATCATAAAACTGAAGGCAAGTGTGGATCAGGCTTCTCTGTGAGGGGTCCAGATCCATAACCATATCAAGTATATCTCCATGGTGTTCCCTGAACAGTGGTATATGGTCTGGAGTGATCAGGGTCTGAATCTTCCTGATGTCTGCTAGCTCTGGCTGGAAGAAGTGGTAGGTGATGTTGCTCTTTTTAGGTGCCATGATGTTGAGACTGAGTAGAGACAAGTGCTGATGCTGATACTGAAGAATGGGCCACTGGTTGGCTGAAGTAGATAGCTGATAGCTGAAGCAAGTGCTGATGAAGATAGGTCAATACTGAAGATGGGGTCAAAACCAAAACCAAATGAAGATGGATACCCTGAAACACAAATAAGCAAATGTCAATATGATGCAATGATTATGTATGCAAATGATATGCAAGGGTTTGTGACTGAGCTGGATCTGATCAAGTGCTCTGATAGAAGTCCATGTGTGTAAGAAATCCAGATGGAGGTCTATAAGTCCAGTAACCAAGGTGGGGGACTCAAATAAAGAGCCACATGTCCAGGGTTTAGAATCACAAGAACTGTTCCAACATGGAGTATTCTTAATCATATCAAAGTAACAGGGTATTCTGAGGTCAAGGTACCTGCAAACCTGTAAACAGCCCAACCCCCTCACAGGTGGTGTTCTAAAACAAGGATCCTCAGACTTGGATCAGTTATGAGAAGTGTAAACACTTCTAACCCGGAGGTACAGTGTTTACAATAACCATAAAAGTTCCTCCTCTAATTCACCTCAGTTTCTGAAGGTCAATACTAAAAGGTCATCCAGACTTAGCAGGCTTCCCAGATAGCCCTAGCATTGCAGGAAATCTGCAACACAGAGTTCTCAAGAAGAAACCCATATCTGAACCGTGTTTCATATTCCCGCACCAGACCGAGATGGAATGGGAAAGAATATGATTCACTCTAGCCTAGGTGTCACTCAGGTCCCAGGTATAGGACCTTAAACTCTCAATGAAACACCCACCCATCAAAACAAAACCAGATCCAGCCAGCAGTACAGTATGACAATATGATATAATGCAAAGCTATAAAGAAAGCAGTAAAGCGACTGTACAAAAATAAATACAAATATACAAACACAAATAAGCACATAACACCCCAGTAAACATAAATCAAACAAGCGCTAGGAGGAACCCACAAAAAGAACCAGAAGCCCTGGTTGCAGTATAAGGCTCCCCAGCAGAGTCGCCAAGCTGTCGCTCCCACTAAATGAAGCCGGGTCAAATAGGGGTACAGACGCGAACGGTCGGCGAGAGGGACAATGAGAACACACAGCCGTGAACTCACTGGAGATGAATAGAGTCGCCAGCTAGGCATTTTTATCCCGGAGGAAAGGCAATGCTGCATAGACCTGGAAAGATATGGATAAGACGGTTTGCGAACCAGAGAGACTGAGAAAGGGGGTTGGTTACAACCTGGGAAGGTATTAGCACCCAGATTGTCCGCCGTACTCGACGGGATCCACGCTTAAAAGATTTGTGTTTAAAAGGGGTAGTGTCGGTGCAATTTGTGTGTAAAATAGCTGGAAAAGAATGTACAGGTGTCAGTGTAAGAAAAGTGAAGTGTATAAATGATGTGTCAGTGTAAAAACAAGAATGAAATGCTCAAGAATGAGGCTTAAAGAATAATGCTGGAAGGAGGGGGAATATACAGAGACTTTTGTTTGATAACTGTTAAGTTATGCCTACGTATCCTCTCGTGCAATGAGGAAGTCAGAACACCGTAGTTCGACCCAAAGAGACTGAAAGATGAATTGACTTGTGAACTGCTTGCTTGTCTATGCTCAAGTGTATGATCTATCTGGCACAGATGCAAACTGTCTTGCATTAGACGGAAGAAACAAGTTCTCGATTGTGAGTGAATGGGGTGAGAAAAGAATCCCGGAGGAGACGATTATTGTTTGTTTTTTTTTAGTATTTTCAGTCTTTTATTGCTTTTGAAAGTTTGTCATAAATTAATGAGCTTAAGCCTAAACCAATGGGTTAGTAAACTCATCACATCTTCCCTCTGATTAGGGGTAATGAGAATACCTTAAGTGTGAAGTCAGATTCTCACACTTAATCACCTTTGGTATAGGATTAAGATCATTAACCTACTTGTGATTATTTGAATGTTTTTGGTGTTTTTGTTTAGTGTTGAGTAATGAGGTTAAGCCATAATCAAGGATTAAACAGACTCATTACACCATCCTAATAGAAGGATAATAGATGAGAATGTTTAAGCTGAGGAAAGCTCCTCAACTTAATCCATGATTAGGGATTAAGCTCATGACAAAACAAGCCTTTATTAGATGGATTTTATTTAATGATAAGGTGATGAAGTGATTTTTAGGGTTTGTAAGACAACTTGAGGGGGACTTGTCCATTAACACTAGGGTTAGTCCTTCTTAACCAATTAAGGAAGAATTAGAACCCTAATGCAAGGCCCAAGTTACAAGTGTGATATCTTGATGATTATTAAGTGAATTGATTAAGAGATTTAAACACATTAAGGGTTTATCACTTAGGATTAAAGTTATACACTCCATCCTAATAGAAGGATGCAGGCATAAGCTTAATCACAAAGCCTTAAAGCCTTTAGGGTTTAGTCCCTGATTATGAGATGAGAAGAGAAGACTCAAGAGAGACACAAAGGTAAAACTAAGAGGGGAGACTAATCAAAACCCTAATTATTATCATGCTTGGTTGTTCCTAAGGTTTGTGAGGTTTACAAGAACAATCTTCAATGGAACCACCAGGAAGCAGATGAAAGGATCAAGAGAAGCAAAGTGACTTGCTTCATTCAAGAAGTCAAGTCACTTGAAGAAAGAAAGTGGGAAGAAGAAGAATGAGCAAGCTCAAACTCAAACACATACAAAAATGCAGCATGGATGCAAGAGAGATGAAAAGAAAAGTTATGAGAAGTGAAGGCAAATTCACTTCTCAAAGTCACTTACCACCTGAAAGGTTAGAAAAGAAATGCAATGCAATGCCAAATATGATGAAATGACATGATGAGAAACAAAACCAGAAGCAATTACATGATGCTAATGATGCTATGAGATGCTACAAACATGAGGCAGCACATGGAAATGATCATACAAGTTTATGGATGCAAATGAAGCAAGTTAGGAAGCATGGACATACATGAAAAGTTATGAAGTGCACATGGCATACAACATGGCAAATACATGATGCAATGATCAAACATGCTTTCAATATGTCTTATGATGTCAAATGAATCACATGGAGGCATGGAATGTCATGGCAAGTCATGTTATGCAGGAGAATGCAAGATGGATGCATATGGGAAGCCCAAATTAGGGTTTATGAACAATACATCAAACAAAAATCAAAATCAGAAGCAAACCCTAAGATAAAAAATTGAAAATGCCACTCAAAGGACCCCTAATCCTATACTAACCCAATGCCCAAAGGAGAGGTCTCAACTCTTAACCAATTTCAAGTTATGATTTTCTTAAGATTTCTAGGGTTTTAGGGTTTCCAAACAAAAGAAATGTCAAACAAATGGAAAATGAAAGATCAAAACATGCCAAATTAATCTTACAAACTACATGCTAAACACAATGCAATGCAAAAAGAATCAATGTCCAACTCTTCATGGATAGGCAGAAATGATTTTTTTGAACTTTGGATCAAATTAATGCATAAAAATGATTTTAAATCAATGAAAATTTCTCAAAATGCATCAAGATCAAAAAATAAATTTGGTTTGAAGGTTGGACAATGTTTCTAAATGTCTTAGAACATTTCATGAATTTTTTGGTGATTTTTAAATACCTAAAAGTATTTTTAATAAATTAATTTTCATTAACCAATTAAAAATAAACTCTTAAATATTTTAAAATACTTTTTAGATGCTAAAAATGAAAATAAAAATATTTTTGTGTTTTAAAAATTAATGAAACTCTTGAGAAAAAGTTTCATAATTTTTAAAACAATTTTGCTATTTTAAATAAATTATGCAAAAACAAATGAATTAAATGAAAATAAAAATGAATTTAAACTGAATTAATGAGAAGTCAACAGATCTGATGGTCTGGATTCAAACAAAAACACGCGCGCATTGACCTGGCGCCAAATCCCACGGCCAGCATTCAAACTCAGCTAATCAATGCTTATGCCCTAATCCCACCGTTAATTACTTTCAGGTGACCGGAACAGTGTTCCGGTCATCTTCTCCGTTCATCCCAAAGTTCAATCTCACTCCATACGCTTCCAAAATGAAATCTAAGCACACAGGAGTGAACCCCACTCACTCACGAATCAAAACCCCAAATCAAAACAAATTTATTTTTCCTACAAAGGCTGAATCGAATCAATCTATTTCTAGGGCAAAAAGTTTCAGAAGCATGGTAAACTCTCATCTCTCCACCATTTTCAAAACTAAAGACATATTCATGATCAGGAAGGCATATAGAACAACTTAAGAACTTAAAAAATGATTTCTGGAAAAAATGTTCTTGAGCTACCTGAGTTTCGAAGCTTTCAATCCAGCAACTTTCTGCCCTCTCCCTTTGATGCAATCCACTCTACTTGGTCCCCTGATGATCCTTGAATGCTTAGAAGGAGTTTATGTTGGCTGGTTAAGGAGTTTGAACAGCTTCTGCTCAAGCTCAGTTGAAAATGGTGATGGTGATTCAGGCTGTTTCAGGCATGGGTGTGGGGTTCTTTATGACCAGTGTGATGAATGGAGAAGGTTTATGAAGTTTGTTCAAGTGTTTGGGAGCTGTGGCATGTGATTCGAAAGTTTCTGCTTTGGGGGGTGAAAAATGGAAGAGTGATGTTCTTGCTTGGTTCAGGCCTAAGTCTTGTTGGTTTTGGCTCAGTGAAGCAAGGTGAGTTGATCAATGGATTTGGTTTTTGTGTTTGTGAGTTGTGGAGACAGATTCGAAGAGAAAATGCAAAATGGAGTGAGTTTGTGTATGTCTTGCTAGGGCTTGTTTCAGGCTGGCTCCTTATGTGAAATGGCTAGCAAAATGGATAGTATAAACAACTCCAATTGGTCAGATGATGTGACCTGGCCTGCTGTGATAGGTAAGTTCACTTTTGCAAAATGTCAACTTTTTAGTAAGAGAGGCATGGGCTTGGTTCTAGGCAGGTACATGTGTGTGGGCTGGCGCAGCATGGTGTGGAAGAGAGGCTAGGAAGGTTCAGCATGCTAGGCACCAAGTGGGTGAAGTGTGATGAGTGGTTTTGCAACTTGCTTACTTTTGAAACCTCATGAAAATCTCTTGTTTTGCCAACCATGAACATGTGATCTTTTGGTTCAATTCTGATTTTTAGAACTCATGTGATGTTTGTGCATTGGTTTGATGTGAACTAGAAGTCACAAATGGCCTTGATACATGATTTTGCAAATTTTCCAATTGGTGCATATCTTGAAAATTAGTGATTTTTGCCAACTTTGTCACACCATAACTTTTGATCCAAAATGAATTAGGTCATGTTCTTGTACTTTTTGAAAAGGGAAAAATGTGTTCTACAACTTTCATGACCAAAGTTTTTTTCATTTGAAGCATTTTTGGATCAAAAAGCAAGGTTTGAAAAGTGACCTAGATTGACAAATTCCTTAAAAGTCAACCATGCCCTAAAAAGTCAACTTTGCAAAAACTTCAAATTCTTGATTTTTGTGAACTTCAACCCTCTTCCATGATCAAATAAAGATCATATACACTCAAAATGATGAAGATCACCCCTTGGTTGGGTCATTGGGGGCCTCAGATGCCCTGATTTTGCACTGACTTGTCCAGAAAGTCAACCTTTGATCAGATGACTTCCCCATGGAATTTCTTCATGAAAATTGATATGCATACTCCCTATACCATATAGAGACCAATGGAAACAAGAATGACCAAAAAAATTGGAGTTATGGCCTCTGAAACCAAAACCCTAATTTCAGGTCAACTGTGCAGTCAAACTTGGCTCTGCATCCATACCAATCCCAGTTCTTGTGATTCTTTGGCATTCTTGACTTTGAGAGGATGTAATATGACACTCGAACACACATGGATCCCTTTGAAGTGATTGATGGCCTTTGGGGTGGCTCAAGAGGCTCTTGGATTGCTCAGATCACAAACCCTAGGTGCAGATGACTTTGAATCTATGCAGTGAATCAAAAATGAGATATGAGATGATATGATCGTGTTTATGCATATGAAATGATCACAAGCCATGGTGTGAATGGGTGAGGGCAAATTTGGGGTGTTTACAGTAGCCATTGACTATTTTACCAAGTAGGTTGAAGCAGCTTTTTATGCAAATGTTACAAGGCAAGTGGTAGCCCGATTTCTGAAGAGAGACATCATCTGTCGATACGGAGTTCCCGAGCGAATCATTACTGATAATGGTTCCAACTTAAACAACAAAATGATGGCAGAGCTATGCCGGGACTTCAAGATCCAACACCACAATTCTTCTCCTTACAGGCCAAAGATGAATGGCGCTGTTGAGGCAGCTAATAAGAATATCAAGAAGATTGTGCAAAAGATGGTAGTCACCTACAAAGATTGGCATGAGATGCTACCATTTTCCTTGCATGGGTACCGCACGTCAATCAGAACATCCACTGGGGCAACACCGTATCAGCTTGTGTATGGTATGGAAGCAGTCCTACCAGTTGAAGTTGAATTACCCTCCCTACGGGTACTGATGGATGTTAAGCTGAACGAAGCAGAATGGGTCCGGTCCCGATACGAACAACTGAGTCTGATCGAAGAGAAAAGATTGGCTGCAATCTGTCATGGGCAGTTGTATCAGAAGAGAATGAAGAAATCCTTCGATCAGAGAGTCAGGCTCCAAGAGTACCAAGTAGGAGATCTTGTGCTGAAAAGACTCCTCCCTCCTCATACAGACCACAGGGGCAAGTGGACTCCAAACTATGAAGGGCCATTCGTGGTAAAGAAAGTTTTCTCTGGTGGAGCACTGATGCTCAGCACCATGGATTGTGAAGACTTCCCGTCCCCTGTGAATTCAGATGCAGTTAAAAAATACTTCGCATAAAAATGACCCGCTGGACATAAAAACAGAATGTAAGTCCAGGCAAAAATAGGGCATCCCGGCGAGTCAAAGACAGAATAAAAGACTCGGGCAAAAATAAGGGAAAATAAACAAAAAGATGTACACCCGCTGAGTTGAAAAGCCGCATTGGACAACTCAGGCAAAAATGGGTATCCCGATGGATTGAAAACCCGAGAGGGCGATCCATGCAAAATAAGGGAATAAGCGAACAACTGCATTCTGAATTCATCTGTATCACTTACAACTTGGTAAACTTCGAAAGGATCAAGCCTCTTTCAGAATCAGCCTTCTTCAGAAAGCAAGACGAGAAGAACGTCAAAAGTCATACGAGTCATAGCCAAAGGGAAGCTCCTTGAAGCGTCATCAACATTGCCAACACCCTTTTGTTTCTCAATTTGTAACAATCTCCTCATTTTGGGGGATCTGTTTCTTTGACTGTATCTTGCCAATTCAGGGCATACGAATTAATAAAATCAGATTTTTAGTCATGTCTCGTCTCGTGCATTTTACTTTCGTTTGCAAAACGTCTGATGTCTTTAAGATGCTGATTGCATAAATACAGATGCGCCTTTCTGAAACTACATGCTTGCATGAAATATATTTACTCCCGGGAGTGTCTGAACTCTTATGTCAGAATCCGGTAAGGGATACCTCGGGATTACATGTGCGTTTCTTGCCTTTGCAGGATTGCAGGTATTCAAAATGCAGTATGGGGCATATAAACTTCTCCCCAGCTGAGTTGCCACTTGTTACTTCCCCCAGCCGAGGTGCCAATCATTCTTCCTCAGCCAAGTACAAAAACCAGGGAACCACTTCCCCACAGAGTCTCAGCCTCCATCCAGAAGAGCAGCACGAAGGAATCACAACAGAGTGATGAAAGCTTCTACAAACCCCAGCTGGGTCCTTCATCTACTGGAATAGGTTTATCATTGACCCATTTCCCCAAGCAGAATCATCCCATCAGATCTACCAATGATCTCATCCCCAGCTGGGATGCCCATTTCAAACAGATCAACCAGAGATCTTCGCAGCAGCGGGATCCGAGTCCCAGATCAATATCTTTTGCATAATCATAGCATTCGCATCATATTCACCCCACAAAGCGTAGCATTCCGTCTAATACGGAGCATTACGGCAAAAATCAAACATGTTGCATAATCATAAGTCGTGGTCTGAATCAAACACTTGTGAATAATAGCAACCCATCAACGATATACAGAATGCTCCCCCTATCCCCAGCAGAGAGCTAGAGCTAAGGCAGTTGCCTCACACTCACCAATAACAATACACACTCCTTTTTGACACCCGTCCATGTCATCATTCCCCAGCAAAAATCCAAAGCGTCCCCTTTGCACTCCTAAACACATATACATATATACAACTTTCTTGACGCCCGTCCGTGTCACCATCCCCAGCATAATCACCCAAACACTTTTGTAAAGCATATACTTGTATAAAACCCTCTTGACACTTGTCCGTGTCACTCTCTCCAGCAGTTTAAACACTCAATTATACACCACTCATACTCATTACTCCCATATGCAGATGCTCGTTTGTATCTTGTATATATCACTCAAATCCCCGCTGATTCGACACTCGTCCGTGTTCTTTGTTAACCCGTTGGTACTCGTCCGTATCATCATCTCAGAACATGCGTCAAGCGTTTGTTTCTACCTGATACTCGTCCGTATCACAGTCCTAAGGATGCTCGTCCGCATCTTTAATCCATACACTGTGTCAAACACTCTCGCCTTTTTGAATTTAGACACTCGTTTGTGTCTACTTTTCCCCGGAAGAGTCCCCTCAGAATCAACACTCGTCTGTGTTCTTTGTTAACCAGTTGATACTCGTATGTATCATCATCTCTGAACACGTGTCAGTATTTGTTTCTGTAACACCCCCAAATTTGCCCTCTCATTTTCATATTTAGCATATCACTTTGCATTTTGCATAGCATTTTGCATTCATAGTTTCATGAAATAATCAAAAACATTGCATCATAACCATCACAGCAGGGGCATAGGTTTGTGATCAGTGAACAAAGCAACTGAAGGCTATACAAAGGCTATCAAAGGACCACAAAGCTTTTCAACCTTGTGTAAATGGTCCACAATATCCTACAAGTATTCACTTGAAGCCACAAGTCCTATACAGAGGTGTTATGATCAAGGGAGGCAAGCAATGCAACGTCTCCCAACAAAAAGGAGTCAGATGAGGGTTTCTAATGAACTGGGCTTATCAATGAGACTTTGGTCCAAGCATGGTTTCATGGTTCTCTACATGATGTCAAGTACCTATGGTTCAAATTTCACCATTGGACTCATTTTGGAAGGCCCTCAATTGTTCAGTTGATTGAAAATCAGAAAATTGGAGAAAAGTCAACCAGGATGAGTAAAAGGTCAACTCTTGAATTTTTGGGATCAAAATCATGAAATTATGATCACAAGGCTCTTAGGGACCAATTTGAATCAAGAGAGAATGGAAAAAATCAAGAAAACTAAAACTTACCATTTTTGGAAAGTTTGGGTTTCCAAAAATGGCAAGTTTTGGTCACTGTTGTAGCCACTTCAAGAGAGGTTTTTTCCCAAAAAAAAAAGTCCTATGAAAATTATACCTTGAGAAAATGAAAGAGGACATCCTAAGCTTCAAAACCATAGGTGGAACTCCTTCATAGGATCAAAATTGAGAAAGATATGACCGTTCAAAGTTTGAAAAAAAAACAAGGCAATACAGCAGGATGAATCGATTCATCCATGTATGAATCGATTCATAAAACTATTATGAATCGATACATCCATGTATGAATCGATTCATAATGCATTTTTTTGCTAAAATTAGCTTTCTCTTCAGTATGTATCGATGCATAACCTTATGAATCGATTCATGATGCTGTTTTTTGCCATTTTGCTGCTGTTTTTGATGCAAAACAAGGGGGAATGCTATGCTATCTTTGGGGTTGAACGTGGAAATGATTGGTACACATTCTATAGCTCATTTAGCTTCACTTTGGCCTCAATTCAAGCTTCACCATTGCTGCTACATCAAAGTGGTCTTCACCACAAATGTTCATGAGCTAGAGTACACTAGATTCATTGGTTTCAAGCTGAATTATGCCATTGATCCTTGTTACATCAGCAAGTTATCATTGAATGTATGCAGGTCCATTTTAATTGTTGTGCATCCCACAAACTAGAGAGCAAACTCAAGCTGAAATCCTTGAACTACTAAGCTTGTGTTCCACTTCACTAATCTCCATCATAAGCTTCATGGTGTTGTATGCATTAGATTGGTTCTAATTGAAGAAAGTTCTAGAAATCCAGCTGGCATAACTGTCCCAACTAACTTCACTCACTTAACTCACTTCACTCAGTTAACCAAGGCTTGTTAACTCTGGTTCTAACTGTTAACTAGAGGTTCAAGGCTCTATATAAGGAGGAGTGGTGCTAGAGTGCAAGGTTCAGCTTCATTCTTCACTAAAATCACACCAAATTCTCCAAGTTTTCTCTGCATTTTCTCTGCAAAATCACTGCATTTGGAAGGATCAAGCCTCCATAACCATAGCATTGATCTTCTCCTTCATTGTGCTTCATCTAACACCATTCATAGAGCATTTTTCATGGAGTTTTGAAGCTGAAATTTTGGAGTTACTTCTTCTGAATTTTCTGCATTTTTGCTTCCATACTCCTTGGTCTTCATCTACAACACTTCAATCTTCATCAAGTCATCATCAACATCAAGATTTGAAGCTTATTCATGGAGTTTATGGCTTGAATCCTCCAAAATTTACTTCTGAATTTTTCTGCATATTCACTAATTACTCAAGATTCTTCACCAACAAAGTGTTTATTTCACTTCACAAAGAATCAATCTCAATCAAGGAAGCCGTAGGAACCTCCTCTCTGGTTTTCTTCAACAAAATTCAGCACTACATTTCAGGTTTCATATTCAATTCTTCTGACATGAATTCTTATTTTTCTTGTTGTTTTATGTTGATTGAAGCTCAATAGGAGCAGTGCTTGTGCTGGCTAGTTGATATGCACCCTAGGTGCTTAGATTCAATTGTTAGGTTGATTCTTGTGAGCTTCGATTTGCATTGTTTGTGAACCTTAGGAGAAAACTAAGCCTAGGTTAGTGATGTGCTTGAGGAGACGAATCTATCCATGGTCTCATTTTTCAATTTGGTGAACATTTGTCCAAGCCCTAACCGGAGAGTGATCGGAGAAGATGACCGGAGTTTAGCTCCGGTGACCGGAATAGTGAGTCTAGCATTAGGATGAGAACATGTCACAACCGTTAGATCAGTTTCCATCCAGTGCACCAAAATCTGCCACCACATTAAGGAACATGTGCCAACCATGTGCCATCATTTATGAAGAGTTTTTTTTAGACCACTATCTGCACCCCTGCATGTGTGAGTCCAGCCCAATTCAGTTCATTTTTTTTCACTTCCTGCACCTCCCTTCATTTCTTTTATTTCTCTTTCCTATTTTTGTTTTCATATAATTCAGTTTGACTTTAATCCATTAAAAATAGTTCTATTCATCTAAAAATTCTCAAATAAATCATGGATATTCCTTTTGTTTCTAGTTTTTTTATCATATTTTTATTTTATTTTTTCATTGATCCACGTGCCAGAATTAAATCTCCATTGTGCATAGCTTCTTTTGCTTCTTTTCTTGACCAGTCTGTCTTGTTTATTTTCTACAGCTTTCAATATTTGGAGTTTTGATCCCATTTTTTTTGAATTGTGTTCCTGAGATCTTGTAGTTTTCATGTGATTTTTCTCAGAATTTTTAGAAAATTATTTCTGGAGTTTTGGTCTGGTATCTTGTGATGTAAGTTTTCTGTCCTAACTTGTGTTCTTGCCATCATTTGGCCTAGTTCCTTTCTGAATTTTTGTAAATCCTTTTGGCAAATTAATATGATATGTTTGAAGATAATTTGGTTTCAGTTGTAGAATTTTTAGATGGCTGGTTGATTATTTGTGGATTTTTGTTCTCACCTTGTCCCATTTTGCTTCTTTTGGTTTATTAGACCTCTTATAGGCTTAGAAGGGCACTTGTGCCAACTTCTTCTTCTTATTTGGGGTTCCTTTGGGGTGTGGGTACATTCCTGGTCCTAGGATAGGTCTTGTTTCTTCTGGATTTTTAGGTTTTCTTCTTATTTAAGTCATTCGTTTCTTTAAGGGTTTAAATTCCATATTTTGGTTTCGTTGCTTCTATTTTGACATTGTTTGGTATTGTGTGACTTCTCTCTTCATCTTGCTGGCCTCCTAAGCCATTCTTTATATCATTTTGATTCTGGTTTTGAACTTTGTGCTTGTATTCATTTGTGCATGCTAACCTTGCAGGGGCTATGGTAAGTGTGAGATGTGGGAATTGAGTTCCACATCTCCAATTCTCATCTCTTCCTTTTATGTTTATGTGAACTAACTCTCTTTTGTTGGGCCTAGGCCTTTCTCATCCCTTCTTCTTTTCTTCTTTCCTTCTTCATTAGGGTAGAAACCACACTAACCCTTAGGACATCTATGCATGTTAACACTTAGGATTATTTTAGTCCCCCTTTAGAATTTTTCCTTTGAGATCCTTTTGGTTCTTTTTCTCTTCTCATCTCATAACTCTAAAAAACACTTTAATGTGAAGTGATGTCTTGATCCATAGCCTTATCCCATGAGGTATGCTTGTAGTCTTCCCATCTTGGGATAGTACAAGTTTACCTTGTGATGCACAAGTCTGATCAAGGTATCTTCTTCATAAAGAAAAGCATAAAAAACACTTCTTCATCTGTAAATACCAAAACACTTAATAATTCAACAAGTTAGTGAGCCTAAGCCCTAATCTTTGGGATCAAGTTTTGGGGATCTTCTCCTTACTTGAGTATGCTTGTTCTATTATTCCATCTTGGAATGTAGTGACAAGTGCACATTCCATTGGTGAGAGCTTAAGTTCACTTCCTTGTGACACACTCATAAAAGCTTCATAAAATACACAAACCAACAATAAGCGTCTTTCCTTCGGGATTTCTTTTCTCATCTCCTTCGCTCCGTCCGCGAACTTGCTCCTACTTGTCATTTTGCAAGACGGTTACGCACTCGTCGTCCGAGTCTGCAACACCTGAGCAATGGCATAGGCAGTTCAAGCCTTAATTCACAAGCAATTTCCCTTTGTTACCCCTAGTTAGGGGAACTACGGCGTCTCTGATCCTCATTACCCTGATGAGGTACGTAGGCAGCGGGGTAGGGCCCGTTCGAGCACAATCTTTATTTTCCCTACATTTTTTCCTTTTCATTTCTTATTCATTTCCTTTCTCAGTTTTCTTTTCCAGTTCATTTTCTTTTCTTTTGCAGCAGTTTTCATACCTTCACCCTTTGAAATAGTTTCTTTTGCGAGCGTGGATCCCGTCGGGTACGGCGGACGATCTGGGTGCTAATACCTTCCCAGGTCGTAACCGACTCCCGAGCTCAGTCTCTTTGGTTCGTAGGACCTGTGTCCTTCCTCTTTCTTTCTTCTGGTTTGTGCAGCATTACCATTCCCTTTCTTCGGGATAAAAATGCCTGGCTGGCGACTCTATTCTTTTTTCCGCGCCACTTTCGCGTTTGTACTAGGATGAAAATCCCGGGAGCGACAGCTGGCGACTCTGCTGGGGACTGCACACCAGATAATCTCTGGTTCCCCTGTGAGTCTCTCCTAGCGCTTGTTTGTTTCTGTTTCATTGGGTGATGTTTTGTTTGTTGTGGCTTGTTGTATGTTATTGTTGTTTATTTACAGCTTTCTTTACAGCTTTATTTACAGTTTTCAGTATTTATTTACTGCATCATGTATATACTGGACTGTCTGGACTGGTTTTCTTTGGTGGGATGGGTGTTACTGGTTCTTGAGAGATATGAGCCAAGTACCCGGCTCGAGTGCACCATAGGACTTAGAGTGGTTCCACTTTGGCCTCATGAGATCTTGTCATGGGGGTAGTAGTGAGTTCCACACCCAGGTTGCGATTGTCTTGGAAATGTCTTGATTTGGGGATCTTCCTCTCTCATTACATAACCCTGACAGTTATGTGCAGCTGGGGACCGATCATTGAGAACCTTGTGGAAACATCCCTCTTTAGTGATGACAATGGCAGCCCACGTTTCGTGGCAAACCCATTCGCATCTGAGGGCCCACCTAGGTATCGCATAGGATGACCTTGTTTCCCGGACTCAGCTGAGGCCTCCCTGCGTAGTATATAATGCCAAACCGATTCCCTGATTTGGTCATGAGCCATTTCTCGGAGATGGTGACAGTATTATTGCTACGTGGCTTTGAGAGTCCGTGATGTCTGACCCGGAGCTTTTTACCCGTGAGATTGGGAGGGGTTTACAGGTTTGCAGGAACCCTTGACCTCAACATACCCTTCATCATCAGTGTGATCTTGTGTTTTGGTCCGGTTATTATAATCCTGGAGTTCTTGATCCTTGGTTTTGAGTTCTTATCAGATGGTTATTATTCAGAGGACATATATCATCAGATACTTGGTTCTCAGCTCAGTGTTCCGTATTCAGACAGATACCAGTTCTCGATCACTTGCCAGCTGCATACATACTATCATGGCATTTTAGCATACATGTTCAGTTATTTCCGAGAATCCCATACCTGAATTATTGTTGTTGGATTTTTGTATCATAATGTGGATCCAAGTAGATAGATTCTTTGGAAATAACTGAATATGGCATTTCATACCATTTGCATTGCATTTCTGTTTCACAGGCAGGGCTCATCCGTTCTTTGTTCACCATCCACAGTTGAGACTCTAGTTCTCGGATCAGACTTGAAGCAACTTTTGAGAAGATCATGGACCCTGGAGAGCAAATCCAGTCTGCAAGTGTTGGGTTGACAAAAGATCAGTGGGACCAACTTTTGGAGGCTATGATGACTTTGGCAAGGCAGGATGACCGTAATTCCGCTCAAGCTCAGCCTGTACAGACCCCTGTTGGGAATCCAGATGTTCAAGAGCGCCAGGTCGCCCGAAGTGGACATTCTTCTTCTGTTGATGCGGCAGATTATCACAGTTTCGCTTTCACTATGCTAGATCCCCAAGAGGCAATCCCTGTGGTGAGATTCCCAGATCCGCGAATTGTGGAGAGGGAAGAGAGATTTCGTGTGTTGGAGGAAGAGATCAAAGCCCTTCAAAATCGTAATGTCATTGATCTAAGTGCTACAAGCATGTGTTTGGTGCATGGCCTGGTAATACCTCCAAAGTTCAAAGTACCGAAGTTTGAAAAGTACAAAGGGGATAGTTGTCCAAGACAGCATTTGGTAAGATTTTGCAGAAGGATGGCCTCACATGAGCATAATGACAAATTGATGATTCATTGTTTCCAATATAGTCTGAGTGAGGCATCGTCGAATTGGTATATGCAGTTAGAGAGCAGTCGTATTCAGTCATGGTCAGACCTAGCCAATGCATTTGTGAAGCAGTATGACTACAATCTTTACAGGGCTCTTAGCCGCATGGATTTGCAAGTTTTATCCCAAGGAGATGGTGAATCTTTCAGAGAGTATGCCCAGAGGTGGAGAGAAGTAGCTGCTCGGGTGCAACCCCCACTCTCAGACAGAGAGTTGGTTGATCTTTTCATAGAGACCTTACAGGGGCAGTACTTGGAGAGGTTGAGTGGCAGTGGAACTTCGAGTTTCTCGGACTTGGTGATAGTTGGAGAACGCATTGAGAGTTTTATTAAGATGGGAAAGATCCAAGGCATTTCAGATAGCTCAGCTGAAGAGAATGAATCTGTTGTCAGTTCCCAAGATAAGGATGTGATTGATGCAATCTGGGAAGATCCTCAAACTCCATTGACTTATCCACATTACCCAGGCATTTCAACTGCTCAGAGTCAGCAACATTATGAAGACATATGTCAGATATCAGTTAATAGTGAACCTCCCCAGTATCAACAACGACCATGCCAACAGAAGAATACTCCGCAAAGGCGTCGTTACTACACTAAGAGATCCAGAAGGTGTTTCGATCCATTGCCAGTACCATACAGTCAAATACTCCCATGCCTGATCGATAGTGGATTGATAGTGCCGAAGAAACCGGGTCCGGTACCTTTTCCATATCCACCAAGTTTTGATCCCAATGTTCAATGTGGTTTCCACGGCAACGCACCAGGGCATTCAGATGAAGAATGCAAGCCTCTCAGGGATAAGGTTCAAGATTTGATTGAGTCTGGGTTGATTTCAGTGACGCCTCAAGGCATTCAAGTTAACAAGTCTCCGTTTGGTCATGTGGGTTCGTCAGCTCATGTTATGGAGGAATTTATTGAAGATATATGTGAAGGTGATTCTCAGTTTGATTCTGAAGAGCGGCTGTGTACCTCACTTTGATCCCTTTTGAGGGGAACTACGTCGCTCTGATTCTTCATTGGTTTTTGGTCAATGGAGATACGTAGGCAGAAGATCGTCAGGTCTTTCCGAGCAACCTTAGGTGTCAAAATTATGTGGCAATTTCATCTCAGTGTCACTCTTCTCTTCAGACGTCTTGTGAATGTTTGAACGTCGAAAGCTTCAGGTCAGAATAATGGGGAATGAAGTATGGTGCTGACATGTTGTCAGCGGATTGAAGACTGTAGATCTTATCAAGAAAAGCTGCTGACAACTGAAAGTATTCAAGATCAACAAGTCCAGACGGAGTCAAGTCTCCTCAACAATGGCATTGCTCAGCTTCTTTACTGCATTTTCATGCGTCGCTTTTATATGTTTGTTTGAACATTTGTATGCTTGCATGAAACTTGTTTGTTTTGAATGATAATTAATGAAATGCACATGTTTTTCTTGAAGTAATTAATTCGTATTTTTACTTATAATTTTGCATGTGCATTGCAATACCAACTGTTGTTCTTAAATTCTGTGATGGAGGATGACGAAATGAAAACGCAAAAATCTCCAATTGAGTGCTCTTGAATAAGACCCTGTTGACGATGTACAGGCATTGTTTCAAATTCCCAAACACCGGAGATATAAGGGAGATAAACCTTTGATAACCCCTTTGAGCCTTGAAGTAGGAGTTTCTTGTCACATGAAAAAACCCTTACATTTAACCCGGGGCAGGGTAGGTGTCAGCTAGTTGGACCAGACGTTCACGCTTCCATAAATGAGTGTATCTGAGGATCCCTAACATTTCATTGTACCAAATCAAGAGGTCTAAATACCGAAAACCACCATGGTTATTCTTCATCGACTGAAAAGTGAGACAGTCACGACCCTTACAAAACAGTCAAGACAAACAGTGTCACACAATTTGTTCAAAACGAAAAGAAAAAGAAAAAAAAAGAAATAAATAGCCCGCTAAGTCAAAGCTTGAAAACAAGCAACTTAGGCAAAAATTAGGGCATCCCGCTGGACTACAATTGCAATAATTCACAAGAATCAGTCCAGGCAAAAGTTAGGGATAAGCAAAAAATGAAACAAAAACGAAAAAATGGAAAGGATTACATGAGAAATATCCTTAAGCAAGAACAAGTCGTGTGATGCAAGCACAAAAGACAATAGGGGTGATTGTTACTCCAACAACCTCAATGGTGCTTAAACTGTTAGAGTAATGGTTCCTCAATCAATACGAAACCCTTAGGAAAGGTGAGCGTTTGCGAAAACTAGCTGAACATAGGAATGGAAGGACATCACGAAGAGGGGTGGGCACAAATAAGAATTGAGCCTATATCTTTGTTTCTATAACCGTGAACCAGGCCACGATACAACCCTTAAAAGTCCTAATTGAAGCAGGGTTAATTCGAGAGCGTGTCGTCATGAGATATCGTTCCTGACTCCTACGAGTTGTGCTAAAAGACCCTTGTTGGTATTGCATATGCATGTTCATTTCATAAAAAATATTATACTGTCTTAACCAGTGATTCATTCATAAATGACATCTTTTCAATAAAAGCTTCAAGATTAACATGTGTTGCATTAGAATTTTCATTCTCAGAATAAAACATTTTCTGCTTGCATACATTTGTTTAGCATCAAAGAAGTTCACATCTGGAACCTCAGTCTAGAAGCTTAATCTTGCCAAGTTGAGAAGGCGGAAACTTCGGAAGGACATTCATGTCAAGGGGCACTTTTCCAAGAAACTTCGTTGAATAGGACCTTTTCCAACCAGTTGGGTTAAAGGTAGCCAATCTGGGGCAATAACGTCGATCAATCTCTTCAACAGCCAATCTGGGGCAATCATTTCGAGATTTAAATCTCTCACAGAGTAGTTAGCATGGGTGTTTTCTCCAAAGCAAGGCTCATACTGGGGCAGCTCACCCTAGAAGAACTAGAAGTTACTCTCTCTAGAAGACAGTCGATCAGACGCACCTACCCAAGGTTCAGAATACTAGGGCAGAACACCTCATAATGATGCAAGATCTTGGGGAAAATTCCTCCATGGACCATACAGTTTGAAGTGGTTACTTCGAGATATTCAAGAGTTTGAAAACACTGAAGCATTTCAGATGCTAGGTTTCTGTAAAATCCTCTTGAGATAATATTACGGTATGCCAGACCGTTCCCAGAATGAATGTCTGATGATTTATCCCAGTAGGGTGCTTCCCTAGTCAGAGAACTTATCCGCAATTGTTATGGTTTCTTCATCATACACGGCTAAAGTCCAATAGTCATTGGCATCTTCACGGTTAAAGTCCAATCTTTGTTGGCATCTTTTCAACTATGACTAGTTGGCATCTATATGCGTTCAGTCTCCCACTTCAGCTGAGTGTGGCAATCTTCACTTTGATTTGCTTCGACTCTCGAGTCGATATCATTGCTTCTGTTTTCTCAACCCTCGAGTTGATGTTGTTTTGTTCTCTTCGACCCTCGAGTCGATATCATCGCTTCTGTTTTCTCAACCCTCGAGTTGATGTTGCTTTGTTATCCTCGACCCTTGAGTCGATATTGTTGCTTGCATTTTCCTCGACCCTCGAGTCTATGTTGCTATTTTATTCCATCAACCCTCGAGTTGATGTTGCTTTGTTATCCTCGACCCTTGAGTCGATATTGTTGCTTTCATTTTCCTCGACCCTCGAGTCGATGTTGTTGACGTTTTTTTCCAACCCTCGAGTTGATATTGTTGTGTTCTCTTCGACCCTTGAGTCGATATTTCCGTTTCTTACGACCCTTGAGTCGATATCATAGTCTCCACTTCTTCAACCCTTGAGTTGATACCCAGTGAGTCTGTCATAAAAGAAAATTCAAAAATCATATCATCCTGGCTCAGCCACACTGGATTCATTTATGCCCGGGGCAGGTATGCATATCTTTGTGCTTACAGGGCACAGTATTTCGCAGTGACACGAGGTTTTCAGGAATCCTTGCGAGACAAATTCTTCCATAGTCTATACAGTCTGGGGCAGTTATGTCAAGATTCGGCGAATCTCTAAAGAGTTTGAAGACTTGGACATTTTGGATGTCAAGTCTTTTGTAAAATCCTCTTAGGTTGATCTTCAAGCAGTCAACTAGTCCAGAAAATGCAAGAGGTCACTAGATGATATTCCCCACAGAGTTAATATTGGATTTTCATCTCTGTCCGTGAAATATTTCCCAGCAAAGTTGCCGTACTTTTGGGTATTTGATGATACAGCCAGGTATTCATCACCTCAGTCAGAGTTGAGTGTCCAGACCTCTTGACTTGTCTTCCCCCGCAGAGTTGTATCTCTTGTGGCCAATCAGGCATTTGTTTACCGCTCGTCTGCGTTCTTCAACACTCGTCTGTGTTATCCCTAAGCAGAGTTCTCACCAACAGGGGAATATCATGCTTCATTGCTGCTCGTCTGCATCTTTCAACACTCGTCTGTGTTGACCTTTTGGTATTGCTCGTTTGCTTCCCCCAGCAGTGGTTTATGATTACCTTGATTTTGCTCGTCTGCAGTTTCAAACATTCGTCTGTGTTTGGTTATATCAGTTGCCGTTTGCTCGTCTGCAATTTCCAGCACTCGTCTGTGCTTTGAGATGTAATATTTTTGCTGTTGACTCCTCAACATTTATCTGTGTTCTGATATGGTATTTGTTGTTGCTCGTCTGCAACTTCTCAACACTCGTCTGTGTTGTAGAATCTCATATGCGGTTGCTCGTCTGCAACTTTCCAGCACTCGTCTGTGTTTGGTATGCCTGATATTTGTGGTACTCGTCTGTATCATTGCCTGAAGCACTCGTCTGTGTTTCTCAGATCATCGTCTGATACTCGTTTGTATCATTGACCCATAACACTTGTCTGTGTTATCTTGATGATCATCCAATACTCGTCTGTATTGAAGAGGTTTCAAATCCTGACAGTGGGAATTAAATGTCAAAATGGTTACCGGTCCTGGCGTAACAGGTAAATCCGAAGGAGGCTCGTCTGTCTCAGGCACCAATTATTGTTGTTGCTGCACCTGGCGTCACAGGTTTGCTAAGAAGACTCGTCTGTCTTGTACCATATATCCGCGGATAATATATGAAGAAGGTTCGTCTACCTTGATTGCATGTCTATCCCACAGACTTAAGTGCATTACCGGTCCTGGCGTAACAGGTAAATCCGAAGGAGACTCGTCTGTCTCATGCTATATGCATTGTTTTGAGGACTTGTATGTCCAGCTCCTGGCGTCACAGGATTGTTTGAAGACTCGTTTGTCTCATGCTATATGCATTGTTATTGAGGACTCGTCTGTCCAGTTCCTGGCGTCACAGGATTGTTTGAAGACTCGTCTGTCTTAGCACTCTTATTCCAGATATCAGTTTTAACTTGGAAGAAGCTCGTCTGCTTTTTCTCTCCTTCAGCCACCAAAGCGTAATTTGGTTGGGTTTATTTCCCGATGTTGCATTCTTCGTCAGAGTGCAAATTTCTGGTCTTCTTGGTATTCAATCACAGTTTATCTTGAATGGTCAATAGCTCGTGCTACCGTCCTTTTCAGATTAACAGATGATTGAATAGGGGCAGCTGTAACACCCCCAAATTTGCCCTCTCATTTTCATATTTAGCATATCACTTTGCATTTTGCATAGCATTTTGCATTCATAGTTTCATGAAATAATCAAAAACATTGCATCATAACCATCACAGCAGGGGCATAGGTTTGTGATCAGTGAACAAAGCAACTGAAGGCTATACAAAGGCTATCAAAGGACCACAAAGCTTTTCAACCTTGTGTAAATGGTCCACAATATCCTACAAGTATTCACTTGAAGCCACAAGTCCTATACAGAGGTGTTATGATCAAGGGAGGCAAGCAATGCAACGTCTCCCAGCAAAAAGGAGTCAGATGAGGGTTTCTAATGAACTGGGCTTATCAATGAGACTTTGGTCCAAGCATGGTTTCATGGTTCTCTACATGATGTCAAGTACCTATGGTTCAAATTTCACCATTGGACTCATTTTGGAAGGCCCTCAATTGTTCAGTTGATTGAAAATCAGAAAATTGGAGAAAAGTCAACCAGGATGAGTAAAAGGTCAACTCTTGAATTTTTGGGATCAAAATCATGAAATTATGATCACAAGGCTCTTAGGGACCAATTTGAATCAAGAGAGAATGGAAAAAATCAAGAAAACTAAAACTTACCATTTTTGGAAAGTTTGGGTTTCCAAAAATGGCAAGTTTTGGTCACTGTTGTAGCCACTTCAAGAGAGGTTTTTTCCCAAAAAAAAAAGTCCTATGAAAAGTATACCTTGAGAAAATGAAAGAGGACATCCTAAGCTTCAAAACCATAGGTGGAACTCCTTCATAGGATCAAAATTGAGAAAGATATGACCGTTCAAAGTTTGAAAAAAAAACAAGGCAATACAGCAGGATGAATCGATTCATCCATGTATGAATCGATTCATAAAACTATTATGAATCGATACATCCATGTATGAATCGATTCATAATGCATTTTTTTGCTAAAATTAGCTTTCTCTTCAGTATGTATCGATGCATAACCTTATGAATCGATTCATGATGCTGTTTTTTGCCATTTTGCTGCTGTTTTTGATGCAAAACAAGGGGGAATGCTATGCTATCTTTGGGGTTGAACGTGGAAATGATTGGTACACATTCTATAGCTCATTTAGCTTCACTTTGGCCTCAATTCAAGCTTCACCATTGCTGCTACATCAAAGTGGTCTTCACCACAAATGTTCATGAGCTAGAGTACACTAGATTCATTGGTTTCAAGCTGAATTATGCCATTGATCCTTGTTACATCAGCAAGTTATCATTGAATGTATGCAGGTCCATTTTAATTGTTGTGCATCCCACAAACTAGAGAGCAAACTCAAGCTGAAATCCTTGAACTACTAAGCTTGTGTTCCACTTCACTAATCTCCATCATAAGCTTCATGGTGTTGTATGCATTAGATTGGTTCTAATTGAAGAAAGTTCTAGAAATCCAGCTGGCATAACTGTCCCAACTAACTTCACTCACTTAACTCACTTCACTCAGTTAACCAAGGCTTGTTAACTCTGGTTCTAACTGTTAACTAGAGGTTCAAGGCTCTATATAAGGAGGAGTGGTGCTAGAGTGCAAGGTTCAGCTTCATTCTTCACTAAAATCACACCAAATTCTCCAAGTTTTCTCTGCATTTTCTCTGCAAAATCACTGCATTTGGAAGGATCAAGCCTCCATAACCATAGCATTGATCTTCTCCTTCATTGTGCTTCATCTAACACCATTCATAGAGCATTTTTCATGGAGTTTTGAAGCTGAAATTTTGGAGTTACTTCTTCTGAATTTTCTGCATTTTTGCTTCCATACTCCTTGGTCTTCATCTACAACACTTCAATCTTCATCAAGTCATCATCAACATCAAGATTTGAAGCTTATTCATGGAGTTTATGGCTTGAATCCTCCAAAATTTACTTCTGAATTTTTCTGCATATTCACTAATTACTCAAGATTCTTCACCAACAAAGTGTTTATTTCACTTCACAAAGAATCAATCTCAATCAAGGAAGCCGTAGGAACCTCCTCTCTGGTTTTCTTCAACAAAATTCAGCACTACATTTCAGGTTTCATATTCAATTCTTCTGACATGAATTCTTATTTTTCTTGTTGTTTTATGTTGATTGAAGCTCAATAGGAGCAGTGCTTGTGCTGGCTAGTTGATATGCACCCTAGGTGCTTAGATTCAATTGTTAGGTTGATTCTTGTGAGCTTCGATTTGCATTGTTTGTGAACCTTAGGAGAAAACTAAGCCTAGGTTAGTGATGTGCTTGAGGAGACGAATCTATCCATGGTCTCATTTTTCAATTTGGTGAACATTTGTCCAAGCCCTAACCGGAGAGTGATCGGAGAAGATGACCGGAGTTTAGCTCCGGTGACCGGAATAGTGAGTCTAGCATTAGGATGAGAACATGTCACAACCGTTAGATCAGTTTCCATCCAGTGCACCAAAATCTGCCACCACATTAAGGAACATGTGCCAACCATGTGCCATCATTTATGAAGAGTTTTTTTTAGACCACTATCTGCACCCCTGCATGTGTGAGTCCAGCCCAATTCAGTTCATTTTTTTTCACTTCCTGCACCTCCCTTCATTTCTTTTATTTCTCTTTCCTATTTTTGTTTTCATATAATTCAGTTTGACTTTAATCCATTAAAAATAGTTCTATTCATCTAAAAATTCTCAAATAAATCATGGATATTCCTTTTGTTTCTAGTTTTTTTATCATATTTTTATTTTATTTTTTCATTGATCCACGTGCCAGAATTAAATCTCCATTGTGCATAGCTTCTTTTGCTTCTTTTCTTGACCAGTCTGTCTTGTTTATTTTCTACAGCTTTCAATATTTGGAGTTTTGATCCCATTTTTTTTGAATTGTGTTCCTGAGATCTTGTAGTTTTCATGTGATTTTTCTCAGAATTTTTAGAAAATTATTTCTGGAGTTTTGGTCTGGTATCTTGTGATGTAAGTTTTCTGTCCTAACTTGTGTTCTTGCCATCATTTGGCCTAGTTCCTTTCTGAATTTTTGTAAATCCTTTTGGCAAATTAATATGATATGTTTGAAGATAATTTGGTTTCAGTTGTAGAATTTTTAGATGGCTGGTTGATTATTTGTGGATTTTTGTTCTCACCTTGTCCCATTTTGCTTCTTTTGGTTTATTAGACCTCTTATAGGCTTAGAAGGGCACTTGTGCCAACTTCTTCTTCTTATTTGGGGTTCCTTTGGGGTGTGGGTACATTCCTGGTCCTAGGATAGGTCTTGTTTCTTCTGGATTTTTAGGTTTTCTTCTTATTTAAGTCATTCGTTTCTTTAAGGGTTTAAATTCCATATTTTGGTTTCGTTGCTTCTATTTTGACATTGTTTGGTATTGTGTGACTTCTCTCTTCATCTTGCTGGCCTCCTAAGCCATTCTTTATATCATTTTGATTCTGGTTTTGAACTTTGTGCTTGTATTCATTTGTGCATGCTAACCTTGCAGGGGCTATGGTAAGTGTGAGATGTGGGAATTGAGTTCCACATCTCCAATTCTCATCTCTTCCTTTTATGTTTATGTGAACTAACTCTCTTTTGTTGGGCCTAGGCCTTTCTCATCCCTTCTTCTTTTCTTCTTTCCTTCTTCATTAGGGTAGAAACCACACTAACCCTTAGGACATCTATGCATGTTAACACTTAGGATTATTTTAGTCCCCCTTTAGAATTTTTCCTTTGAGATCCTTTTGGTTCTTTTTCTCTTCTCATCTCATAACTCTAAAAAACACTTTAATGTGAAGTGATGTCTTGATCCATAGCCTTATCCCATGAGGTATGCTTGTAGTCTTCCCATCTTGGGATAGTACAAGTTTACCTTGTGATGCACAAGTCTGATCAAGGTATCTTCTTCATAAAGAAAAGCATAAAAAACACTTCTTCATCTGTAAATACCAAAACACTTAATAATTCAACAAGTTAGTGAGCCTAAGCCCTAATCTTTGGGATCAAGTTTTGGGGATCTTCTCCTTACTTGAGTATGCTTGTTCTATTATTCCATCTTGGAATGTAGTGACAAGTGCACATTCCATTGGTGAGAGCTTAAGTTCACTTCCTTGTGACACACTCATAAAAGCTTCATAAAATACACAAACCAACAATAAGCGTCTTTCCTTCGGGATTTCTTTTCTCATCTCCTTCGCTCCGTCCGCGAACTTGCTCCTACTTGTCATTTTGCAAGACGGTTACGCACTCGTCGTCCGAGTCTGCAACACCTGAGCAATGGCATAGGCAGTTCAAGCCTTAATTCACAAGCAATTTCCCTTTGTTACCCCTAGTTAGGGGAACTACGGCGTCTCTGATCCTCATTACCCTGATGAGGTACGTAGGCAGCGGGGTAGGGCCCGTTCGAGCACAATCTTTATTTTCCCTACATTTTTTCCTTTTCATTTCTTATTCATTTCCTTTCTCAGTTTTCTTTTCCAGTTCATTTTCTTTTCTTTTGCAGCAGTTTTCATACCTTCACCCTTTGAAATAGTTTCTTTTGCGAGCGTGGATCCCGTCGGGTACGGCGGACGATCTGGGTGCTAATACCTTCCCAGGTCGTAACCGACTCCCGAGCTCAGTCTCTTTGGTTCGTAGGACCTGTGTCCTTCCTCTTTCTTTCTTCTAGTTTGTGCAGCATTACCATTCCCTTTCTTCGGGATAAAAATGCCTGGCTGGCGACTCTATTCTTTTTTCCGCGCCACTTTCGCGTTTGTACTAGGATGAAAATCCCGGGAGCGACAGTTTCTACTCGATACTCGTCCGTATCGTAGTCCTAGGGATGCTCGTCCGCGTCTTTAATCTATACACAAACGTCAAAACACTTATACCTTTTATTTCTTGGATATAAACACTCGTCCGTGTTTACTATTCCCCAGTAGATCGCCAACAAAGCAAAAATTTCCTTTTGTTATCTGACATTCGTCCTATGTCATGATAAACCTCGAGAGCAGCCGTACCCTGCTAGGTGATCGTCCTTCACCTCTTGATGATCGTCCTTCATCATGCTCATCCGATGGCCGTCCCCATCGTCAACTTTTTCTATCCGACATTCGTCATATGTCGTGATATTTAGCAGCCGTACCCTGCTAGGTGATCGTCCTTCACCTCTTGATGATCGTCCTTCATCATGCTCATCCGATGGCCGTCCCCATCGTCAACTTTTTCTATCCGACATTCGTCCTATGTCGTGATATTTAGCAGCCGTCCCCTGCTAGGTGATCGTCCTTCACCTCTTGATGATCGTCCTTCATCATTTTATCCGATGGCCGTCCCCATCGTTGATCTTTTTATCTGACATTCGTCCTATGTCATGATAAACCTTGAGAGTAGTCGTCCCCTGCTAGGTGATCGTCCTTCACCTCTTGATGATCGTCCTTCATCATGCTCATCCGATGGCCGTCCCCATCGTCGACCTTTTATCCGGCATTCGTCCTATGTCGCGATATTTTTGGCAGCCGTACCCTGCCAGGTGATCGTCCTTCACCTTAGATGACCGTCCCTCATCTTATCCCCAACAGAGCAGCCGTCCCCTGCTAGGTGATCGTCCTTCACCTTTGATGACCGTCCCTCATCATTATTTCATTTATTCTTTAACCCGATGGCCGTCCCCGTCCCCGTCGTGGTCCCTTTTCCTTTTCCTGATGATCGTCCTTCATCAGTTTAGCCCGATGGCCGTCCCCATCGTTGTTTGCATTACTTTATGAACCTGATGACCGTACCTCATCATTTACTTTTACATATTCCCCAGAGAATCTTACAGCTTTACTTGATGGCCGTCCCCATCATAATCTCTTATCTCCCCAGCATGTCGGCCGTCCCCGTCATTGCTTTATTTCCCGCATTTTTCCCCAGCATGTCGGCCGTCCCCGTCATTGCTTTCCCCAGCAGTCGTCCTCTGCTCGACGGTCGTCCTCCGTCGCCCGCACTTTATATATACTTTACTTTATTTTACAATCTACATCCCTTTTCTTCTTCATTCTGTGAGTGCAAATTTTGGACTGTCTTTGGTATTCAACCACAAGTTATCTTGTTAGCCTGTTAAGCCGCTGCTTACATCCTGCACAGCTAACTCATGTTTGAATAGGGGCAGCTGTAAACACCCCAAATTTGCCCTCACCCATTCACACCATGGCTTGTGATCATCTTATATGCATAAATCCAATCATAGCATCTCATACCACATTTTTGTTTCACTGCATTGGTGCAAAGTCATCTGCATCTAGGGTTTGTGATCTGAGCAATCCAAGAGCTTCTTGAGCCACTCCAAAGGTCATCAATAACTTAAAAGGGGTCCATGTATGTTCAAATATCATATTATATCCTCTCAAAGTCAAGAATGTCAAAAAAACCACAAGAACTGAGAATGGTATGGAAGCAGAGCCAGGCTTGACTGCACAGATGACCTAGAATTAGGGTTTTGGTTTCAGAGGCCATAACTCCAAATTTTTTGGTCATTCTTGTTTCTATTGGTCTCTATATGGTATAGGGAGCACTCATATCAATTTTCATGAAGAAATTCCATGGGGAAGGCATCTGATCAAGAGTTGACTTTCTGGGCAAGTCAGTGCAAAATCAGGGCATCTGAGGCCCCCAATGACCCAACCAAAGGGTGTTCTTCATCATTTTGATTGTATATTATCTTTATTTGATCATGGAAGATGTTGGAAGTTCACAAAATTGAAGAATTTCAAGTCATTTGCAAAGTTGACTTTTTGGGAAAGTTTGACTTTTAATGAAATTGCCATTTTGGGAAACTTTTTCAACCCTTACTTTTTGATTCAAAAATGCTTCAAATGGAAAAACTTTAGTCATGAAAGTTGTAGAATGGATCATTCCCTTTTCAAAAAGTACAAGAACATGACCTAATTCATTTTGGATCAAAAGTTATGGCTTGTCAAAGTTGGCTAAAATCACAAAATTTGAAGTTTTCTACCAAAGAGGTATTTTGCAAAATGGTTTGATCAAGTGTTCTAAAGGCCTCAAATGTGTACCATTTCTTCACAACATGATCATGTAACCTCTAAAAATCAGAATGGGCCAAGGAACTTTGCACTTTGATGCCTTAAAACTCAAGATCTCTCAAAGGAAACAAAAGTGAAGCAAGTTGCAAAAACTCACTCAAGTATGAATCCACTTGCTTGCTGACTTCATGACCAATCCTAGGGTTCTCCACACATCTGGCTGCGCAGGACACCCCACTTGTCCTTGGCTAGCAAGTAGCCCATGCCTCTCTTACACAACTTTGACATTTTGGCAACTTGAGCCATACCAATCACAAAAACACACATCAAATCATCTGACCAATCCCATTAGTTTATACAAATCAAAAGCAAGCAAAAGCACATAACACTTCATGCTGAAACACACCCAAGCCCTAGTTTTCAAGTTTATGCTCCATTTGCAAAAGCTTTCGAAACTGATCACACAAGCCTCAAACACACAAACCACCTTCACAAACAATCTCCATATGCTTCACTGATCACAAAGCACCCATCACCATAGCCTAAAACCCCCTGAATCAGAAATACGATTTCCACCCCACCTTGAACAGAACTTCTGCCATCTCTCAAACCATCCATTACAAACTTCAAACAAGCATTGAAAGCTTCTCAGGGGGTCCAGTGGAGTTGATTGAGAGCAAGAAACCAGCCAGAAAGTGCCAGAAATCAAAGCTCCAGTTCAGGTGAGCTCAAGAACTTTTTTTTCCAGAAACATGTTTTTAAGTTCCTAAATGATTCTCTATGCTCCACTGATCATGCTGATATGTTTTGTTTCGAAAATGATTGAGTATTGAACATGTATGTTGCTTCTGAAACTTTTCTGACCTAAATGCATTTTGCTTCGATTCATGGATTTGATGATGGATAAATGAATTTTGATGGCTGATTCTTGTTGGGGTTGGGGAGAGGATCATTTCTGGAGAGTTTTAGGGCCTGGGGATGCGTATTAAGGGAGATAGCTTGAATGGTTGGCCGGAGAAGACGACCGGAACAGTGTTCTGGTCGTCTGAAAGTCATTAGGGTTAATTAATTAGGGTTTAATCATAATTATGTGAATTTGAATTTGGGCCGTCCAGATGCGCGCCAGGTCCACTCCCGCACGTGTGAGTTTGAATACTGGCCATTGATTATGTTGACTTTCCTCTTTTTCAGTTTAATTTCATTTTTATTTCATTTAAATTCATTTGTTTTCCACATTTTATTAAAAATAGCAAAACATCTTTAAAAATTCTGAAAATTTTTATGCAGTCTTTTATTAATTTTCAGAAACTAAAAACATTTTTATTTTTTATTTTTGCATTAAAAAATATTTTTAAATCATTTAAAAGATTATTTTTAATTAATTAATGAGAATTAATTAATTAAAAATGCTTTTAGGTATTTAAAAATCACCAAAAAATTCATGAAACCTTTAAAATCATTTAGAAACATTGTCCAACCCTCAAACCAAATTCCTTTTTTGATCTTGATGACTTTGACAATTTTCCATGGAATTAATTTCATTTCAAGGCAATATTTTGATTCAATCTTTGAAAATTCATTTCTGCCTAACCATTGAGAGTTGGACTTTGATTCTTTTTGTATTGTGTCTTGCATATCATGTAGTTCATAGGATTAAATTGGCATGATTTGATTTTGCATTTTTAATTTGTTTGACATTTTTCTTGACAAGGTACCTTAAAACCCTAGCATTCTTAAGAAATTCATAACCCTCATTAGGTTAAGAGTTAGAAGCCCTCCTTTGGGCAGTGAGTTTGTATAGGTTTAGGGTTCCCTTTGATTGCATTTTCAATTTTTTATCTTGATGTTTGCTTCTGGTTTTGGTTTTTGTTTGATGCATTGATCATAAACCCTAATTTGGGCTCCCCTTTGCATTCATCTTGTATTTGCTTGCATACCATGACTTGCCATGACATTTTATGCATCCATTTGATTCATTAGACATCTTAAGACATATTGGAATCATGTTTGATCATTTCTTCTTGCATTTGCCATGTTGTATGTCATCTTCATTTCATAACTTTTCATGTAGGTCCATGGTTCTAAGCATGTCTCTCTTGCATCCATGTGTTTGTATGATCACCCTCATGCCTTGATTCATGTTTGCATCATATCATAGCATCATTAGCATCATATACATGCTTCTGGTTTTGATTTGCATCATGCCATTTCATCTCATTTTGCATTGCATTGCATTCCTTTCACTAACTTTTCAGGTGGTAAGTCACTTTGAGAAGTGAATTTGCCTTCACTTCTCACAATTTCTTTTCATCCCTCTTATGCATCATTGCTGCATTTTTGTCTTGTGTTTGAGATTGAGCTTGCTCATTCTTCTTCATCTTACTTTCTTTCTTCAAGTGACTTGTCTTCTTAACTGAAGCAAGTTACTTTGCTTCTCTGTGCTCCTTTCATCTGCTTCCTGGTGGTTTCTCTGAAGATCTTTCTTGTAAACCTCACAAACCTTAGGAACAACCAAGCATGACAACAATTAGGGTTTTGATTAGTCCCCCATTTAGTTTTTACCTTTGTGTCTCATTGAGTCCTCTCTTCTCATCTCATAATCAGGGACTAAACCCTAAAGGTTTAAGACTTTGTGATTGAGCTTATGCCTGCATCCTTCTATTAGGATGGAGTGTATAACTTTAATCCTAAGTGTTAAACCCTTAATGTGTTTAAATCCTTTAATCAATTCACTTAATAATCATCAAGACATCAAGCTTGTAACTTGGGCCTTGCATTAGGGTTCTAATTCTTCCTTAATTGGTTAAGAAGGACTAACCCTAGTGTTAATGGACAAGTCCTCCTCAAGTTGTCTTACAAACCCTAAAACTCACTTCATCATATTATCATTAATTAAAATCCACTTAATAAAGGCTTTGTTTTGTCATGGGTTTAATCCCTAATCATGGATTAAGTTGAGGAGTCTTCCTCAGCTTAAACATTCTCACCTATCATCCTTCTATTAGGATGGTGTAATGGGTCTGTTTAATCTCTGATTATGGCTTAATCTCATTACTTAGCACTAAACAAAAACAACAAAAACATCTAAATAATCACAAGTAGGTTAATGATCTTAATCCTACACCATGGTGATTAAGTGTGAGAAGCTGACTTCACACTTAAGGCATTCTCATTACCCCTAATCAGAGGGAGGATGTGATGAGTTTACTAACCCATTGGTTTAGGCTTAAGCTCATTAACTTATGACAAACTTTCAAAAGCAATAAAAGACTGAAAACTCAAAAACAAACAATAATCGTCTCCTCCGGGATTCTTTTCTCACCTCATTCACTCATAAACGAGAACTTTCTTCTTCCGTCTAATGCAAGACAGTTTGCACCTGAGCCAGACAGGTCATATACTTGAGCACAGGCAAGTAAGCAATTCACAAGTCAATTCACCTTTCAGTCTCTTTGGGTCGAACTACGGTGTTCTGACTTCCTCATTGCACGAGAGGATACGTAGGCATAACTTAACAGTTATCGAACAAAAGTTTCTGTATATTCCCCCTCTTTCCAGCATTATTCTTTTAACCTCATGATCTTGAGTATCTTATTCCTATTCCTACACTGACACTTCACACATTTCACTTCACTTTTCTTTTACACTGACACCTGTACATCCTTTTCCAGCTCTTTTATACACAAATTGCACTGACACTACCCCTTTAAAACACAAATCTTTTAAGCGTGGATCCCGTCGAGTACGACGGACAATCTGGGTGCTAATACCTTCCCAGGTTGTAACCAACCCCCTTTCTCAGTCTCTCTGGTCCGCAACCGTCTTATCCATATCTTTCTAGGTTTATGCAGCATTACCTTTCCTTCGGGATAAAAATGCCTAGCTGGCGACTCTTTTCTTTTCCTGTGAGTTCACTCCTGTGTGTTCTCATACCTCCTTTCGCCGACCGTTCGCGTCCGTACCCCTTCTGACCAGGTGTCATTTTGGTGGGAGCGACACATGGCAAGCGCCGAAGGATTCAAGCATCGGTTAGAATCAGCCTTCTTCAAAAGCAAGATGAGAAGAACGTCAATGTCATACGAGTCATAGCAAAAAGGAAGCACACTGAAGCGTCATCAACATTGCCAGCACCTTTTTGTTTCTCAATTTGTAACAATCTCCTCATTTCAGGGGATTTGTTTCTTTGATTGTACTTGCCAATTCAGGGCACGCAAATCAATAAAATCATATTTTCAGTCACATTTCGTCTCGTACATTTTATTTTTCATTTGCAAAAATGTCCGATATCCTTAAGTTATTGATTGCGTAAACACAGATGCGTCTTTTCTAAATTACATGCTTACAGGAAATATATTTGCTCCCGGGAGTGTCTAACCTCCTACGAGGGAATCCAGTAAGGGATACCTCGGGATACTTGTACGTTTCTTTGTCATAACATGATTGCAGGTGCTCAAAGTGCAACATGGGGCATGAAAGTTTTTCCCCCAGTAAGCTGTCAAAACATTACTTCCTCAATATGTCTTCCAAACAACACCAGTAAATGTTCATTTCCCCAGCTGAGTTGTCAAGCACCCTCATCTCTAGCTGTCTCCCCACAGAGTTCCGACCTCTGTCCGGGAGAGAAAAGTCTGAGGATCTCACAACAAAGTGACGAAGGCTTCCACGGACCCCAGATGGGCTCCTCATCACCAAGAATAGGTCTATCAGTGACTTATTCCCCCAAGCAGAGTCATACATATCAGATCTGCCCAGTGATCTCATCCCCAGCTGAGACATTTCTTTCAAAGCAGATCAGCCAGAGATCTTCACAGCAACGGGATCCGAATCCCGGATCGGTATCTTTGCATAATCATAGCATTCGCATCATATTTCCCCTCAGAGCGTAGCATTCCGTCTAATACGGAGCATTACGGCAAAAATCAAACATATTGCATAATCATATTGCCATGTGTCGAACCAACACTTGTAAATACTGACATTCCATCAACAATATACAAAATACTCCCCAAACTCCCCGGCAGAAAGCCAAAGCATCCTCTTTGCACTCACAAATACAGATGCATGCTCCTTTTTGCACCTGTCCGTATCACCTTCCCCAGCATAGTTGCCTAAACACTTTGTGAACCAAATACTTGTTTATAATACACTTCTTCCGACACCCGTCCGTGTCGTACTCTCCCCAGCAAGATGTACACTCGTATGTGTCTCACTCATGTTTACTTATTTCAGATACTCGTCCGTATCTTGTTTACACCACTTATCTTTTTCAAGATTCAAACACTCGCCCGAGTTCTTTGTTAACCAGTTGATACTCGTCCGTACCGTCATCTCTGAACATGCATCAGCGTTTGTTTCTATTGATACTCGTCTGTATCATGGTCTTAAGGATGCTCGTCCGCATCTTTAATCTATACACAGCGTCAAACACTTATACCCTTAGACACTCGTCTGTGTCTACCATTCCCCAGAAGAGTTCTCGGCAAATCGCCAATAAAAAGCAAATTTCTTTTCTATCTGACATTCGTCCTGTGTCATGATATTTTTAGCAGTCGTACCCTGCTAGGTGATCGTCCTTCACCCTTTTGATGATCGTCCTTCATCATTTTATCCTATGGCTGCCCCCATCGTCGATCTTGTTATCCGACATTCGTCCTGTGTCGTGATAAACCCCGAGAGCAGCCGTACCCTGCTAGGTGATCGTCATTCACCTCTTGATGATCGTCTTTCATCATGCTTATCCGATGGCCGTCCCCATCGTCGACCTTTTCTATCCGGCATTCGCCCTATGTCGTGATACTTTTGGCAACCGTACCTTGCCGGGTGATCGTCCTTCACCTTGGATGACCGTCCATCATTTTGTCCCCAACAGAGCAGCCGTCCCCTGCTAGGTGATCCTCCTTCACCTTTGATGACCGTCCCTCATCATTTATTTCAATTAACCTGATGGCCGTCCCCATCATTTCCTTTATTTAAATCCCCAGAGAGTCTTGTTTCTTTACTTGATGGCCATCCCCATCATGATCTCTTTATTTCCCCAGCATGTCGGTCGTCCCCGTCATTGCTTTATCCCCAGCAGTCGTCCTCTGCTCGACGGTCGTCCTCCGTCGCCCGCACTCTATAATCATATTTTACTTCCTTTTACAATCTATATCCCTTTTCTTCTTCATTTTGTGAGCGCAAATTTTGGACTGTCTTTGGTATTCAACCACAAGTTATCTTGTTTGCCTGTTAAGCCGTTGCTTACATCCTGCACAGCTAACTCATGTTTGAATAGGGGCAGCTGTAAACACCCCAAATTTGCCCTCACTCATTTCATCATGGCTTGTGATTCTTTTCATTTGCATGAGTTCAATCATATCATCTCACTTTGCATTTTTTGTTTCACTACATTGATTCTAAGTCATCTGCATCTAGGGTTTGTGATCTGAGCAATCCCTGAGCCATCTGAGCCACTCCAAAGGTCTCCAATCATCTCAAGAGGGTCCATGTATGTTCAAACCTCATATTATATCCTCCCAAGATCAAGAAAGTCAAAAATCACAAGAACTGAGGAAAGGCATGGAAGCAGAGCCAAGCTTAACTACACAGATGACCTAAAATTAGGGTTTTGGTTTCAGAGGCCATAACTCCAAATTTTTGGTCATTCTTGTTTCTATTGGTCTCTATATGTCATAAGGATCATGCATACCAATTTTCATGAAGAAATTCAATGGGGAAGGCATCTGATCAAAAGATGACTTCTTGAGCAAGTCAGTGCAAAATCGGGGCATCTGAGGCCCCCAATCATCCAACCAAAGGGTTTTCTTCATCATTTTGGATGTGTATGATCTTTATTTGATCTTATAAGATGTTAGAAGTTCACAAAATTGAAGAATTTCAAGCCATTTGCAAAGTTGCCATTTTGGGAAAGTGACTTGTAATGTAAACTTGCCATTTTGGGAAAGTTTTTCAACCTCCTCTTTTTTATTCAAAATTGCTTCAAATGAAAAATCTTTGGTCATGAAAGTTGTAGATTGGATCCTCCCATTTTCAAAAAGTACAAGAACTTGATCTAATTCATTTTAGAACTAAAGTTATGGCCTTGCAAAGTTGGGAAAAATCACTTAATTTTCACTTTTGTGCCAAAGAGGGAAACTTGCAATTTCTCATGCCAAGCATTTTTATGACTTCAAACACACTTCTACATGTCTTAACATCATAATGCATTGCCTAAGGATCAGAATTGGCCCAAGGATCACTTCATCCCATGCCTTGAACATCAAGAAATTCAAAAGGGGCCAAACTTCATGAAAATTGCAAAAGGGCACATAACCTTTCACTAGCTTGCTGAATCACCTCAATTTCAAATCTATGGCTCTCCTTGATCTATGCTGAGCCAGGACAAGCCAAAAGCCAGCTGCAAAACCAGCCCATACCTCAAGTACAAAACTTTTGACATTTTTGCAACTTGCCCATACCAATCACCATAGGCCACCAACAACTCTCTGACCTATCAGAAATTGATACATGGACCAAAAGCAACTCAACACACCACACAACACAAGCTGAAACCTCCCACAACACAGCATTCACCAAAATCCCCTCTTATGCATTTTTCTTCGAAACTCAGCACACAAGCCTCAAACCTCAAAACAAATTCCATAGAACAACTCACCATAACCCTCTGATCATTTCCCAACCATCACTTTGCCCTAAAAAGCCCAGAATCAAAAATACGATTTTCACACTTCATGAACTGAACTTCTGCCATTTTCATTTTGGGGCCATATAAACTCCAACTAAGCATCACAAACACTTCAGGAGGACCATTGGAGCTGGTTTGAAGCAAGGAACTGGCCAGAAAGCACCATTTTCGAAAGCTTCAGTTCAGGTATCATCAAGAACATTTTTTCCAGAAACTTGATTTTAAGTTCTTAGATTGTTCTCCATGCTTCACTGATCACACTGCACCTTTTGGTTTTGAAAATGATTGAATATTAAGCATGTATGAAGCTTCTGAAATTTCTGAACAATTTTCCGTTTTGCTTCGAATCTTGATGTTCATGTGAAATAAATGATTTTTGCTGGCTGAATCTTGTTTAGAACGAGTTAGGGATCATTTCTGGAGAGTTTGGTGAGTTTATTTTACGAATTGAGTGAGATTGTAGAAATGGATGGCCGGAGAAGATGAACGGAACACTGTTCCGGTCACCTGAATGTCATTAGGGTTCAGATTAGGGCTTAATTGCGTAATTAGTGAGTTTGAATGTGGGCCGTCCATTAGCACGCGAAGTCAATTCCCTCCCTTTTCCTTTTGAACCTCAGCCACTGGATCTGATTACTTTCATTAATTCATATTTTAAATTCATTTTAATTGCATTTTCTTTATCATTTTATTAAAAATAGTAAAACACTTTCAAAAAATTTTATTTTTTCCATCATGACTTAAAATATTTTTCTCTTTCTGAAAATAATTTTTATTTTATTTTTTGCATAATTTTCGTATTTTAAAAATATTTTAATGTTTATTTTAATTAGTTAATGAGAATTAATTAATTAAAATAGCATTTAAGTTTCTAAAAATCACAAAAAAAATCACATTGCATCTTGATACATTTAGAAACGTTATCAAACTCTTCAAACAAATTTATTTTTGGTTCTTGACCTATTTTGACATTTTTCTTTGTAATTAATGTTCTTAAAAGTCAATATTTTTGCCCTAACTTAGAAAAATCCATTCTGCCTAACCTTGAAGATTATGATGATGGTTCTTTTTGCATTGCATTCTTCATATCATGTAGTTTATAGGATAAAATTTTCATGAATTTATCTCTCATTTTCAATTTGTTGTGCATTTTCCCTTTTGAAGTGCCTTAAACCCCTAGCCAATTTGAGAAAATCATAACTTCCATTAGGTTAAGATTTAGGTCTCCTCCTTTGGGAAGTGAACTTGTGTAGGGTTAGGGTTCCTTTGATCCCATTTTCAAATTTTTATCATGTCATTTGCTTCTGGTTTTGATTTTTTGTATTGCATGTTATGTATAAACCCTAATTTTTGCCTTCATTTGCATTCATCTCTCATATGCTTGCATACATGAACTTGCCATGACATTTTGTGCATCCACATGACATATAAGACATCTTAGCACATATTAGAATCATGTTTGATCATTGCATCATTCATTTGCCATGTTGTGCATTCATTTCATCTCATAAATTTTCATGAACTTTTATGGTTCAAAACATGTTTCATTTGCATCTTCATCCTTGTCTGGTCATCCACAACTCTTGTCTTGTGTTTGCTTTATCTCTTAGCATCATTAACATCATGTTTATGCTTCTGGTTTTGGTTTTCATCTTAGCATTTCATCTCATTTTCATTTCATTCCTTGTTGCTAACTTTTCAGGTGGTAAGTCATTGAGAAGTGAATTTGCCTTTACTTCTCATAATCTCTTCTCATCTCTCTTATGCATCATGTCTGCATTTTGTATTTGTATTAGAGTGAGCTTTCTCATTCATGTTCCCCCTTCACTTTCTTTCTTCAAGCAACTTATCTTCTTAAGTGAAGTAAGTTGTCTTGCTTCTTCTGCTTCTCCTCCTTTCATCTGCTTCTTCCTTGGTGGCTTTTCTTTGAAGATCTCTTGCAAGCCTCATAAACCCTAGGAATACCCAAGCATGATAATAATTAGGGTTTGATTAGTCCCCCATTTAGTTTTACCTTTGTGTCATCTTTGAGTCTTCTCTTCTCATCTCTTAATCAAGGACTAAACCTTAAAGGTTTTAAGGCTTTGTGATTAGGGTTATGCATGTATCCTTCTATTAGGATGGAGTGCATAACTTTAATCCTAAGTGTTAAACCCTTAATGTGTTTAAATCCTTTAATCAATCCATCTAATAATCACTAAGACATCAAACTTGTAACTTGGGCCTTGCATTAGGGTTCTAATTCTTCCTTAATTGGTTAAGAAGGACTAACCCTAGTGTTAATGGACAAGTCCCCCTCAAGTTGTCTTAAAAACCATAAAATTCATTTCTTAATCTTACCATTAACTAAAATCCATCTAATGTAGGCATAACTTAACTGTTATCGAACAAAAGTCTCTGTATATTCCCCCTCCTTCCAGCCCTATTCTTTAAGCCTCATAGTCTTGAGCTTCATACTCTTTCTTTGCATTGACACTTCTTTTATTCACTTCACACTTCCTCCCAGCACTGACACTTGCATTCTTTTCCAACTTTTGCACACAAAATAGCACTGACACTACCCCTTTAAACACAAACTTTCAAGCGCGGATCCCGTCGAGTACGGCGGACAATCTGGGTGCTAATACCTTCCCAAGTTGTAACCAACCCCCTTTCTCAGTTTCTCTGGTTCGCGACCGTCTTATCCATCCTTTTCTAGGTCTATGCAGCATTACCTTTCCTTCGGGATAAAAATGCCTAGCTGGCGACTCTATTCATTCCTTCTCCTTTCGCCGACCGTTCGTGTTCGTACCCCTTCTGGCCAGGTGTCATTTGGTGGGAGCGACAGCAAGAAAATGGTACAATCTCATCAAATTGATTAGGTCAATGAAATCCTTAAGCTTCATACAATCCATCCACGTTCTTTAAATTCATTTATATTTGGTTTCTTGGGAAACCCTAATCTGGAACCCGAAACCCTAACAATGGCGTTTCATGGTTCAGGTCATGAACCTCTAATCTAATTATTCGGTTAGGGCATGTGATGATGTTTTAGATGATGAAAATGATGCAAATAGCTTCAATGAACATCCAGGAAGGTATTGCAACCTTCAAAACCTCTTGATATGACATGCAATCAAAAATCCGAATGTGACTTTTTGTGAGAAAATTTGAAGTTCAAATATGTTCTTGGAGGCTGGAATTTTTGTCCCTCAGTATTATGATGTATTCATGTATATGTAGTGAGTGTAATTAGATCAAAACTTTGTGGATTTGTGGGCTTTGTCTTGATTGCTTGATCATGAAGTTTTCTCCTTTCAAATATTGAAAAATATCTTATCTAACCTTTCTAAATAAGGCTAGCACGAAATTGGATCAGATTAATCATCTCTAAATGGTGTTTATGACTTTCTAGAATCACAATCTCATCCAAATATTTGATTTATATATTTTATTTTGATTTAATTTGCATTTTAATGAATAAAATTCAAATAAATACTAAATAAAAAATCAGAAAATGCTTGGATTGGATTGTGCTTGATGATATTATGAAGATTGGGTGGCAATTTGGTAGGCCCATTTGGCAAAAATTGGTTTTAAGGCCCCATTTGCTTCATATCTCTCCCAAAAATTTCCCAACTTTGCAAAGGCACAAATCCCTCAATTTAAAGGATATGAAGGTGTTCTTGGACATTTTGGAAAGCTTAGAGAGTACTCTAACCAACATCTTTGGTTTCATGTCACTATACTTTACCATTCTCAAGTTATGCCCTTTGGAAGATGTTGACTTTTTTGTTGACTTTTAAAATTACCTATAATGTCTTAGCTCATACCTTCCAAATGAAGCATTTTTGGGCTTGGCTTGTGAGACACAAAGTTGTAGAGAATTCAATTTCCTTCAAAATGAGCTTTGGATGGAAAATTTTTGATGAAGCATGTGAAAGTTATGGCTGGTCAAAGTTCAGTTGACTTTTCCTATGAAACCCTAATTTAGAAACTCCTGATTCTTGATGATCTGAAATCTCCTTGATGAATCATGATCAACCCTTAATCAAATGATGAATTTTACTTCATATACTTGATGTTGGCAAAAAATCATGAAGTTTGACTTTGGTTTGACCACAATTGACCTCAGTTTGACTTTTTAACTACTTTGACTGATTTTAGTCTATCTGATCATCTGACTAAGCAAACTTTTTGGGAAAGTCTTGAAACTTGACATAGGGATTCTTAAAGACATATAGGATGCTATGAAGCTCACTTGAAGCCTTGGAAGTCCATTTAGCCTGATGAAATCCAAAACCCTAGTTTAGGATGCATTGCTTAGGAGGATGCATTGTCTGAGGGAATTGTCAAACTTTCTGACCAATTGTAAACCTTGTGAACCTTGTGAACCTCTTTGGACACCTTAGTACACAATTTCTTGTCTTGGTGAGGGCAAATTTTGGGGTGCAACAGTATCCCCTGGAAATTTGGTAAATTTGGGGATTTTCCACCTTGGGGATAATTCCTGTTGTAGAACATATTCAGATAATGGGGAAGCTTAACTAGGCCTTTGTAATCCCACATTTACCCTATTTTATGCCATTCTCCTTTCAAACATGGCTGCCAAATTTTTTTCGGCAGGCAAGTTGTTATACCGTATTCGCTGTTGCAAGACATCATCAGCATCCTGGCCTCTCTGGACTATTATCCTCTTAGGCTCTTGTTGGACATGTATTTTGACACGAGGTTGTTCGACTACTCCTCCCTGGTTCCCTGGGTTGGTATGGGGATTGTCTAAAGGTCTCTGATTTATTGTGGGTTTCTCTTCGACATTCACTACTAGGTTCTGAATTATTTGGTCTCTTTGTCGAACTTGAGGGACACCAAAAAAGTTAACAATACGCGTCATCTGTGCTGCCAACATTTGGTTTGTTTGGGTAGTGTTTTGTATCAAAGGATTAAAAACTACTCCCATTTGTTGTGTCGACATTTGGACCATATCATGATTACTTTCATCCATTTGTTGTCGTATCACTTGCACATAATTATTTATAATTGTTGGCATTTGGAAGCCTGGTGGGGGTTGATTCAATCTCATATTCCCACCAGATCCTGATCCTTGCAATGGTGATGACCTATTCAATAAGGAATCAAAATAGACAAAGGATGCGTTTTTCAAACTTGCCATAGTGGTAGTAGGCATCCCATAAGGTTGTTCCCTACCAAACAAAGGCATTGTAAAGTTCGTCGAAAAAGGCCTATGAACGTTCCCTATAGGGGGAGGCATTCCCATGGACAATTGGTGTCACATGGAAGAAAAACTAGGTGCATTTTGAGATACTGCAAACTTAGTTGTTGACCCTGACGAATAGGGTATGACTTCTGATACCCATTGGGTTTGCCAATTTGTTCGCTGTCGAATTTGGCGAACAACCTCTGGTTTTCCAATCTCACTGAATTGGTTTACTTGCAGGACCAACCACACAAATCCTAGGACACATGTGCAAATTTTGATGAAATTCTAAACTCTTAAAGTAAAAAGTCTTTGGATCTTTGATTTGATTGGTTATGTCTTTCATATATATGAATGATTTTGATTAGATTATTTTAAGTAAAAGTTTTAAAGTAAATTTGACAAAGTAAACTTGATAAAAGTAAATACTTGCATAAAGTAAATAACGAAGGATAAATTGGCTAGTAAATGTAAAGGAAATGATTAAATAGAGAACTTTGAATTTGATAAAAACTTAAATGAATGGTGTTGTTCACACGTACATTTTCCAGATAAAACTCTTTTTCTCTCACACGTGTACTTTAGAGTATTTTTGTAGGAATTATGTACAAGTTTTTTCACACACTAAATCTAACAAACAACATCCTATTTATATACAAATAAAATAACTGCTATCAACGGAAAAATCTTCAGACTAATGACACTTGGCTTTCTGCATGTCCCTTTCTTCAAAAGTTTCCACGCGTCCTTCTGCCAAACGAAATAAATGTCTGAATTTGAATTTATCCTTAATTTCGAAGCGATGCGTCCCTTCAGGCTTGTCGAATTGCCAAAACATAACATATCAATCAAATCTGTAGAAACAATGCATCATTTCTCCTTGTCGAAACGTCGAACGCTTCAGGTGTCACCCAATTTCTGTCGAACGGTCGAAAACAACATATCAATTGAAACTGTTGAAATATCTCTTCAAATATATTTCTTCAATTCCCTTCCTTTGTAAATATCCTCCTTTGTCCAAAAGCATCATATTATCTTTCAAATCATGGTGTCGAAAATATATATCTACACAACGTAAGAGTGTGCCTCAGTGAGGTTATCCTGACCTCGCTTTATGAACCAATCAGTGAGAGTGTTGCTGGCCTGAAGAACGTGGGTTTGACTAGGACTCTCCAATTAGCTGGACCCCTCTGGCTACTTCAATTATGACTCAATGCCACTTCAGGAGGGTCGAAGGGACTCGCCTGACTTAACTAACCCCTTATGATGAGGGGGGATCCCTTCAAGAATATTTCTTTGGCTACATTATGATCGTTGCCAAGAGATCCGATTTCAGTCCCACCATGGCTCCTTTTGCTAGGAGAAAGTATGAACCAGAATGGTTCACTAGGTCGTTTCCCCCAACATCCAAAAGTCACTAATAAGATTCGAAAGCAATTTGGAAGGCCTTTTTGGTTCCTGGGTTACTGGTCTACAAACTGAACTATCAAAGAGGCACAACATCTTTATTTTTCTATCAACTCAATCTAGTCTCTTGACAATTTGGATTGGCTCAAAGATATCTTAAGTGTCTATATGACAAGAAAGGACATATCAGCCTTTTTGATGCTACCTTTGACGAAGAGGCCACTTCTCTTCGACTTGCTCGGCTTACCACTCCAGCCCGGCTTTCCTTGGTCCAATTCGACCCTAACATCCTTTGCACACAAGAATTCTATCAATGATGACCGAAGTACTACCAAGAACAATTCTTTGATGCTTCTATCTTTTTCCAATTACTTAACCAATCTTTTTTTTAAATTTGATTTGAGTTTTTGTTAGTTGTTGATAAAAGAATAATAATGCAATAAAACTAGTACTACAAACATGTTCAAAATGGTCAAAGCCACTGAGTTTATAAATGTCATGTTGACTATGCCACGTGCAAAGACAACAGAAAACAAAGGTGGGAAGCATTAACATCTTTGACAAAATTTCGTTAGCTCATTTAGTCGTACGGTGAATGTTGCACTAGGATTTTTTTTTTGACAAATACAAATACTATAATATTTCGATACCAAATATGTCAATATTTATCAACTTTTATAATACAAATATATTAGTGTCCCTGTCATTGTTTAGTATCGTACAATACTAATTATTTTACATTATCAAAATGGAACATGCTTGAATAAATTCAAGCCCCCACATTGTGATTGTCAAATTTTCATGAAAACTTTTGTTTGACAAGGATTGTGTTTGATGTTTTGTTGGGGTGTCTTTTCAAAAGGACGCTAATGGTAGAGGGTTAAATGCCTTACATTATCATGCTTTAGTAGATTAGGCTTTTCTTTTTCATTAACATCAATCTGTTAATTTTACTACAAAAATAAGTTTTTATTAAATAATAAATGGACACGACGAATTGAATAATTTAGAGTTTAAGTTAAATGTTTTAATTTTGTTTGGAGGTTTAGATGGGAAGGAAGGATATTAGAGAGTTTATGTTTCTTAAATAACATAAAAAAAAAAATTTAGTGTGAGAAAGTATAAAATTGTATCGAAGAAGAGTTTTGAGGTTATATATATTCTTAAGAAAAAATAAAATGCTTAAGTAGGTTAAATAATTTTATATTATCAATTAAAGGATTAAATAATTTTATATTGTCAACTAATTAAGTCCCGTATATCTTGTTGAATCACATTTATATTATAAAAATATTAAATTGTAGTTTTTATCTCTCTCTTATTATTTTTCCTTCATTTTAAAAACACAATATACTCAATTAAAAAAGACCGAGTCAAAATAAATTATGATAAATATAACTACAGAAATTTTTAAATAAATAATCATTGCATTAAGTGTTTTTCTAAGATATAATATCATTTTGCAATAAAAATAATAGTTTTATGTAAACAATTATAATAAAGGTTAAAAATGTTTGCTGTCCTTTTAAATAACCCAGAATATGGTCTTAAAACTTTTCAGCCACAAAATTATGTCGTCTATTTGGTCTAATGAAAGATGATGCAGGGGTTTCAAACCTCTCTAAATTTGAGGATATTTTTCATGAATCATATCTTCCCCTTCCTCATTTTCTCTGTTACGTTTTTCATGCTCAACTTTGTTTTTTCTCCACCTTGTTATTATTTTCCATTAATTTTCTCTAAACAAGACTTTTGCTTCTTTCTTCCCTTCTCGTCATCATATTCAAACGTGTATCACATTTCTACGTTAGATTAATTAAATAATTAATCAATTATGGATTGACATAATTAATTATTAATTAGTTATATTATGGTCTATTATTATTAAACATTAAAGAGATAAATTGTTTGGTTGAGTTTTATGCCTGAATGGAACGTGATGGATTGAACCATTTAGTTAAGTCCAATGAGAGGTTCATGCCCTTAGTCATTTAGCTATTTAAGTGTCACATCATTAGACAATTAACATTATTCTGGAAATCCTAAACGGTAATGAGGATAGTAATTCTCTTATGTTCATTATCTCAGACGGTAATCTCTCCGGTCCAATAAGGTACATCATTTTTATTATTTTTAATCATTCTTTGATATAATAATATGCTATAATTTATATCTATCGATTCAATTAAATTCATCAATTGATATCAGAGCCTCTGGTTTAGATACATATTATGACTGCTGTGAAAATCATATAAAACCACCATTTATATTTGTTCTATATGTGTGAGATACTATTTTATGATTTAGATTGTGATATTAAATGTTATTGGTTTCACTCTTTCTATAAGAACAATTTCATGATCTTTTTTAAAATTGATTTTGTTGTTATTTTATCAATCTAGATTGATTACAAGGGTTTTACCTTAATTCTTATGAGATAGCATTGATACTAATTATAAATTGTTTTAATTTTAATAAATTGAATACGTCATACAAGATATGATTTACGGTTCATTCTCAATGCCATGGTATATATTTGAGGTATAAGTCTTCTATAGTAATCAATAGGGACTGTTTTCTTTTACCATTAATTCAGTGATAACTTGATAATTATAAAATTTGATAGTAATCAAATTTATTATTAACATAACCGTTAGTCCTATAACCTAGCTTTAAAATTAGTATTTGCAATTCAAAAGGATTATAAGAGATACCTTTATTTAAATTTTTAAAATAAATGGAAATTTTGTTCTGAATATAATTAAATTGATATGAACAATTCGATTTGTATATATTATTTTATTTGGATTTGAAGTTGTTATTTTGCATGTAAAATATAAACGTGGGTATCTTGAATTTCAATTGATTGCAAACTGCAAATCACATGATGTGCCTTTTTTATGCTTGATATGAATTGCAATTCATGATAATTTATTTTGAGTGTATTGATAATGGAAAAAGAAAAATTGTTAAGCCACATAATTCTTTCTTCTTTTTTATCTCTCAAAAATTGAATGAGCCCACTGATTATTAAGATACCCATTTTCAAAGGTTTGTGCTAATTTATAGCATAAATTTTAGAGAATTTTAAATATTTTTCCAATTCCCCAATTATATAATAATAGCAACATTAATGAATTAATTTATACATGTATTGATAATACAATTATATTATATTAATTTTAATAATTAAGTATAATATTAATAATGTTTAATGTATATTTTGTATTTATAATTTCTATCAATTCATTTATGAAATAATATTATGATTGGTTGTTAATTTATAAAACATTTGAGGTGGTATTTTGATATTGTATAAGTCATCAAAGTTTAGTAATTCTTCGGACAAAGATGAACCTCATATTCACTATGAGGTTAGTCGTAATTTTTTATTATTTTTGAATTTCATATGATTTATTATATAATTGCATATAAGACAAATTTTGTTCTAATATTATATATTCCTTTAAAATTATAAATTTTTCATTTATATATCATTATTAATATTCAGAATATTCTTAATTAAAACTCATTATTTATTGTCCTAAATTGGTTTCTTGGTATATACTCAAATAAACAAATAAAATTCTATTTTAATGAGTATATTAGAAATCTTATTATTTTGAGAGTTTTATTCTGAAAAAATTAAGTTATCACTATTAATTTGTATATTGTAATCTCACCTATCGTGGATATAATTATATAAATTTTTATTTTGAATAAAATATAATCAATAGTAATTTGTATGATTGTAACTCACCTATCATGGGTACAATTGTGAAAGTTTTGTTTAGTAAATAATTAAATTATTTTAATTGTAATAAATATTATATTGTTCAATCTACTTATGATTTATGATTATGTAAATTATAATTCGAGTACCCTATCGGTATGTTATTATTAATATAATTTATTTTGTTCAATGTACTTATGATTTATGATTATGTAAATTATAATTCGAGTACCCTATCGGTATTAGAATTTATTGGTTCCATAATATTTGTACATTGTTATATTTTGTTGAAACAAGTATTTGATAAATAAGAAATTATTTAAAGACATGTAGTATACTTTATGAAATTCAATATTGTTTTATTAAAATGAGTTTCAATTCTCTTTGTATTATGTAAATGTTGGAATGATGTTAATTTGGAGTAGGAGTTGGAATTATTTATTGACATTAAATGGGCAATAAATGCACACAAAGTAGAACTAATATGGAAGTGAATTTGAAAAGATTCATTTTAGTCCCACATAGGAGGGAATACAAATATTAGTAGTGTTTATATAATCCAACATGGACAATTGGGATTGGACCCCAAGGGGCACCCAATTTTGTAAAAGGAGTGAGGACACACCCATGAGCATCTATACATGCGCGTCGCCGCTGCCGTCCGTCCGGTTCGGTCTAAATGAATTAATTTTTTGAACCCGAATTTAATAATTATTAATGATAATTAATAATTAAATTAGTAGAAAATTAATTAATATTTAATTACCAAGTTGCCAAGTCTTAACCTAATTTTTGACTAACTCCAATTATTGACCAACTCAGTAACCGCCAGTTTTGACTGGGCCGGTCCACTCTCCCACGTTTCTCTCCGCGATCCACGATCTGCTCCACTCACTTGAATTCGCTGCCTATAAATACAGGTTTGCACTTCATTTGTCAATTGTACCGAAACTCTTTTTGTTTTCTCTCCTCTCTTTGCTCTCTTCATCTAAATATTTTCTCTTTCTTGACTGGTTTTTTAACCAGATACTACGACTGGTTTATAACCATCTAAAGGTGTAATCTCTAAGATCGATTTATCAGTCTGCAACTGATAAATCGAATTTCGACGGGCTGTTTTATCCTGGAGACGTCGTTGTAAATTCGACTGCATTGCATAATTTTGGCAGTACGATGAAACGTCTTAAAGAAAGCGACCTAATACACGACTCGTCCCGATAATTTCTTTGTGCCATTTTGAATTTTTTTCAAAACGAAAACAACAATTTAAGACGTTTTCATAACTGCCATGGCAACTGAGGAAATTATCGGTACTAATGCGGTCGCTACTGTCTCTGACAAACCGTTTAAGTTTGAGGGATCCAATTTCAAACGTTGGCAAGCTAAGATGAAATTTTTAACATTGAAAAAGGTTGCCCACGTTCTGACTAAGGATATCCCGGTTGTTCCTTCTGGATCTGCTGAACTACCAAATGGTAAGTCACTTGCAGAATCAGACGGGACTTCCCAAACGCATGAATCAGATGCTGCAAAAGCTAAGGTTTTGTGATCCAAGGACAAGAAACCAAGGTCTGTAAGCTAGATAAGTCTCTGTATGGACTAAAACAAGCTCCTAAACAATGGCATGAAAAGTTTGATAACTTAATGATTATTAATGGGTATAAAGTGAATGAAAGTGACAAATGCATTTATTAAAAATCTGATAATCGCATTTGTACTATCATATGTCTATACGTAGACGATCTACTCATATTTGGATCAAACATTCAGGCTATTAATGATACGAAATCATTGTTGTGCAATAACTTTGATATGAAAGACCTCGGAGAAGCAAGTGTGATCCTAGGTATCAAGATCACGAGATCTGAACAAGGAATTTCTTTGGATCAGTCTCATTATGTGGAGAAGATCTTAAAGAAATATAAATACTTCGACTGTAAACCTGCATGCACACCTTATGATCCAAGTGTGAAACTGTTTAAGAACACTGGAGAAAGTGTCAGACAAACAGAATATGCGAGCATCATTGGCAGTCTTAGGTATGCCACTGATTGTACTAGACCCGACATTGCATATGTCGTAGGATTGTTGTGCAGATTTACAAGTAAGCCGAGTAACGAGCATTGGCAAGCTATTGAGCGAGTCATGAGGTACCTTAAAAGGACTATTGACCTCGGCCTACACTATCAGAAATTTCCTACTGTACTAGAAGGGTACATTGATGCAGATTGGAACACCTTATTGGATGATTCCAAAGCTACTAGTGGCTATATATTTAGTATAGCTAGAGGAGCTGTATCTTGGAAATCAAAGAAACAGACCATCCTGGCTCAATCCACAATGGAGTCTGAAATGATAGCACTAGCTACATCTAGTGAAGAAGCAAGTTGGTTAAGATGCTTGCTAGCTGAGATTCCATTATGGGAAAAACCTATGCCAGCTGTGTTGATCCACTGCGATAGTACCGCGACTATTGCAAAAGTTGAGAACCGTTATTATAATGGTAAAAGACGTCAAATTAGAAGAAAACACAACACCGTTAGAGATTGTATCTCCAAAGGAGCAGTGAGAGTGGATCATGTACGCACTGATGAAAACTTAGCGGATCCTTTGACGCAAGGATTAGCTAGAGAGAAAGTCCATAATACATCCAAGAAGATGGGACTAATGCCTATAAAGAGATTATTTACTCATGATGGCAACCCGACCTAAATGACTGGAGATCCCAAGAACTAGGTTCAATGGGTAATAACAAGTTGTGAGTAATATGAAATGACCATGCAAGTGGATCATGAATCCTGAAGTAAGAAGAGGATGAGATAATAGAAACTCTTAATGAGATCTATACTCTGTATGAGGGAGTACCTAGGCTACAGGAGTACCCTTGATAGACTCACCTATGTGACTGTGGAACTGAGGCCGGTTCCTATGGAATTTCGAGGCAAAATTCCTAGAGCCTTCACTAAACCGGGATACACGTGCAGGGCCATTAAAGCACGGGCTATTAGAATACACCTTACGAAAAGGTTGTGTGCAGGTCTGATGTCTGAGATAGAGTTCAAGACAATAGTGTCACTCTTGTTGAATCAGAGTCTGACTTGCTACGCTAAGGTTCAAGTCGTAGACACCTTTGTTTATGCACAATCTTAGAAACGTCTGACGTACGTCTAAAATCACCTTTTAAATTCAAGTGGGGGATTATTGGAATGATGTTAATTTGGAGTAGGAGTTGGAATTATTTATTGACATTAAATGGACAATAAATGCACACAAAGTAGAACTAATATGGAAGTGAATTTGAAAAGATTCATTTTAGTCCCACATAGGAGGGTATACAAATATTAGTAGTGTTTAATAATCCAACATGGACAATTGGGATTGGGCCCCAAGGGGCACCCAATTTTGTAAAAGGAGTGAGGACACACCCATGAGCATCTAGATACACGCGCGCGCCGCCTCTGCCGTCTGTCCGTCCGGCCGGCTCGGCTCGGTTCGGTCTTAATGAATTAATTTTTTGAACCCGAATTTAATAATTATTAATGATAATTAATAATTATTTAATTATTTAGTAGAAAATTAATTAATATTTAATATTAATTAATTACGAAATGGTGATGTGTCACATTCCAAGTTGCCAAGTCTTAACCTAATTTTTGACTAACTCCAATTACTGACCAACTCAGTAACCGCCAGTTTTGACTGGGCCGGTCCACTCTCCCACGTTTATCTCCGCGATCCACGATCTGCTCCACTCACTTGAATTCGCTGCCTATAAATACAGGTTTGCACTTCATTTGTCAATTGTACCGAAACTCTTTTTGTTTTCTCTCCTCTCTTTGCTCTCTTCATCTAAATATTTTCTCTTTCTTGACTGGTTTTTTAACCAGATACTACGACTGGTTTATAACCATCTAAATGTGTAATCTCTAAGATCGATTTATTAGCCTGCAACTGATAAATCGAATTTCGACGGGCTGTTTTATCCTGGAGACGTCGTTGTAAATTCGACTGCATTGCATAATTTTGGCAGTACAACAAAACGTCTTAAAGAAAGCGACCTAGTACGCGACTCGTCCCGATAATTTCTTTGTGCCATTTTGAATTTTTTCAAAACGAAAACAACAATTTAAGACGTTTTCATAACTGCCATGGCAACTGAGGAAATTATCAGTACTAATGCGGTCGCTACTGTCTCTGACAAACCGTTTAAGTTTGAGGGATCCAATTTCAAACGTTGGCAAGCTAAGATGAAATTTTTCTTAACATTGAAAAAGGTTGCCCACGTTCTGACTGAGGATATCCCGGTTGTCCCTTCTGGATCTGCTGAGCTACCTAATGGTAAGTCACTTGCAGAATCAGACGGGACTTCCCAAACGCCTGAATCAGATGCTGCAAAATCTAAGGCTGCAACAGATGACTTACAACTCAGGAAAGAGATCGCCATATGGCAGGAGAATGATTATTTGTGCAAAAATAACATTCTGAACGGTCTTGCTGATGACTTGTACGACTACTACAGTAGCTACAAGACCGCTAAACAGGTTTGGGAGACTCTGCAAAGGAAATATGATACTAAAGAAGCAGGTGCGAAGAAATATGCTGTCAGCCGCTATTTGAACTACAAGATGGTGGATGAATAGTCCTTGGAAGCTTAAAGCCACGAAATTCAGAAAATTGCTCATGAAATTATTACAGAAGGTATGCCCCTCAATGAACAATTTCAAATTGCTGTTATCATTGACAAACTGCCCCCTGGTTGGAAAGATTTCAAAAATTTACTTCGCCATAAAACAAAAGAATTTTCAATCGAGAGTCTGATTACTCGTCTCTGAATTGAAGAGGAAGCTCGGAAACAAGATCAGAAAGATGAAGTCTTAGTTGTTTCTAACAACAAAAAGAGATTCGGTGCGGTTCTGAAGCCTACGGGCAAACCTTTAAAGAATCAGAACCGCAATGCTGTGAACCGAATTAAGAATGAGAATCCCTCTAGGGCCCCATCAGCTCCATTTTCTAGGCAACCGCCTCCACCTCAAAGAAATGATGCTCCGGTTTTCTCTTGCTACAATTGTGGAAAACCGGGCCATATGGCAAAAAAATGTAAGAGCAGGCCTAAACCTGTTGCTGGCTCAAATGCTCAGGTTAACCTGACTGATGAGCAATTCAATGCTATGATCACTGAAGTCAACATGGTTGGTGGAAGTGATGGCTGATGGATAGACACTGGTGCCACTCGTCATGTCTGCTATGATCGTGCTATGTTCAAGACATACATGATTGCTGAAGATAAGAAAGTGCTGTTGGGAGATGCTCACACCACTAACGTTGCTGGGATTAGAGATGTAGAGCTGAAGTTCACCTCTGGAAGGACTTTGATCTTGAAGGACGTCATGCACGTTCCTGAAATTAGGAAGAATCTTGTTTCTGGTTTTCTTTTGAATAAGGTTGGGTTTAGTCAAACTATAGGGGCAGATTTGTACACCATCACTAAGAATGGTATTCTTGTTGGGAAAGGGTACGCCACTGATGGCATGTTTAAGTTGAATGTTGAATTGAATAAAACCTCTCCATTTGTTTACTCCTTGTGTGATTTTAATATTTGGCATGGTACACTTTGTCACGTTAATAAGCAAATTATTTCTAATGCAAGCAACTTAGGCCTAATCCCTAAATTAAATGTCAATGATTCCAATAAATGTGAATTTAGTAGTCAAGCTAAAATAACAAAGACCTCGCATAAATCAATTATAAAAGAATATGATCCCCTAGATCTTATACATTTCGATATATGTGAATTAGATGGAAGTTTAACTAGAAATAGTAAAAGTTATTTTATCACTTTTATTGACGATTGCTCTGATTATACTTATGTATACCTAATGAAGAATAAAAGTGAAGCACTTGACATGTTTAAGATGTATGTAACTGAAATTGAGAATCAATTTAACAAGAAGATTAAGAGACTTCATAGTGATAGGGGAACTGAATATGACTCTAGTTTATTTAATGACTTTTATATTAAACATGGCATTATACATGAAACGACTGCTCCATACTCTCCTGAAATGAATGGTAAAGCAGAAAGAAAGAATAGAACTCTTACTGAACTTGTTGTTGCAATTATGTTGAATTCTGGTGCTGCACCTCACTGGTGGGGGGAAATTTTATTGACTGTTTTCTATGTCCTGAATAGAGTTCCCAAGTCAAAAAGTAAGATCTCACCTTATGAGATATTAAAGAAAAGACAACCAAATTTGTCTTATTTGAGAACTTGGGGCTGTCTGGCTTATGTCAGGATTCCGGATCCGAAACGAGTTAAACTCTCTAGTAGAGCCTATGAATGTGTATTCATTGGGTATGCAGCAAATAGTAAGGCATACAGGTTTTATGATCTAAATGCCAAAGTGATCATAGAATAAAACGATGTTGAATTCTATGAAGACAAATTTCCTTTCAAATCGAGAAATAGTGGGGGCACCCTATCGAGTCACATACCTGTGATAAAAAGTACTGAAAACAGCGACAATGTAGAAACAGAACTTCGAAGAAGTAAAAGAGCAAGAGTTGCTAAAAACTATGGGCCCAATTATGCGGCTTATAATGTTGAAGAAGATCCAATAAATCTTCAAGAAGCATTGTCCTCTCTGGATGCGGATTTATGACAAGAAGCTATTAATGATGAGATGGATTCTCTAGAGTATAACAAGACCTGGCACTTGGTAGACTTACCTCCTGGTTGCAAACCAATTGGTTGTAAATGGGTTTTGAAAAAGAAACTAAAACCTAGTGGAACTATTGATAAATACAAGGCTCGTCTTGTAGCCAAGGGTTTTAGACAAAAAGAAAATATAGATTTCTTTGACACATTTTCTCAAGTCACTAGAATTACATCCATTAGGGTACTCATTTAAATAGCTACTATTTATAACTTATTAGTACACCAAATGGATGTTAAAATAACTATTTTTTAACGGTGACTTAGAAGAAGAAATCTATATGGAACAACCAGAAGGTTTTGTGATCCAAGGACAAGAAACCAAGGTCTGTAATCTAGATAAGTCTCTGTATGGACTAAAACAAGGTCCTAAACAATGGCATGAAAAGTTTGATAACTTAATGATTATTAATGGGTATAAAGTGAATGAAAGTGACAAATGCATTTATTACAAATCTGATAATCGCATTTGTACTATCATATGTCTATACGTAGACGATCTACTCATATTTGGATCAAACATTCAGGCTATTAATGATACGAAATCATTGTTGTGAAATAACTTTGATATGAAAGACCTCGAAGAAGCAAGTGTGATCCTGGGTATCAAGATCACGAGATCTGAACAAGGAATTTCTTTGGATCAGTCTCATTATGTGGAGAAGATCTTAAAGAAATATAAATACTTCGACTGTAAACCTGCATGCACACCTTATGATCCAAGTGTGAAACTATTTAAGAACACTGGAGAAAGTGTCAGACAAACAGAATATGCGAGCATCTTGGCAGTCTTAGGTATGCCACTGATTGTACTAGACCCGACATTGCATATGTCGTAGGATTGTTAAGCAGATTTACAAGTAAACCGAGTAACGAGCATTGGCAAGCTATTGAGCGAGTCATGAGGTACCTTAAAAGGACTATGGACCTCGGCCTACACTATCAGAAATTTCCTGCTGTACTAGAAGGGTACATTGATGCAGATTGGAACACTTTATTGGATGATTCCAAAGCTACTAGTGGCTATATATTTAGTATAGCTGGAGGAGCTGTATCTTGGAAATCAAAGAAACAGACCATCCTGGCTCAATCCACAATGGAGTCTGAAATGATAGCACTAGCTACAGCTAGTGAAGAAGCAAGTTAGTTAAGATGCTTGCTAGCTGAGATTCCTTTATGGGAAAAACCTATGCCAACTGTGTTGATCCACTGCGATAGTACCGCGGCTATTGCAAAAGTTGAGAACCGTTATTATAATGGTAAAAGACGTCAAATTAGAAGAAAACACGGCACCATTAGAGATTGTATCTCCAAAGGAGCAGTGAGAGTGGATCATGTACGCACTGATGAAAACTTAGCGGATCCTTTGACGAAAGGATTAGCTAGTGAGAAAGTCCATAATACATCCAAGAAGATGGGACTAATGCCTATAAAGAGATTATTTACTCATGATGGCAACCCGACCTAAATGACTGGAGATCCCAAGAACTAGGTTCAATGGGTAATAACAAGTTGTGAGTAATATGAAATGACCATGCAAGTGGAGCATGAATCCTGAAGTAAGAAGAGGATGAGATAATAGAAACTCTTAATGAGATCTATACTCTGTATGAGGGAGTACCTAGGCTACAGGAGTACCCTTGATAGACTCACCTATGTGACTGTGGAACTGAGGCCGGTTCCTATGGAATTTCGAGGCAAAATTCCTAGAGCCTTCACTAAACCGGGATACACGTGCATGGCCATTAAAGCACAGGCTATTAGAATACACCTTACGAAAAGGTTGTGTGCAGGTCTGATGTCTGAGATAGAGTTCAAGACAATAGTGTCACTCTTGTTGAATCAGAGTCTGACTTGCTACGCTAAGGTTCAAGTCGTAGACACCTTTGTTTATGCACAATCTTAGAAACGTTTGACGTACGTCTAAAATCACCTTTTAAATTCAAGTGGGGGATTGTTGGAATGATGTTAATTTGGAGTAGGAGTTGGAATTATTTATTGACATTAAATGGGCAATAAATGCACACAAAGTAGAACTAATATGGAAGTGAATTTGAAAAGATTCATTTTAGTCCCACATAGGAGGGAATACAAATATTAGTAGTGTTTATATAATCCAACATGGACAATTGGGATTGGGCCCCAAGGGGCACCCAATTTTGTAAAAGGAGTGAGGACACACCCATGAGCATCTAGACACACGCGCGCGCCGCCTCCGCCGTCCGGCCGCCTCGGCTCGGCTCGGTTCGGTCTAAATGAATTAATTTTTTGAACCCGAATTTAATAATTATTAATGATAATTAATTATTTAGTATAAAATTAATTAATATTTAATATTAATTAATTACGAAATGGTGTCGTGTCACATTCCAAGTTGCCAAGTCTTAACCTAATTTTTGACTAACTCCAATTACTGACCAACTCAGTAACCGCCAGTTTTGACTGGGCCGGTCCACTCTCCCACGTTTCTCTCCGCGATCCACGATCTGCTCCACTCACTTGAATTCGCTGCCTATAAATACAGGTTTGCACTTCATTTGTCAATTGTACCGAAACTCTTTTTGTTTTCTCTCCTCTCTTTGCTCTCTTCATCTAAATATTTTCTCTTTCTTGACTGGTTTTTTAACCAGATACTACGACTGGTTTATAACCATCTAAAGGTGTAATCTCTAAGATCGATTTATCAGCCTTCAACTGATAAATCGAATTTCGACGGGCTGTTTTATCCTGGAGACGTCGTTGTAAATTCGACTGCATTGCATAATTTTGGCAGTACGACGAAACGTCTTAAAGAAAGTGACCTAGTACGCGACTCGTCCCGATAATTTCTTTGTGCCATTTTGAATTTTTCCAAAACGAAAACAACAGTAAATGATGGACATACCCTATCGGTATGACATTGTTTGACATGATAATTGTATGATAGATAAAATAGTTGAATATATGTTTAAAATATTTTCTAAATTCTTGAGTTAATATTCAACTATTATTATCAATCAAATGGGAGAATTTAACATGTCAATTATATTAAAAATGAAAAACAAATATTATTTATTTAATATAATATTATTTTATGGATACTTATATTGAGGATATTATAGTCTTATGTTAATAATAAAAAATTATGACTATTTGTATTATATCCTCAATAATAGTTAAATTAAAATTCGAGTACCTTATCGGTATTAGAATTTTTTGGTGACATAATATTTATAAATTCTTGAATTAATAATTTAATTATTAGTCTCTATCAAGTGGGAGAATTTAACATGTCAATTATATATAAAAATGAGAAATAAATACTATTTGTTTAAAATGATATTATTTATAGAGACTTATATTGAGGATGTTGTAGTTTTATGTTATTGATGAAATCTTTTACTACTTGTGTTATATCCTCAATATTAATTAAATTAAAGTCTCATGTTTTTCCGCTGCGTATAACATAATATGTTTCTCAAATGTGTGTAGTTATATTTGTAGCATTTGAGTTTTGAGTGAGTTATTTGAGTTTTGAGTGCGTATAACGTATGAGAAAGTTAATCCCTTTCTAGGTGATAGCTACCAAGACAATGCTACAAAATTTGAGGGTATGAATGAGACAATGTATGTTGTATGTGGGGTCTTGGATGTTGGTGCATGAAGGCTTGCCGTCGAGGACAAACTCAACTTGTTCGACGAAATGTCTCAACTAGAAGCAATTTTTGGAGTGATGAGGATAGTGAAGGATATGAATACTCATTAGTTGGTCTGCACTAAATTGGTATGCATTGAGTCTGCATACATTACCCAACTCTGAAATATGATTTATAACATGAATTACCATGTATCTTTCTAACAAAAAGTGGTTTATCCTTGGCATCCACATGCTTCAACATAAATTTATTTGTAATGCGCTAGATGCATGATTTTGTTCGAAAACTATAGATGCATGATAGACAAATATTTTGAAACACTCGAGTAAACCTGGGAAACAAAATTAACTGATTATCAAAATAGCACAATGATATAACAATAATATAAACATAAATTTTACATGTTAGAAATATAAAAATTTGAAAGAAAAACATTACAAAATTTAACACAAATACAAACTTATAGCTTGTTACAAACTAAACTAAATATACACTAATTAAACTACTTATAACTATAGTGGGTTAAACTCAAGTAAAAAATACTAACCAATGTACAATAAACTATACATTGGTGTCCAGGTTTCTCACCTAAGACATCATGTAAACAAAACAATGGGGAGGAGTAGTGATGGACTCAATATATGATGTGAATGAACTTGAAACATACCAGTTGGTTGAATCAGATGATGCACCCTTATCACTATTAGAGGAATCTGTTATTACTATACATCTTTCTAGATAATTGACAATGGTATCCTACACATGTGAAAAATGCAGGCTAACCATGACTGAAAGAAATTATAATACATGATTCTAGATATAGTTAAATCGATTATTCAAGATGCCAAATAACCCACTAAAATAAGAGGTGCATATACATTAGTAACCCTTCTAGCAGATAAGTCCATTTGTATCTTGGAAATCAATGGTTGGTTACTTTGAAACTAGATTTGTTTTAATAGACAACTTATATGATGCAAACCAGGATTACAAAAACAAGCCATTTCTCTTGGACATACCATTGAACACCTTACTAGCGGAATCGTAATCCATGCATTTTGACTAGACAAGAGCTATGTGGTTCAAAAACACCAAATTGTCTTTATCGATGAATAAATGCATTCTTGGACATGCCCTTCTGGTTGATACATTTTATCAAACAAGTTGAGTGTTTCCTTAACAGCAGCCCCCCATGGAGAAATCAATTCTCCTACGTTTCAAAAGTAGAAAAATTAGACCTCTTTGAATATGATGATGAAAACATGTTGTATAAAGGTGAAGAAGAAGGGATAACATATGATTCACGACTTTAATTGATACTGACAGTTGTAGGTAAGGAAAAATTGGAATGTAACAATGGCAAAATAAAATCCTCAAATTTTGGGAGGTCTGAAACCCATAATCAAACAAGTTTTTTTTAGTGTTGACTTTTAGTGATGTGGCGTGTTTCCATTAGACCAAATATGTTAGAACAACATAAAAATCTGAATTTGAAGATGGTAACAATGGTGGAAAAAGAAAATTGGGGAAGAAGATCAATATTGAGAGAGAAAGAGAATTAGAGTAGAGAGAGTAAATTTGTATGAAGTGTAGAATTGGCATTAACCTTGAATTGGTATTATTACACTGTATTTATACATGAGAGAATACAATAGCAAAAACTAAAAATTGCAACTAAATTGATACATGCTTGTTAGACGATAGCGCGGATCTAGAAGGGGGTTGAATAAATCCCTTTTTTAAAAATTACTTTTCAAAATTTAATTTAAAATATATTGCGGAAGTTTCCTGGAAAATCGTCTAGTTTAAATTTGAAGTCACCGGAGATCGGATATACGCTAAACCCAATTAGAATTGAAATGATGACTAGAAGAATTAATATTTCACAAATGATTCACTTGATAAAGCTATTCTTAACAATGATATAGAGAAGAAATTAGGCACAATCAAATTGATTTTATGTGGTTAGGCTTTTTACCAAACACTTGGAGTGCACACACCAAGGATAATTTTGTTGTATCAAATAGTGCAGAATTTTACCCACTCTAGTTATCACTTTTGAGTGTAACAATTTATCAAACACTTTAAGTGCACTAATTTGATACACCAGAATTTTAAAACACACAAGATCAAGATGAGCAAAAGTAAAATACGAGAAACGTAAAGAACACAAGGAATTTGTTGAGGCAGTTCCTTCGTCGTCCTCGCTCGAAGTACTCTGCCCCCAATTCACAATCGAATTGGACAATTTTATTAAATTGCAATTGTTTTACAAGAAGAAAAATAAATGAACCAACAAACCAAACCGCGTTGAATATGCTGTCAAATCTTCTTCTTGTCCCTTGATCCAAAATAGAATCAAGTCTTCCACGCGTGTCGAGAAAGCCTCCGATTAATTGCTCCCTTCTTGCAAGGATTCACGATCCTCCAAACTTTGAGCACGACTGAGTTTCTGCAATACTTGTGAACCCACAAAGACCTTCGCAATCCTCTGTCTACCGTGATATGAAAGAACGATCCACTTGATCTTTAATCCACCTCACTCGGCTGAATATACGAACGATCGTTGTGTGCAAAACCCCCAAACCTTCAACGATCTTAGAGGAGAAAACCCTTCAGATTTTTCCAAGAAAAACCCACACACTCTAGACTCAATCTGAAACACTAATTCACGATTGAATGTTATCTTCGAAACAAGCACCGAAATCAACAAAGATTGTTGTGTGTGATTGTTGATTGATGCAAGAAGGAAGAAGATGAAGAGAGATGTGTGTATATCTTTCACTTTTCTTGTTCACCTCATAAAAGAAATGAAACCTGCTATTTATATTGATTAGTGATTGTAAGATAATAGAAAGGAAAATTAAATGAAAAATTGAGTCAACACAGTAATGAGCCGACTCAAATCATTAAATGAGCCGACTCAAATTGCCAGGTGAGCCGACCTAAAATAACAGAGAGGCAGCCTGTTGAGACCCGTAGGAATTGAGAAGAAAAATATTTTTGATGAGTCGACTCATGAAGGAGTTTGAGTCGGCTCATCCATACCAATGAGTCAACCAAAATGATGCCTCAGTCAGCCTGTTGGGACCCGTATGTTTTAGACACCAAACACATTGAATGAGTCGGCTCATTATAAAATTTGAGTCGGCTCATTCAGTTCATTTTTCCAAAAATGCCAATTCCTGCTTTTTCTTTGAGAACCACTTATGATTTCAATCATGCCAAGTTTTTGACACATTAAAATACATGCCATGTCTCACAATGTTGTTAAAAGCTGTTGCTGCTGTTTTTCTGCAAGTAACCGGTTACTCGTTACACCCTGGGGAGTAACCGGTTATTGTTGTTGCAAAGGCAACAATAACAACTTTAACCAACATTTAACACAACACCTCACTTTAGTTGCTCCAAGTCCATCATGTTCAAGCTCTTTAACAGTCTCTTGAACACCTCATTTGTCACACCCTTCTTCAACAAATCCGCAACTTGGTCCTCGCTTCGACAATAGCTCAATCTAAGCTTCCCATCACCGACTAATTCTCTCAAGTAATGAAACCGCATCTCGATATGCTTGCTCCTTCCGTGTTCAATCAGATTCTTCCAAAGATTAATTGCGGAAACATTATCCACATACATCGTTGTAACATCATCACCACTACATCCCAATTCCTTCATAAGATTCACAAGCCATATAGCTTGGCATGCACTCAATGAAGCCGCAATGCACTCGGCCTTGCAAGAAGAGAGTGCTACAACTGATTCCTTCTTCGAACACCAAGAGATTGGTGTACTACCGAACATAAAGATGTAACCCGCCGTCGATTTTCGATCATCTTTATCTCCGCACCGATTAGAATCGGTGTAGCCAAGTAAAGTACATTTGCGTCTCATATTCGACGCGGGAAATAGAATTCTGCAACCAAGAGTACCTTTCACATATCTAAGGATTCTCTTGACTGTTGCCAAGTGTGACACCTTAGGTCTCTCCATGAATCTACTCGCAATACCGAAACTAAAAGCCAAATTCGTTCGTGTATTGCACAAGTACCGCAATGGTCCAATCAAACTCCAGTAAAGTGTTGGATCAACATCATCCTCATCATCACTTTTGGACAACTGCATTCTCGCTTCACAAGGTGTAATATAAGCATTACAATACTCCATTTCACACCTTTTCAAGATATCTAGTGCATACCTCCTTTGGTGCATAAGCAGCCCCACTTTTGACTTGTGAAACTCTATGCCATGAAAGTAACTCATGACACCAAGGTCTGTCATCTCAAACTCACTCATGAGCTCCACTTTGAACTTTGAAATATTCTTGTCATTGTTACCTGTAATCAAGAGATCATCAACATACAAGCATAGTATAATAACACCATTAATAGTATCCGATCTCACATAAACACCATGTTCAGATACACATCGTTTGAAACCGACGTCAACAAGAAAACCGTCTATACATTTGTTCCAAGCTCTTGGAGCTTGTTTCAAACCATACAACGCCTTGTGTAGCTTGTAATACTTCCTCTCTTGATTTTTAATCACAAAACCGGGTGGCTGCCCCATATAAACTTCCTCATCAAGAGGACCATTCAAAAATGCAGATTTCACATCCATTTGGTAAATCACCCGATTGTTGTTATGCGCAATCCCAACAACCAAACTAATAGTCTCCAATCTAGCCACCAGTGCGAATACCTCATCGTAGTCTATACCTTCACATTATAAGAACCCTTTTGCCACTAATCGAGCTTTATGCTCGATTACTTCACCTTTAGGATTTGCTTTAACTTTATAGACCCATCGCACACCTATCGGTTTCTTCCCAAGTGGTAAATCGACCAACTCCCAAGTACCATTTTTCTCAATAGATTCCAGATCCTCCTTCATTGCACATATCCATTTAGGATCACTTAAGGCTTCCTCCTCATTTACCGGTTCAGATTCGGCCATAAGCGCGAAATGAACAAAATGACCATCATTATTCACTTTGTTATCTTGGAACCTTTCATAGTCTCAGAGTCTTTGAGGCAAGGCTATTTGCCTCACAAGTCTACCCTCATTCATAACATTGTTTTCAGCTGCTATAGGTGCTGGTACAGCGGCATCGGACACCTCCGGATCAGAAATTTCAAAAATCTGTTGTTGCTGATTTTCTGCTGGTAACCGGTTACGCCCTAGGGAGTAACCGATTACTGATGTTGTTTCTGCACTTTTGATTTCATCAAAAGTCACGTTCCGACTTATCACGATCTTCCGATTCTTCTCATCAAACAGCTTGTAACCACCAGTAGAGTGATATCCAACAAATATCAACTTCTCACCTTTATCATCCAACTTCTTTCTAAGTTGATTCGGTACATGGCGATATGCAATCGATCCAAAAACGCGCAAATGATTCACACTCGGTTTGAAACTACTTCAAACCTCTTCCGGTGTGATCTTCTCCAGCTTCTTAGTAGGACACCTATTCAACAAGTGTGTGGCTGTAGACACGGCCTCACCCCACAACTCTTTAGGTAACTTCTTCCCACAAAGCATATTATGCACCATGTTCATTATTGTACAATTTTTCCTCTCGGCAACTCTGTTTTGTTGAGGTGTATATGGAGGCACCACCTCATGCACAATACCCTAAAGATCACAAAACTTCCCAAACTCACTAGAGGTATATTCACCTCCACCGTCCGTTTTGAGAATTTTGAGCTTCCGGCCGCTTTGACGCTCCACCATGGATTTGAAACTCTTGAACACTCCAAATACCTCATCCTTTCTCTTGATAAGATAAGTCCAAAGCTTCCTACTAAAATCATCAATAAACATAACAAAATATCGATTGTCGCCGTATTTCTCTACTTGCATCGATCCACAAACATCGGAATACACCACCTCAAGTAAGCCTTTGGCTCTCCGACCCGCATCCTTGCTAAACACCTTCTTGTGTTGCTTAGATGTGACACATTCCTCACACAATTCTGTCGGAACACTAATATGTGGCAGCCCTGTTACCATTCCACTTTGTTGCAACATCTTAAGATCCCTAAAATTAAGGTGACCAAGACGGTAATTCCATAGCCACTCCTCTCTACTTGTCGCGGTAGCTAAACATCGATGCTCCATAACCTTTAACTCAACCTTATAAGTTTTATTGGCAGCCATCAGTGCTTTTAGAATCAACACACCATTTGAATCTAAAACGCATAATATCTTGTTCTCCAATCGAATTAAGTACCCTCTTTCAAGTAATTGGCCAATGCTTAAAAGATTGCACTTAATTCCCGGTATGTACAAGGCATCTTTGATCCTTGGATGTCCACCATTCTTCCTTCCGATCAAAACATCTCCTACCCCTTCGGCACTTAAAGTGGTGTCATCGGCAAACTTGACTTTACTCTTTGTCGCCTGATTGATTTGCACAAATCAATCCTTTCGACCCGTCATATGTGTTGAACAACCGGAATCCAAGTACCATTCATCTTTACTTTGGACTCCCTCACGCACGGTAACTAATGCATTTCGATCCGAACACATTTTTTCGCCATTTTCCAAAACAGTACAACTGATGTCCCGCAAACTATCATCATAGTAGTTGCTGTCCGGAACACCAACAGTGCCATAATTCTCCTCCGTGATCATCACTAGAAGAGTGTCTTCATCATTTACCTCTTCCCTAGCAACCTTGGCCTCATCCGCATCATTTTCCTTGCATTTTGAGCGACAATCTCTCGCAAAATGCCCAAACCTTTGACAATTATAACACTTCACGGAACTTTTGTCGAATGGTTTGTTGGCACTTTGATTACCCTCTTTGGAGCTTCCTTAACCCTTTGGCACCTTAGAATTTTGTGGATCTTTTCTACCAAAATTCTGGAAATTCTTCTTACTTCTAGAAGACAACTTCCCTTTCGATCTCTTATTTTTCTCATTCAAACGCGCTTGCAAAGCGATCTCCACTTTGGCTTTGTCGGTACCCCTCTCATCCATTCTTTGTTCATGCGCCTCTAATGAACTTTGTAACTCATCCTTGCTCAAAGTCGTTAGGTACTTTGATTCTTCAATAGCAACAACAATGTTATCGAACCGTGATGTCAATGAACGCAACACTTTCGATACAACATTCTGCTCAAGACTTGTTTCGCCACATAACTTGATTTGATTAACCAACCGGGTAATGCGTGTAATGTAATTGTTGATCGTTTCTTTGTCCTCCATTTGCGTTAACTCGAATTGGCGTTTGTAAGTTTTTAACCTTACCACCTTCGCTTTGACGGCACCGACATATGCTTTCTCCAAGATTTCCCATGCTTGCTTTTCGGATTCACAATCACCAACCTTCTCGAAATTGTCGTTATCAACACAAGAGTGAATCAAGAATAGGGCTTTGTAATCCTTCTTCTTTTCTTCCTTGTGTGTAGCCCTACGAGCCTCGGTAGCATCAGCCCCTAACGGTGTGACTCCATTAGTGACAATTTCAAACACCTCTTGATAACCAAATAGAACCTTCATTTGTTTCGCCCATTTGTTGTAATTCTTCGAATCAAGAATTGAGAGATTTGTGGGAATTCGATCATTGGAAACGGTAGCCATTGTTGCAGTGGAATATGATCAATAACCGGAGCTCTTGATGTCAAATGTTAGAACAACATAAAAATATGAATTTGAAGATGGTAACAATGGTGGAAAAAGAAAATTGGGGAAGAAGATCAATATTGAGAGAGAAAGAGAATTAGAGTAGAGAGAGTAAATTTGGATAAAGTGTAGAATTGACATTAACCTTGAATTGGTATTATTACACTGTATTTATAGATGAGAGAATACAATAGCAAAACCTAAAAATTACAACTAAATTGATACATACTGTTAAAAGTTGCTGCTGCTGTTTTTCTGCAAGTAACCGGTTACGCCCTGGGGAGTAACCGGTTACTGCTGTTGCAAAGGCAACAATAACAACTTTAACCAGCATTTAACAAAATAGACAACATATTTAATATTAATTATGCTCTTTTGTAGTATTTTCATTCTTTGAAGTAATTTTTATAGAAATTAAAACCAGATTTTTGGTTATTCACAAGGATTATAAACATATTTAATATTAAAATAAATTCAATGAAAAGTAACTTTGCATTAACGGAACATAATAAAATGAACAGGTTTGCTAAGTTTACACTAAAGTGTACACCTATCCATATATAGGTCATACGAGAAACAATAAAATATTGCTATGTTTACCATTCTGGGTAAAATTTTTATACTTTTTGACTTTGTAGGTCATACAAGAAATAATAAATTATTAATGCTTATACATGTTTCTCTCTTTTAACATCAATTTTACTTTGTTGGTAGTCCCAAACATGTCAATATATTGATGGAACTTAGTTAATTAGTTAATGGAAGTTTAATTTGGTTAGGGCAGTCTCACACTTTAATGCAGTAATGAATTTGGTTAATGCATTAATTAATTTGGTTAATACAGTGTAAAAACTTTGTTAATGTAATAATGAAGTTGGTTAATAAACATTCATATATTAAAAAAAAAATAATAATAATTTTTTATATTAGTTTTAAAAATATATTTATTATTATAATATCTCACTGTTCACCGTATTAGTGAACAGTGACATATGATGTAGGTATAAGAAATGATGTAAGAATAATATTTTTTTTAAATGAAATACACATTTTCCGAAAGTATATTTTATAACTATTATTTTTATAAAATGAGGGTGTATTTGAATTATGTTTGAAAATGAGGATGTATTTACACATGAATTTGGTGTATTTGAACTGTGTTCGAAAATGTATTTTTAAATTTTATTAGTATTCTATTTTTTTCCACAAGGATGCGGAAGTAACCCTTTAAAATGGAAAAATTAATCCCCAAACACAAGAGACGATGCCCTATTGTGCTATAAAAAAGAAAGAAAAGCCCAACCTCAAGAGAAGGCTTCGATCACAAATTTCTTCTTATCACCCCTTAATCATACATAACACTCCCTTATTTTTAGTATTGATCAAAATGCCTTTATCATTTTGACTTCATATCAAAATAACATTTGGTAAAAAAAATTACTCTAAAATTAAAATTAAATAAAAAAAAGATATTACATTTAAAAAATTCAATAGTTCATATTGCGTAGGTCTATAAAAAAACAAAGTTAACACTATCATTTTTTTAAAATTCGATATGTTTTGTAATTTTCTAAAGTCAACACTAAATTTTTTGATAAATCTGATATTTTATATCGGAGATTTGAAAAATCTGATACCAAAAATATGATCTTACATCGGTTTTAAGAAGAAAAAAACGATAAAAATATATATGTTTTTGAAAAATTCAATAAAAACTCATGAAATTATTTAAAAATATGATAAAAACTCTTAGATTCCTCAGAAATCTGATAAAAACTTATAAATTCTACAAAAATTCAATAAAAGCTCATGAAATTCTTTAAAAATCCGATAAAAGAAACACTACAACTGAAGGTGTCCGGTATATATGGGGTTGCAGGAAAGATATCTTCTTCGATCAGTGTACTTTGAATCCTGGAGATAAGTTGGAATTGGGCCAATGTTAATAAAAACTCATTTTATTTACTAAATGTATGACCATGTTATTTACACCCTACCTTTACTAATAGTGTGCCACTTTTGTGAGATGATTTTCCATACAGGAGTTAACTTCTTGAATTGTTGTGTTATTTCTGGCATTCCCGCAAATTACCAACAATTTTGCAAATTTATGTGGCTAGAGTAACATGAAAAGAGAGATTTATACATTAACATCATCAAGGGATAGAGTCTTAAAGAAAATTCAATTTAAAATATACAAATTATTAGAATTTATGTGTGATGGAATATAGTGGTGTTTGTGGTGTCATTTTAAGGAAAAAATTCATCCAATTTTCAAATATAATTTTTTACGGTTCAATTTGATTTTAAATAATTGATTCAAAACATAATTCAAACTCAGATCTTAAGAGGAGTATATTCTCAAGATCAAGTCGTTTCACCACTAAACATATTTTTTTTTTTAAATAACCTAGTTTTATAAAAATATTCCAAAATAATATATGTTTCAAAAAAGATACCAAAATGACTTAGTTTGCCAACATATTCGTCAAATCAATGGGAGAACATGCATAAAGTATAAAGCAATTCACCAAATGAAATGACGAACGTTTGTTGAGTGCAAGTGAATTCGCTAAACCGATTGGTGAATTGGTTCAAAATTTATACATGTTCGCCAAACCGATTGGCGAATTGGTTCAAAATTTCTACATGTTCGCCAAACCAAGTGGCGAATTGCTCAAGATTTCTACATGTTCGTCAATCAGTGTGGCGACCATGTGTAGAAGCTAAGTCATTTTAGTATTTTTTTTTTAAACATATGTTATTTTGGAAATATTTTTATAAAACTAGGTTATTTTAAAAAAAAAATTCCACTAAACACACATTTTTTATTAAGATTATAAAAATAATAATAATAAATAATATATTTAATATAATATATAAAATACATTATAATAAACATTAATGTTATAAAATGACAATGATGGATTATGGTTGGAATTAAAAATAAATAAATAAAACTAAACTAATAAATAATATTAAAATATAAATATTATTAAACAGTAAAATAACATAATATATTATATCAATAAAAAATAAGTATATATATACGGTTAAGTTCAGTTTGGATCGATTTTGAAAAATCAATTTGAAATCAAATCCAAACCGAACGGTTTTTACAAAATACTATCTCTGCTTTTTCATAAGTGATTTTTGATTTTTCACACGTATTAAAAAAGTAATCATTATTATGGGAAAGAGAAATTATAAGACTTTATAATATAGTCATTCATTACACACCTGTCATTTGCTGATGATGTGCTTCTTTTCAGCAGAGGGGATGTGACATATGTGGAGCTAATGATGCAAGCCTTTACTCATTTTTCAGATTCCACAGGGCTGCAAGTCAATCCAATAAAGTGTAAGTTGTTTTGTGGTAGGATAGCATCTAAAATGGTGCAAATTATCAAAAGGATGATAGATTTTGAGGAAGGGCAACTCCCTATAAGGTACCTTGGTATTCCTTTATCTGATAAGAAGCTTAGTGTTAATCACTATATGCCTCTGGTGGAAAGGATTACAAGTAGGATTAGGCATTGGTCTGCTAGGTTACTTAGCATTGCGGGAAGAATCCAGCTGGTGAGAAGTATTTTCCTGGCAACTGTTCAGTATTGGATGGCTTGCCTCCCAATGCCTAAGATTGTTTTGAAGAAGATAAACTCTATATGCAGAGGGTTTATTTGGGTAGGGAAAGATGTTCCAAGTATAAAAAGCCCTGTTTCTTGGGATAATACTTGCATACCGTGTAGGAATGGTGGATTCAATATCATAAATCTGGACATTTGGAACAGGGTTGCTATGTTGAAGTGTCTGTGGAGTATCAGTTTGAAGCTCGATAATTTGTGGGTGAAATGGGTGCACATTTATTACTTAAAAGGTGATGATGTGTGGAATGTCCCTATAAAGAACAATTGTACTTGGATTATGAAAGAGATGCTAAAGAGTAGAATGGAGGTTCCCAATGTGCATCTAGTGTGGCAGAAGCTGATGAGTGCTAGGAAATTCTCCATGAGCCAAGTGTATAGAAGTCTAATGGGTGATCAACTTCAAGTGGATTAGTACAATATGATGTGTCATAATATTGCTAGACCTAGGGTTGTGTTGTGTTGTTGGTTGTTATGTCAAGGCAAACTTGCTACAAAGGATAGATTGAGGAAAATGGGCATGGTGTAGAATTCTGAGTGTGCTTTATGTGGTACTGAAGAGGAAAGCAACAACCATGTTATTTTTAAGTGTACGAAAGTGCAACCAATGTGGGATGGGGTTCTTAACTGTATGGATTGTGCTAGAGACAACAATATGGATTTGGAGTGGATAGAATAAGGTGTAAAAGCAAGGGGGGAGAGCTAGTATCTTTAAAGTTGTGGTGACCGAAACCATCTACGAAATATGGAGGTTTCAGAATAGTTCAATTTTGATAATGATAGAAACCAAATTGATACGGATAGTGTTATAAAAAGTATAATTGATGCTATAGTGTATAGACGGTGGATGAGACCCAAGTATAGTGATCGTACCTGGAGATCAGGATCCGATGCGGCTGGCCTCGAGAGCGGGTGAATATGGTCGTTGAGGAGAAAAGGGGTTGTACCTGCAATGCACTCCGATGCTAAAGTAAGTAACCGAGCAAGAGTGGGCAAGCACAAGAATAAAGGTCAGAGAAATTGAATACCTGACCCTCTCAAATGAGGGGGTTATATAAGGGATTGACTGGAAGATTATTGGTCCGTTCTGTGAGGCGTGGATCGAGGAATCCGCGAAAATAGGTAACGGTCAATACTAGCCGTTAGGGAACCTCATCGTGGTCGGACTGTTTATGGTCGACATGGACCACTTTTATAGTTGTGCTCGACGTATAGTTGTGCTCGACGTCGAGCAGGCCTGATGGATTGGTTTCCTTGGCCCAATTGGAGGGATTGGGCCGATCCAGAACAGGAGTCCCCCCAAGTCATTGCTCGCTCTGTAGAGTAGTGACTTAAGAGTGATGTTGCGCTCGGCGATGCATAATGTTGAGGTCGAGGATCTACACTGTCAATCTTCTTGGACCGGGCAGATGATGCGTTGCTCGGCAGAAGAATATGAAACGAAAAAGTTGGGATATCTGGGAATTCGTGCCTAATAATGATTAGACGGCTAGTCTAGGGGCTAGCGAGTAGGGGTCACGCGTGTTTGCACGTGTCCTCTTTCTTATAAATAGGATTCTCAGGGCTCATTTTGACCTTTTCGTTTCATCTTCTTCCTCAAGCCTCTGCTCGCTCAACTGCCACTGTCTCAGCCGTCGACCACCGCCATTCCTTACCGACCACCACTTTCAGAAGCTCATTTCCTTCAAGAATGTCTTCTCAAGCGCAAGGTACGGTTCTTTTTCTTCTCTTTAGGTGTTTATAGCTTAGATTTGTAGAAATGTATGCGGTTTAGGATGATTCTACCGGTAGATTTTAGATTTGGAATCGGTAAACCTCAAGACTTCTGCCACCGTAGCCGGTCGGTTGCAAACCCTAACTTTAGGGTCGACGTAGACATTGGTCGACTTAGATTTAGGTTTGATGGATATTAGGTTAGATCCTTGACATATACATTATTGGGCGTCGGCCGTTGCTCCGAGCGATGGTCAGCCAGGGCTACAGCTCGGGGCATAGTCTCTGAGCTGATGCACGCCCTTTCACTTGTCGAGCGGTGGAAGGGTGGATTTGATATTCTTAATCGAATTCACTGACGCCTTTCCTCTGCTTTTCAGGTGAAAACTCGCTCATGAATCCGCTGGATGTGCTTTCTGAGGATACGTCCTCGAGGGATTCAGGGTCGTCTACGTCCATACCTTCAGGCTCCGGGAGCTCCTCGGAAAGTTCGGATACAAGTACTACGGGACCGTCGACATACTCGCCTCAGTGTCCTGATCAGACGAGGGTCTCGCCCGACGAATGGGTGATGGAAGATTTGCTGGACAAGGTGTCCTCATTCTCGAGACCTCGATCGGAGCCGCTGCCAGTTGTTGGTGATCCTGCTGATTGGGATGTGACCTGCTCGGGAGACGACGACCGTATCTTCTCAGATTTTCGTGGTCGGGCGTTCTCCATGTACGAATATGCAACTTCAGTCCTGGGGGTGACGTTGCCTTTCAGCGACTTTGTGAGCGCCGTGCTCGGGCATCTCTGTGTAGCTCCTTCCCAATTACACCCCAACTCATACGCATTTCTAAGGGCGTTCGAGATGACGTGCACCTATCTGGGCGTTGGTGCTACACTTCCCCTCTTCTTCCGCCTCTTCTCCCTACAGCGCCAGGTTGGGCGAGGAACTGGTCGAAAAGGATTCGTGTCTTTCAAGCAGCGGACCAGGATTTTCAAGGCCCATTCAGAATCCATCTGGGCCTTCAAAACCGACTATTTTCTGATAAATCCCGCGAGCGCGGCGGCCGTGAGAGCTATGAGCTTTCTGGGAATAGATACTGATGAGAACGATGAGCCTAAGCTCGACGACCAAGGTCAGGTGATTCCGAGGAGACTGTGGTTGTTCCCCTTTTCTTGGAGTCATGCTCATTATGAAAAGCCTGCCGGGGAGTTCGTTCAGGTGGGTGAAACATTGAATGATGACGATGCGGCCAGTTTTGAGGCCTTCAGAAAATTAATAGCCTCCTTCACTCCGACCCCTCTGTTGGACGGAGAAGGGAAGGTTATGGTCGATCAGGATGGGGGGGAAGCTGTGGAGCGTCCCTTGATCAACGTTACTGAGTTACTGGCCTGTCGTAACGGGCAGGAAGTGTCCGACTTCTTTGGTATCCGTTTATTTGTGCTCGTTAAAATCTTTGGTTTGATTTTGTTGCTTATGACTAACTTGATCTTATTCTTTTTTCAGGTTCCTTGACGAATCCTTTGGATAAAATTCAAGAGCGTTTGGTTCAGCAACAAAGGAAACGATCAAGGGTCGTGCAGACCAAGCTGACCGAGACGAGTGGCTCGGGGTCGGGCCCTTTGGTCCAGGGTTCGCCGAGCGCATCGACTGGCTCTTTAATGAAGAAACACAAATCAGCGGCCACTGTAGATTTAACGGCCAACGCTCCTCCAAAGCCAAAGCACGGGATACCCCCATGTTTTGTGGTGCGTAATTTCTTTGAAGGGACCAGCATGGAGGTGGATCGTGCGGACTCTCTGTTCTTGGAGGGGATGGACCGTCCTGCTCGGCGACTATCTTTGGCTCAGGATGCGAGCGCGGTCATGCGGGTCCTGACAATGGCCTGGCTGACGGCCGAAGGGAGTCCTGGATTGGAGCGGGAGAATAGCAAGCTTAAAGAGCAGCTGGCTGCTTCTGAGGCTAAGCTGACAGCGGCCACTGAGGAGGCTAAAGCTGCTACCAAAGAGTCGACCGAAAGAGCTGCCGTCATCGCCAAACTGAAGGTTGACAAGAAGAGGGTGCTTGAGCAAAATAAGAAACTGAAAGATGCATTCTGCCCCAAGGAGGACGAGGACGAGGAGACTAAAAATCTGATGACGAGGGCTCAGTTTCTTGCTCGGATCGACCAGGACATGGAAGATCTGAACGCATCGACTGAACTTAGCTTCCAGAATGCGGTGGACTAGATGAAAGCTCTCCACCCTGACATGACCTTGGACGTTGGTCGCATGAGCTACCTGTACAAGGTCGTGGATGGTCGGATTGTAGTCCCCTCAGATTTGGTAGTGGACGACTCTTAGCCGGGGCCGACAGATCAGCTTGGTCAACCTGAAGCGCAGCTGGGCCAGGAGGACGCTCGTGAAGATGAAGGCCGCCCGGGAGGCGAGGATAATTAATTTATGGCCTGTGTGGCTTTGTAATTTATGATGTATTTTCTGTTTTGGGGGGCGTGGCCCCCTTTATTTGTAACCCTGAACAAGTCGGCCCTCTGGTGTCGCATTTTCTCTTTTAATGTCATGTGTTCGACCTTGATGGTCAGTTTCATATTTTGTTTGCTCGTAACAATGCGTCCGTCGGAGGACATAGTTTACTTGTTATTTTTACTAAGTGTTTGGTGTGCGTCTTTGCATTAATTAGAAGTAATCGAATGGATACGGGGTGTGTGAATGATCTGTTGGTTAGGGGGACCAATCAGTATTTGAGAGTCTTACTCCCGATCGGTGCCCGAGCCAAGATAATAGCCCGGGCTCCGTGGCGTGAACATCCCATCGCGAGCTGGGGTTCTACCTGGTCGTGGTACTTAGGCGACGTCGGACTCGTTTGAGTATCCGTTCATGCGGCAAGCTTCTATTTTGCTTGAAAAGAGATCTTGCTTGACTTTGTTATATTTGGGCTGTCGTGCTCGTACCTAGGCACACAGTTTTCCGTCGGTCTCCCTTTCTCCTCGCTTGGGAGTTGAGTAAGGTGACTGATTTAGCTATAGTATTGTTTGATTTTCTCGGCGTTCCAAGGCCGAGCGAGCTCTTCCCCGTGTAGATTTTCCAAATAATAAGCTCCGTTCTCGGTTTTTGCTCGAATACGATACGAGCCTTCCCAATTGGGCGTTAGTTTTCCCTCGCGGGGGTCTCTGTGATTTCTTCGAAGGACAAGGCTGCCCACCTCGAACGTCCGCCTTATGACCTTAGAATCATACCGAGCGGCTATTTTCTGTTTGAGAGTGAATTCTCGAAGAGCAGCCTCCGATCGAACTTCTTCGACCATGTCGAGCTCGTCTCTTATAGCTTCAACATTGGTATCTTGTTCCATGGGGAATTCCGTGCGCCTTGATCGGACATGCATTTCTATAGGGATTACCGCTTCGGTCCCATATGCTAATCGAAATGGGGATTCTCCGGTTGTTGAGTGGGGTGTGGTCCTAATGCCCATAGTACGCTATGTAGCTCCTCGACCCAGTGTTTCTTATGCTCGTCCAATCTTCGTTTCAAACCTCTTAGGATTACCCTGTTCGCGGCCTCTGCTTGGCCGTTAGTTTGGGGATGCTCGACTGAAGCGAAATGTTGTTTCGTTCCCATTGATGCGACGAATTCTTTGAAGTGTTTATCTGTGAACTGAGTGCCGTTGTCGGTCACGATGGCGAGGGGCACCCCGAACCGGGCGAGGATGTTTCTCTTGAAGAAACGGAGTATGTTGAGCGCAGTGATTTTGGCTAGGGCCTCAGCTTCTATCCACTTGGTGAAATAGTCGACACCTACGATTAAGTATTTATTCTTACCAGACCCAACGACGAATGGTCCTAAAATATCCATTCCCCACCATGCGAACGGCCATGGTGACGATAATGATTTTAGCTCGGATGGGGGTGCTGCGTGCACGTCTCCATGTCGTTGGCATTTGTCGCACCTCTTCACATGCTCTTTTGCATCGTGTTGGAGGGTGGGCCAGTAGTATCCTGCCCTTAGGATTTTTCGTGCCAATGAACGTCCTCCAGGATGTTGTGCGTTGATTCCTTCGTGGACTTCCCTTAGTACGTGTGGAATGTTTTCCTCCTCTACACACCTGAGGAGGGGTGTAGAGAACCCTCGACGATACATACGTCAACCTACTAAAGAATATGAGCATGCCCTTTGTCGTATAGTACTGGCTTCTTTTGGGTCGGTTGGTAATTCTCCTTTAGTTAAATAGTTGAACACTGGGGTCATCCAGCAGCCCGTGTCGCCCACGACGTTAATGTCTACGCGGGTCGATGAGTGTCCGATACTTGGTCTGGGAAGCAATTTCTGTACGACGAACTTGTTGTTTCCTTTCCTTTTAGTGCTCGCCAATTTGGACAGGATATCTGCGCAGGCATTGTTTTCCCGCGGAACGTGTTTGACTTCTACACTATTGAACCGTTTTAGTTCGCCTTTTACGAGGGCCAAATATTCGGCCATGTTATCGTTTTTGGCCTGGAAATCTCCTCGGACTTGGCTTGCGACCAACTGAGAATCCGTGCAGATCGTGATCTCTTCTGCTTCCAGATCGGTTGCGAGCTGTATGCCCGCTAGGAAAGCTTCATACTCTGCTTGGTTGTTAGAGGTGGGGAAAGATAAGGTTAGGGACACTTCAATGATGTTCCCCTCTTCGTTTTCCAAAATGATGTCGGCTCCGCTGCCCGCCGGGCCAGATGCACCGTCCACAAAAATAACCCACCTGGACGAAACTTTCGGGTCTTGCTCGGTGAATGTAAGTTCATCCACGAAGTCGGCCAGCGCTTGAGCTTTGAGAGCCTGTCTTCCTTCAAACTTGATATCAAACTCAGATAGTTCTAGTGATCATTTTAGCATTCGGCCGGCCATGTCCGGTCGACCGAGCAACTGTCTTATGGGTTGGTCGGTCCTTACGATGATGGTGTGAGCCAGAAAGTAATGGTGTAGCCTTCTAGCTGCGAGAAGGAGGGCCAAAGCAACCTTTTCTATCTGAAGGTATCGAATTTCTGGGCCGTGGAGTGCTTTGCTTGTGAAATATACAGGTTTTTGTCCTTCGGGTAGGTCGCGCACGAGTGCTGCGCTCACTGCTTCGTTTGCGACCGCAAGGTAGAGATACAGTGTCTCCCCCTCTTCTGGTCTGGATAAGACTGGAGGTTCACTTAGTGCCTTTTTCAGGTGGGATAGTGCTAGCTCTCACTCCACTGTCCACTCGAAAGTTGCCTCTTTACGGAGGAGTTTGTAAAAAGGGAGAGCGTGTTGAGCGGATTTCGCCACGAATCGAGCGAGGGAGGTAATGACCCCGTTTAGTGATTGTATGGATTTTTTGGAAGTGGGAGTTGGGAACTCCGCGAACGCCCGACACCTGTCGGGGTTGGCCTCGATGCCTCGTTCGGTCAAATAGAATCCGAGGAATTTTCCTGCTCGGACACCAAATGTGCATTTTTCAGGGTTGAAGCGCATTTTGCACTTTCGTGCTTGGTCGAACACTTTTCGTAAATGGGATGCGTGTTCCGCTTCTTGTTGAGATTTGACGATCATGTCGTCCATGTATACTTCGAGCATGTCTCCGATTTCGGCTCGGAAAACTTTGTTCATCATGCGTTGATATGTTGCGCCCGCATTTTTTAGACCGAAGGGCATAACGTTGTAAAAGTAATTGCCCGATTCGGTCATGAAGGCCGTGTATTTTTTGTCAGACACGGCCATGGGTATTTGATTGTACCCCGAATAGGCGTCCATGAAGGATAACAACTTGTAACCGGACGAATTGTCGACCAACTTATCGATGTTAGGTAAAGGGTATGCATCTTTCGGGCATGCCCGATTAAGGTCGGTATAATCAACGCACATCCTCCATTTTCCACTAGATTTTTTCACAAGTACAACATTTGAGAGCCAGGTTGTATACCTGGCCTCGGTTACAAATTTAGCCTCTAGGAGGTCTTTAACAGCAGATTCAGCAGCTTCGGTTTTCTCGGTCGACTGCTTCCTCCTGCGTTGAGCGACCGCTTTATGTGTTGGGTCGATAGAGAGGTGGTGGCAAGCTGTTTCGGGGTCGAGCCCTGGCATTTCTGCGGCGCTCCAGGCAAATAAATCTGCGTTCCCTTTGAGGCAAGCTTCCAACCGTCGCTTCACCAATTCAGGCATATGTGCTCCGATTTTAACACACCGGGCTGGGTCCTCCCCCAAAGGAATCAGTTCAAAGTCTCCATCCGGTATTGGTCGGGATAACGACTCTGTTGGCCTCTGGACGCTCTCGCTACTATCTGAAAATCTGCAGTCTAGGTCGATCGAATCTACCTGAGGGAAAGCCCTGGGAATATCCGGCGAATTCGATGTCAGGGGACTTGGTTGGTATGATATCGAGCTGAGACCTTTTGATGCTGCTTCGAAACATCTGCGGGCAGCGTCGACGTCTCCGTGCAATATGGCGACTTTTCCTGAAGTAGTGTAGTACTTCATCTTCAGGTGGATGGTGGACGGCACAACGATTAATTCGGCCAAAGTTGGTCGTCCTAGTATGCATTGGTACAGCGACGGGCAGTCCACGACTAGGAACTGGACCCTAACTGTCCTGGCTGTCTCGCCCGCCCCGAAGGTAGCAAATAGGTCGACATAGCCCCATGGTCGAGATACTGCTCCGTTGAAACCTTGCAGGTCTGATCCGACGTATGGAGTTAGGTGTGTCTCGTTTAGCTGAAGTGTTTAAAATAGCTGGGAGTACATGATGTCGCATGAGCTACCTTGGTCCACTAGGATCCTCCTCACATCGAAGTTCGCCATTCGCGCTCGGATGAGCAGAGGAATGCTAGCGTTGGGTGCCCCTCCTAGGAGTTCCTCTCGATAGAATGCAAGGGGTACGGAGCCTTCTCTTGGTGGGTCTAGGGTGGCGTTTTGCGCGGGCCCCTTGGCGATTAACTGGTCGAATTTTCTTTTCACGGAACCGACCGTGATTTTGTTGAAGCCTCCTCCTGATATGACCATTGCCAAAGGAAAAGCTTCCCAGGGACTATGGGAGGAGAGGTATCCCGGACTCTCGGTGTGATCTGGTAAAAAGAAATCTTCCGGGCGGTAAATGCTCAGGGCGACCTGCATGTTAGCATCTGCAGGGATGGGTACGGCTTCCTCGACTTTCTGGGTCTCTTGTGTATCCTGTCGAGGATTGTCTCTGGACTTGGTGAACTGCTTCAGGTGCCCGTCTTTGATGAGGATTTCGATCGCGTCCTTGAGGTGGATGCAATCCTCTGTGTTGTGTCCGTGACTCTTGTGGAATCTGCAGTATTTCGTTTTATCCGTGCCGGGCTTGCTAGGTTGTTGCCTCGGAAAACGTACTCCTGCCTGTTTGAATTCCGAATTGGCGCACTCAGACAAAATTTTCTCCCTGGAGGCTAGGAGAGGTGTGTATTCGTGGAACCGACCGATAGGTCCTTGGTGTTCCCGCGGTTCACGGGAGCGATCATCCTTTCTTTTGTCTCCTCCTCGACGAGATGTCGAGGGTTCATCGACCCGGTGTGGTTTGGTGTCTTCACGACGTCGGGCGTCCCTTACTGAACTGGCCGCTTGCTTTTCTTCATATTGGATGTAAGCTTGGGCTTTCAGTAGGAACGCGTCGAGGGTGGTCGGGGTTTCAATGCCGACCGCCCGATGGAAATCGGTCGAGGGGCGTAGCCCTCGTTCTAGCAAGTATTTTTTCATGTCGTCGGTCGTGGATACTTGGACCGCTTCTTTATTGAACCTTTCGATGTAAGTTCGTAAAGGCTCGTCCCTTCCCTGGATTATTGCTTCGAGCGAAGCCTCTGTCTTTGGATGTCGTCTTGATGCGGTAAAGTGCCTGGAGAACGTGCGTCCAAGTTGTTTCCATGATGTAATGGACTCAGCTTCAAGGCTTTTGTACCATGTCATTGCTCCTTTCCTCAGCGTTGTAGGAAAGAGTCGGCATTTGATTGCCCCTCGTACGCCCCGATAGTCGAGCAGTGCATCGATATTTTCGATGTGCTCGTCTGGGTCGGTGGTCCCATCATACGAGCCTAACGGAGGGGGTTTCTCTAAGCCTCTTGGAAGCTTGGCCGCCATGATTTCAGACGATAGGGGACCCCGAGCGTCCTCGTCGTCGCTAGAGTTGAGCGATGAAGACCTGTGGGCATGTTTCTTTGTTCGTCGGGGAGAGGCAGATCTTGACCTGCTCCTTCTTGATTTTCTTTTAGGAGAGGGTTGTGGGGAAGGTTGACGAAAACGTTTGTCGCCTGTTGATTCGTCGGCGTGTCCTTTCTTCTTCTTCTTAGCAGGAGACGGAGTGTGTTCCCTTTGAGGTCTCGTGGGAGATCGTGGTCGACGACGAGAGTTGTCCTCAAGACGGGCGATCTTCTCGCCATGGGTGAGTAGCAACAAGTTTGTTTGATTCAGGATCTCGGCCAATGCGGCGAAATCTGACCCTGAAGGAGTCGGAGGAAAAAGAGTTTCTGGGCGGCTTTCTAAAGGTTGATCGCGATCAGGCGAAAGTGATGCTGCATTCCCGTCCGGATGGCCTCGAGAGCGGGTGAATATGGTCGTTGAGGAGAAAAGGGGTTGTACCTGCAATGCACTCCGATGCTAAAGTAAGTAACCGAGCAAGAGTGGGCAAGCACAAGAATAAAGGTCAGAGAAATTGAATACCTGACCCTCTCAAATGAGGGGGTTATATAAGGGATTGACTGGAAGATTATTGGTCCGTTCTGTGAGGCGTGGACCGAGGAATCCGCGAAAATAGGTAACGGTCAATACTAGCCGGTAGGGAACCTCATCGTGGTCGGACTGTTTATGGTCGACATGAACCACTTTTATAGTTGTGCTCGACGTATAGTTGTGCTCGACGTCGAGCAGGCCTGATGGATTGGTTTCCTTGGCCCAATTGGAGGGATTGGGCCGATCCAGAACATATAGGTATAGCATAACTAAGTTGTTAATGTAAATGGGTAGTTATTGTTCTTGGTGATCAACCAAGGTTGTATGTAAATGCTTTTGAAAGATATGAATTCTTTTATTTAAAAAAAAACATATAATCATTCATTAATTGTATTAATTGTATGAGAAAGATAAATTTAAATAATTGAAAGAAGATATAATAATAAATATTCAAGGGTATAATAGAAAAAATAACATTAATAACTTTTTGGTATTGTGAAACGACTTATATTTTGGTATAATTTTTTTCTCTAAAGCGACTTATAAAAAAACAGATGAAATAACATCCAAACATATTCAATAATATTCGATTTATTGCTGTTTTCAATTTTTTTAAAATCAGTTTACGATTTTTATTTGGATCGATTTGGATTTAATCACCCCTAATGGATTAGTATATCTTTTATATATCTAATTGACTTAAAACGTTTAAGTAAAAAAGATGATATCAACGTGTCAAGAATTAGAGATTCTTGAGCATCTCTATCCATACCATTTAGAGTCCGTTTGGTTGGGGGATTTTGGAGGGGAGAGGAGGGGAGGAGAGGAAGTATTAATTAAGTGTGTTTGGTTTTTTATGAGGGGAGGGGAGAAAATAATTTAATTTAATTATGTTTGGTTGAATTTTTATGAGGGGAGGGGGGAGAGGGAATTTGAATCCCTCATGGAGTAGTTATTCCCCGCAAATTGGAGGTTTTTGGAGGAGATGGGAGGGAGATGAGTTATAATAAAACCTATTATTATATTGATATAATTACCCTCATTTTTATTTTAATAATAATTTGTCCTTTATCAATATCATACGTTAATTTTTCATCTTATTATAATTTCTTCATATTTTTTTAACGACAACTCCATTATTTTTATTATTATGATTTATTTTATTTTTCGTTTTATTTTATTCACTTTATTTATTTATTTTGTTTGTAATAACTTATTTTGTTTATAAGTTGTTGTGCTACATTACATATCGATATATAATTATATTATATGAGTTATATATTATATAGAATTTAATTTCATAAATATTTTATAGGATTATATGGATCATCAAGATATTAAAATAGTTCATCTGAAGATTGATCATATAATGATTCTATGACATTTATCAATTTTTTTTACACTTTAAGATATTTTAGAATATTTGAAATATTAAATATTTTATATTTGATTATCTATTTTATGTTTATGAATTAATCAAATTTTTTTGGTGTGAATATCATTTTGTTTTTATTTTATTTAGCAAAAGTGTTATAATATTTTAAGGGTAAAAAGGTAAAGAATTTTTAAAACCTCTTCCCTCCCCCTCGTGAACCAAACATATTTTTGATTAAAACTTCTCCCCCTCCCCCTCTTTTGAACCAAACATACATTTAATTAAAATCTCTCATCTCCCATCCGTTGAACCAAACATACATTTAATTAAAATACATCCCTTTACCTCCCCTCCCTTTGATTAAAATCTCTTCCCTCCCATTCGTTGAACTAAACAGACCCTAAATTTTATAGTATAAATATACCCCACTTAATATATTTTATTACTTCAAACTTATCAGTTATTTAAATAATTCAACTATATATTATAAATATTAATACCACTCATCTACAACTTTAGAATGGATCCCATTAAATCATATTCGGTAGCCAAGAATTTAACTTCTGTCAATCTCAATTTCCCATATTATTTACTATATCACACACTTTAGTATGAGTTAGTTCTTCTGGTAATGTTCACTTTCAAATTTTGAATAATGATATTCAGTTCGATCTAACACTTTGACTAAACATCAATGTTCGATCCATCCCAAATGCTCCAATTCCCATGGTTTTGCACAATTGTTTATTCTTCAACACTTTGCACCACTGCTAATTTCCTTCAAAATGCAACTTGTATATCAGTTTCATGAAACAAGCATCATTCATATGATTAAGTTTCCTTAGCTCTAAGCTTCTTTATGGTTGGTTAATATGACCCAGTTATCAACATGAAATTTTTGTTTCTCCAAAGTATCATCCAAAATGAATCTCTTTTGAAGATGTTGAATCTCTTTGATGCAAGCTTTGGGAAGGATGTGTCATCATAGGGTAAATTGGGTTTTCCTATGACACACTCTTTGTCAGAGTAACACAACCTGCAAAAGAAAGTTGGTTCTTTTTCTAGCTAGCTAGCTTAGACAAAATATGTTCCAAGAGATATTGGTAATCTATTCTTCTAAGACTTTTCTCGCTTAATGACACTCCTAGATATTTTCCCAAGTCCTATGTTTCACTGAACCTAGAGATTTGCTTGATCTTTGTCTGAATATGCTTCTTGCCACATTTTAGGAAAACATGATGCATGATTTGTCTTGATTAATGTACTCATTTTAAGACCTTTTGAGTGTAATAACCCCCTTTGAGTTAATATATCTACTTTAAGTAGACATAGAAGATACTTTAGATAATCTAGATATTAATGAGAGACTTATGCAAATCTTTTATTGAAATAGTTTTGAAAATGAGTCTGTTTGTAATAAAGCTAAAAATAAGAGTGAAAAGCCCAAGAAAATGTGTCCTGACACTCTTAAAATTAAATCTAGCATTCAAATTTTTTTATAATATCAAATATATTTTTGTCCAAAAATGTCATATAAAAAATCTTGTAGGCTAATACAAAATTTTGTATGCATAAAAAAAATCGGTAGAAATGGTGTGTGTCAAAATTTTACCATTTTTTTTCCAAAAGAAATGGTGTGTGTCAAAATTTACCAGTCTATTTCAAAAGCACGAATTGGAATTTACTGGTTTTTCATAAACTTAAGAGATTATCGATTTTTTTTAAAACTCCAATGGTTACCGAATTTTTTCCATAACAATGAAAAATCTAGTAGTGTTAATTTTCAACGGTTGGGACTTTGCCGATACTTTTGTAGGATTGTGATTGCACCGATAATTTTGTGTGCTCCATAGTGATTCCAAATTTGAATAAATATGCATGATATGTTTCAATATTGGCATATCGCGTTTGTGTACTTTTATTGCGTGAAACCTCCTGTTTGTTTTAGGCTCACAAAGGACACCCCCTCTTGATGTTCTGAAATCTAAACTGGATAATCTTGTGCAACATATCAACAACAAAAATGTGGTTAAGATTGAGTATCATTTACCATCAATCAATAATGAAGGGAGTATTAGGTTCAGTAAGTTTGAGTTGACGACATATTAAGATTTAAAAGTTATTTGGAACATATATCACTGATACAAAACAAAAGGGTCTGATCAAGGTAGATGAAAATTTTTCCAGATCTATTGAAGATATTACCAAGATGTTGAAATGTCCTAAATCAACCAATATTATTTAAGTCTTATTTATTTTATTTTGTTGTCATGTTAATAAGCAATATTTGTGTTAAGTAATGTAATTCTAATTTTATTATAATGAAATGTTAAGATAAGATAAGATGGTATGTCAATAATTAACAAGTTTCCTCGTCTCAAAGACACTCACCTATCCAAGTACATTATATAGTCATGTTAAAGCAACACGCACCTGTGCCTACCCCTATGCCTAGTTGACATGCTCAAGGTCAAAAAAATAGAGATATGTATATGTCATCAATGTATACATGATGAGACTTATCCTCTAGGATAATGTATTCTACAAGATGCAACATGTATACATTAGTTGTTGCCTCATACATAGAGTGTTCCACCAGTGATTCATACGTCTCCCAAAGCGAGAGATGAAAGTGAGACCCCATGTTAAACCTAACTCCTACATGACCTTGGTCTTGGTAAATGATGACACTATGTCATTACGTAAAATTCATGAGTAATTTCGACACAATAAGAGGAATAACGAACAAAATCCAAACAAAATGTGGAATAAAGGAAAAAAAAGTTGCAAAAGTTTGAAGAAAGTGGACTTAGTGAAAATTTGATGAAAAAATAAGAAAAGAAAGCTAATATGTCTTTAGATTTCATGCGGCTACGATGCTGACATCGTGGGTGGGATGATGTCATATCGCGATATCTTACAACGCAGGTGCGATGCTACACCACTTTAACACATAGGAATTACTATAATTTGGGTTTTTTTATACTTTTTAGGAATTCAAAATCACTACTACGAAAAACATATACAACAACGGTTGTGTTCCGGACTGGCCCATTTACTAGGCATGACCCAATTCACTCCTGCATCCAGAACGATCAATTAATCCAAATTCAATCCATTACGGCCAAGGGAACCAACGTTTCCTCTGCCCCTTAGCCGATGAGAGATGGTCAGATGAACCCCAGGGACAACTGCCCATATTTTCCCTCCTTTACACCTTTGCCCGACAGTTATAGGGTAGTCAACCAAAAATGACTCTAGAATACTCCTTCCTGGAATCACATACTGCTCGACACAACGGCTAGTCCGAGCAGGTCTGCTCATTTTAACGCCTAGTTTCTGGAAGTTGCCTATTTTTGGGGGATCCACGATCCAGACCCAAAATAGGGAACAATGGCCAAGCGTTGAGGGAATTATATAAACCCTCTCATGTGAGAGGCTCAAGTATCAAATATTCACTCTAAGAATATTCACTTTTGTGCTTGCCCACTTTTTTCTCTGTTACTTACTTTAGCATCAGAGTGCTTTGTAGGTACATCCCTCATTTCCTCAACAATCCAGCACCGTCAACAAAGTTCATGGCACACTCAAGGTTCTGATCAGTCGAAAAATCAGGTTGGAAAAGGGATACCATCACATATGGTCGTCCGTTGTTTTGTAACATGTGGTTGTATATGTGTTACTTACAATCACATTCGTATGACCGTTGTAGAAAACCTGAAAGTGCGTGGCATATTACCATAATTGCTTTAACTAACTGTTGTAATATATTAAATGTCCCAGGTTTGATTCTCAACAATGCCTTTTTAGTATATATATTATTCTGGAGAACATTCACTCTATAATCACGGTCATATTTAACAATCATCGTTAAATTATCTGTTTTAACAAATATATATATTTATGTTTTTTGAAATTTTTCCATATATATATATATATATATATATATATATATATATATATATATATATATATATATATATATATATATATATATATATATATATATATATATATATATATATATATATATTGCATCAGAAGAAAAATGACACAAAATGACCTACAAAAATTATATAACATCACATAATTGTATCTTAGTGTTTTGGTTTCTTGTCTCTCCGTGTCTTAACTTTAAACACCTACAATTTCAAATAATCATACTTGTTAGTAAACATATACTTTAAAAATAATAACTTACATTAAATTATGAATGAAGAATAAAATACTTACTTGTTAATTTTGATAGAGAAAATGATGGTTTGGAGTTCTAAAGCAAGGATTTGGAAGTCATTGAAGACATTTATCTTCCTTGAATTTTATTTACTCTTCAACTAAACTCATGGTAATTGTTACTTGCCCTATTAGAGCCGACAAAACGGGCCAGACGAACCGGGCCGGCCCAAAAGCACACAAAAAAAAATTCAGGCTTGAACAAGAAAATTAGAGCTCATTTATGATCCGGGCTTTTAAGTCCGGCCCGTTAAAAGCCCGGTGTTTAACTGGGCTAGCCCGACTGGGTTGTGAGTAGCCCGTTTAATTAATTAATTTATTTTTATAAAAATTCTAGCACATTATACTACTAATGTTCATGTTATTCTAGCATATTATAATACTAATGTCCATATTATTTTCATTAAGATTTATAATTTATTAATCAAGTTATTAAAAACCAGAATAAGTAAACAGTTCTAGTTAAATTCATAGTTATAGTTGCATTGCATACCACATTTTAAACAATTATGTTAGCCACCTTTACATAATACACAATGACATCAAACACAACTCCATTTTGCTAATAAATTACTTAAACACATGTGTTGCAACTAATCCAAGCACTAACAACAGTACCAACATCAATGTTAAATCCAAAAAATAATCCATAAATTTATTATTCATCTTCAAAGTTATATTATTTTTAGTGCTCAATACTTATATATGTATTATTTCTTAATTTATAATTTATTTATTTACTTAAAAAATATTAATTAAAAAATTAATATTAAATATAATCGGGTCGGCCCGATTAACTGTGGCCCGTAAAGGGCGGGGCTTGGACAACCAAATTGTAGCATGTTTAAATTATGGGCTTTTAGGTCCGACCCTCTAAAGGCCCGAACCTGCCACAGGTCGGCCTGAAGCAGGTCGGGTTGCTCGTTTTTCCAGATCTATGCACTATGAATAACTAGATTCCTTAGATTAAGTCTTTTGAGAAAAACTTGTTTGTACCTTGTTAGATCATATGGTTGTTTGAGATTAATTGAATTCTTTTATGTTATATTCATTATTTAATTGTTCTTGATTTTAACGCTTTTTGTGTATTGACGAATACATACATCGATATCAGATGAGTATGATTTATTGACTGTAAGTTTACTGATCCGATCTAGGACAATTATTCAACTTTATAATTAATTAGGAATATGCAATTATAAGTTGTGGCTTTTGAATTAACGTAATTAGAACGCCCAGTTTAACTTTGAATTGACCTAAGGAATAAGGAAATTATTGTGTAAATTAGTGTGTTGTACACCAAGGATTTGAGTGCAATGGACTTATTAATTCGTTATAGAAATTTAACATATTAGTAATTCAGTTAACTCACATTTCATCAATGAAGGCTTTACCCTACACCCCTACAATTAATCCTATACCCCCACATCTAATTTTTTTGGACCAAAATGCCCTTGTATAAATAGTTAAAAAATCAGATTTTCTTTCCATTTTTACCATTCGTCCAAATTTACAGAGAGAAAAAAAAATTTCACATTTCAGCAGTGTTTACCGGAAGACTAAAAGTAAGTCTTCCGGTTTGATAGTTTGTGTACCGGAAGAGTTTTTGAAAGTCTTCCGGCACCGGAAGACTTTATGAAAGTCTTCCGGTATGATGAGGTGTTTTAAAAATGACTTCCGGAAGACTTTGATGAAGTCTTCCGGAATGATGCGTTGGTGCAAAGTGTTCCGGAAGAGTTTCATAAAGTCTTCCGGAATGGTTTTCCAAAAACTTGTGTACCGGAAGTCTTGTAGAAAGTCTTCCGGAATTTTATTTTATTTTAATGTTTTTTAATTGTTTTTTTAATTAAATAATTTTTTTATTGTTTTTTTTTCCAGTGGTGCGTTCACGAGGCAGAGATGGGAGGATACTGGTTCGATCGATGGGACGAGGCGATACGTCGAGTAGGACACACGTAGATGATGTTGGTACATCAGCAGCTGCAGCAGATCCCGTGGGATATCCTGGAGGTCCGTACGATACTAGTATTTTGGTTTTGTATGAGCATCACGTGGCCAGACGGATATGGTTTGGTGAGGTAAGGAAATTATAATTTTTTTACTACTAGTATAAAAAAAATTGAAATTATAATTATTTAGTTTTGAATAAAAACCGAAATTATTAGTAGCTATTGTATAATTTGTTTAATTTTATTTGATTTCAGGAGAGAGGTGCAAAGAAGGAGTTGAAGGTGGCAGGACATGGGTTGAAGTTGACCCAAATGGTTCCACAGCAGCTTCCACCAGAGATTGAGGCTATCATATCTAGGTCCGGTTTAGCTTCCCTACAGAGATCCAGTTTGAAGAAGATCGATGCAAACTTGGTTTCTGCATTTGTTGAGAGGTGGCATCTAGAGACATCTTCATTTCACATGTCGTTCGGTGAAATGACGATTACTCTAGATGATGTGGCATGTTTGCTTCACTTGCATATCAGAGGGGTATTCTGGAACCCTCAACCCATCAGTGAAGAGCTAGCTATTGAGTGGGCCGTTGACTACCTTGGAGTGTCATCGAGAGTGGCACTATTCCAGGTTCGTGAGTGCAGAGGTTCGTACTACAAGATTGAGTGGTTACATGATCGATTCGTAGAGCATCGAGCTGCTTCATCATGGGCATATGCGACCAGATGTTATTTGATGATGTTAGTGGGTTGCACGATCTTTGCGGATAAGTCGTTTACACTTGTGGAGGCACGATACCTGGCACTATTTAGGGACTTGGATGAGTTGTCGAACTATAGTTGGGCAACAACTGCATTGGTGACATTGTATAGGTATCTTGGAGATGCGTCCATGTTCAGTTGTAAACAGCTCGGTGGTTATCCGACTCTCTTACAGGTATATATTTAAATTCAGTTTATTGATATTTTTTTAAGTCTAATGTTAATTTTATTATGTTCAAGGTATATATTTAAATTCAGTTGATTGATTTCCTTTTAAGTCTAATGTTAATTTTATTATGTTCATTATGTTATATTTAATTATTATGTTATTGTTTTTTTAACAGTGCTGGATTCATGAGTATTTTCCTACACTTGGGAAAAAAGAAGAGAATTGGATACCAGCTCAGAACTGTGGTCTCCCGCGAGCGATGAGGTGGACATACAAACAAGGCACGTTAAAGGTGAATGAGTTGCGACCTATTATGGATGAACTGACACTGACCGATGTCATATGGCGGCCATTCGAGGATCATAGAGTTCATCGTCTTTTTGATGAGATTTCTCTATATATGGGTTGTTTGAGGTGGGGCGATACTATTGTTCCATACATGCCTGACAGGTGTCTTCGACAGTTTGGATACCATCAGTACATTCCACCTGCACCTATTTATCTTAGGATGGCTGGTGATAGGGAAGAAAGTCAAACATTCGACTCCTAAACAGACAAGTACCACATTATACCGATTCGCAATCACGTAACCCATGTCTGGTAGAGTCAACCATTTATTTATTGGTTGAGAACCACTTCCCTCTATCTTCAAAGAATCTCTCACTTCAGCTAACCGATCAGCAAATAAATTGGCATATAAAGCTGATCTTTCATTATGTATAATTTCCAACTCTAAGTCCCGACGAACCATTGGCCAACCATCTTCAGCATAACCCCACAATGAAGCAATCACTCTAAATCCACAATTACCATCTGACAATACGTTGACTACGTCATCAATAATTGACCTAATATGATAAGGAAATTGAAGGATGAACCGTTTAGATGATTGTGCAGTTTGTGATAATTTTAACTTCTTTTTCACAGGTTGTGATGGTTGAGATTTATTTTTTGAATTTTGTGATGGTTGAGATTGTCGTTGTGAAGATTGTGATGCTTGATCAACATATTCATGATACGAAGGATCCCTCTAAACATCATACCCTTCAGGTTTTTTGTCTTTTTTCTTGACTCCACCTTTTGTTTTTGTTTTTTCAGGTGGTGCTAACAAAGAAGTCGTTGTGGGAAATTCAAGTTCATAAACCCTACTATGTAATTCCCTTCTTCCAACAACATCTTGTGACCTATACCTTTTCCATAACTCATCCATTGCAGATTTCATACCCACATCTGATTCCTCATCTAAGTCTTCTTCCAACTTAGTTTCCATACTTAGTTTCCTCCAATGTACATGCACAACCTCAATTGGTATCGGAATACCACTAATTCTATACCCTGCCAACTCACACGTGCAAGGTAATCAATAGGTTGTTCTAAGAGTACATCGACATATGTCCTTGTTAGTTCCAATATAATCAATTCTAGTTAACTCTTCAGCAACGCGCCTCAATGTAGCTCGCGACACTGAAGTACGCAAATATGTGTAAAATGGACTTGAATAGACATGTGCAACTTCATACACACTCTTTTGAAAAGAAGCTCGAATGTTGCTAATTTGTATCTTTAAGTTGTCATTCATGGCCTCCCAACATTTGACCATGTCACCTATACTGTTACCCAACATCTGTTTTAACTTCCAATGAGCAGACTCAACCCTATAATAATACATATTTAAACTAAGTAAGAAAAATACAAAATTCACAAAAAGTATATTTTGGGATCTAAATCAAAACATACCGATTAGTCGTCATGTTACCCATATGTAGGACTCGATTAATCCATGCACAAACAAACCTTTGTCTATGTGGTGTCAACCATGTGTGGTTCACGTACTCAAAAAATTTAGGACAATCAACACACTCTTGCTCAAGTTATTTTAAATGTTGAGCATACTCAACCTCATCACTAGCCCATACAACATTCGTCCATAATTTGCCAATTGACTCCTGCATATCAGGAGCCACTAATAGTTTCCTTTTTGCACCAACATTTTTGTTAATGTGAAACTGACATAGCAAATTATTTGTCCGTGGAAACACAGTCTCAACGGCTTTCATCAAAGCAAGATCTCTATCTGTCTTCATCACTTGTGGAAATAAATCTTTCTTCACAAACAATTGTTTAAGCTTATCTAACACCCAACAAAAAGTCTCAGTCTGCTCAGACTCAATATACGCAAATGCGACAGCAAAAGTCAACTCGGTTGATGTCATGCCAACAATTTCAAACAAAGGTTGCTTGTATTTGTTTGTCTTATAAGTGTTATCCATAACTAACACAATAGGAAACATATTCAACAACTTAACTGAATCTGGATGTGCCCAAAATATATCTTTAATAACTTCAGAGTCGTCTCTTTTTCTACTCCAATAAACATAACCTGTAGCCTCGATAAGCTTAAACAAATGTTGTATCTCACTTCTAGGACCTCTTATCTCTTTTTCCATCATACTCTTCTGCTTTTATATTTGCGTGATCCGAGTGACACAATCTGGATCTCGCTCGTGCAAGGAATGCAATATATTTATAGGTGCAACCTTTCTCTTTGTTAAATCAGCAACATGTTGCTTCTGATCCGCTGTCAACCTACCAACAAATGAGTGACCTTCTAATCTATCAGGTAAATCATGGTTATGAACGCCACATTTTACATCAATCTTCCATCCAGATCCATCTTTTGTCGGAGTTGACCTGATCTTAAATGCATCCGCATTTTTTGGTCGCACTTTCTATTCAACTACGAATATCCTTGTATTTCCCACCTTTATCGCAACCAAATATTATTTTGTTACTTCTTCCTCTCTTGCCTGTTTGTGTATCTGAACGAGTGATGATGACCGTCACTTTATTTCGTAATCTGGTGTCTTTAACCCATCTTATCACCCCATCTCGTGTACCAAATCTCTCTGACGTTGTAAATACATCTGATGTATTCACACATATCGGTTCTTTTTCGTATATAGGTACTGCACCTACACAATAAAAATATTTTTTAATAAAAAATATAAAAAAATTAAATAAAATAAAAAATTTACACACCGGAAGACTTTATGTAAGTCTTCTGGTATTGTATCTCTCACAATACCGGAACACTTACATAAAGTGTTCCGGTACACAAATTCAGGGATACCGGAAGACTTAATAAAAGTGTTCCGTACCGGAACACTTTTATTAAGTCTTCCGGTGAGCAAACATTACAAAACCGAAAGACTTTCCCAAAGTCTTCCGGTATGATAATTAACGTACCAGAACTCATATTTTAAGTCTTCTGGAACGTGTTTTTTGGGACCAATTTTTTCTAGAATCTGACGGTCTGACATAAATGATAAAAAAAATAAAAAAAATAATAATATAATAAAATATAATAAGGTTATAATGGGCATTTTGGAAAAATTGTAGAGGTAAAAGTATGGATGTAGGGGTATATGGTAAAGTCTTCTTCATCAATAAGTATAAGTAGGGGAGTCAAAATAAAGATTTAATTGTCTTTAATGATTGAATTTTATTCTGTAAATTTTATCGTTATTATTTTGTACCAACTCAATATTGAAACCCCCTTTGTTATTTAGTCTAATACGCATTATCATTTTCTTGTTAAAACTCACAATCCTTGTGGAAACGAGTTTAATATATTACTTTCGACAAGACTAGTACACTTGCTAGAATTGTTCATAAGTTTTTGGCATCATTGCCATGGATTGTTGAAAATTTCAAGGAGGCAATTTTTGTGCGACGATTTTAAGTTTTATTATTATTATTATTTATTTATTTTAGTTAAATTTTGGTTATCGTAAATATTTTTCGTTTTATTATAGTTTCCAATTTTTTGTTCTTATTTATTTATTTATCATTTAGTTTAATATTACAACGTGTTTTTCTTATGATTATGTATGCAAGGTAAAGGAAGACATGTACGAGGGAAAATGTTTTCAATGTGTGTTGTTAACACAACTTGAAATCATATCAAAGTAAAAATCAGTCTCAACTCTAATTTCAACGAATGTTACTGCAGTTAGAGCATTACTGTAATACCCATATATAACATACATACATCAAAGCATATTTTTCATATATAAGTTAGAGTTTGGTACTGAAATACAATAAGTTCTTAGTACAACACATTGTAAAATTTTAGCCAACTAAATACATAAGGTACTACATCAAAAGGCTAAAAATAATACAAGATGTCAATACAAAATAAAACTAAGAACTAGATCCAGAGATCTCAAAATATCCACAGCGGAAGCAAAGCCATCGATAAGCAAGGATAATCAAACTGCTTTATCCTTACCCTTCGCGGAACCTGAAGTACCTATAAAATATAACAACAACATAGGGGTGAGATAACAACATCTCAGTGAGTTCTCTATCTTAGAGTTCTCTCGGCTCTAAAGGTTCGAATCTAAACATTCCGCAAGATCTTTGGTCACTTCTCAATAAGTAACCAAAACAGGATGGAAAACGTCCATACAACGCTCTCGACACTTCACGTGGGACTCAATGTAATACTCACATCAAGTCTTACTCGGGCAAGGCTTCCCATGGGACTCAGTGTAATACCCATCTCAAGCCATTACCATGTTTCCCGTGGGACTCAGTGTAATACCCACCTCAAGCCTAAACTTGGGAAAGACTTCCCGTGAGACTCAATGTAATACCCACCTCAAGTCACTACCATGCTTCCCGTGGGACTCAGTGTAATACCTACATTAAGCCTAAACTCGGGCAAGACTTCTGTGGGACTCAATGTAATACCCACCTCAAGTCACTACCATGCTTCCGGTGGGACTCAGTGTAATGCCCACCTCAAGCCTAAACCATGCTTCCCGTGGGACTCACTGTAATACCCACCTCAAGCCTAAAATCGGCAAGACTTCCCATGGGACTCAGTGTAATACCCACCTCAAGTGACTACCCGCCTCACCAACGGTTTTCGCATCAACCTAAGGTAATCCTAAACACCTTACAATTTATGCCTTTTATTTCCAATAGCTCACAAATTTCCTAACAAACATAATTACAATTAATTAGAAAAATCGGGTAAAATTCGGCTCAAAATAAAAAATTTCGGTCTTATTAGATAGAACATATTATTAGCTTCAAATCGATATAAAGAACAGTTAAATCGGGTAAAAGATGAGGAAGTTATGAATTTTTAAAAGTATCAAAAATTAATATTTTTCCTCAACTTACAGTGTTAACCAGTTAACGGATTGATTAACCGGTTAACCATATTATATTTTCAATTCCAGTGGCGCAGATGAGTTTCATTAACCGAATCGATTAACTGACAGACAACAGCAGAAAAATCTGCATTTTCGAAGTACATAACTTCTTCAAACAATTTCCAAATGAAACCAAACATCAAAACAATTATCAACAAAGGTTCCTACACCTATAGTCAGCATACTCATGCATTTAATCGATACTTTACCCATTCAAACTCTCGATTCTACGATTTCTAGCATTTTTACCTAACCTCAAAAATCTATAAACTATAGAAATAAAAGTATCTATCTAGAACTCACCTCTACACGAAAATTAGCATTACATCATTGTGACATGAACATAACCTAACATAAACTTGAACATAACCTAACATAATATGAACACAAAATGAACATAACTTAACCAGTGATAGATGCTTCAAGAAGTTTCATCATCTTTAGAATATCATCAGTAGATCTCATAACCTTCTCATTCATTTCAATTGGACCATTTGTTGCGTAATAGTGAAATGTATTCAACACGACTCATAGATTTTCACTATTCTTTAGCTCAAACCTACTAAACCTAATCTTCCCTTGATTATCAATTGATGGTGAATTATACTCGATCTTAACCACCATTTGATTGTCTTGGTAGCACAAGAGATTGTCCAGTTTGAATTTCAGATCTACAAATATGACTCTAAATTCAAAAGGAGTACTCATGTCGTTGAAGAAAACAAACGTGAGATGCCAAAGTTGATATATTGCAAGGTGTTTGTGTTAGCAACATATGAGACATATTTATATAAATTTTAAATCGTTAAGGACCATACAAAAATGTTGGTGCAACCACAATTCTACAAAAATGTCAGTACAATCACTCCTATATAAAAATATTACTTTCAGTTTTTTAGAGATGGGAGAAATATCTAATATACCAGAATTTTGAAATCTTCGATAATTCAAAACTATGCACCATATAGTATAAATAATCCTGTAAAAACTCATAGGATTTTTTTTTTATAAAAATAATTCGATAAAAATATGTCTTTTTCACTCCGGATTTGTCATAACACTACTAAATTTTTTCATTTTTCTAATTTTTGTAGAGTAAAATTTTGTGCAAATTGTAAAATTTTAAAAGAAGTAAATAATAAAAGAGGTATTTTTGGCATATTGAAAATATGGGGGGTGTTAAGATATGGTTAAGGGGCGTCAGAATTTTCATGTTCTTTGAAGCATGAAAGTAGGAATTGGGCTAAATGCTAGCCACGCTTATCTCATTAAGTAAATGTATCCGCGTGTTATTTACACCCTATGTTTACTAACTATAAAAATCTTCATATTTTATTTTTGACTTTTAGCTTCTTTTTTTTATAAAATGTTTTCTACTTTGTAACATTATTTTGTGAAGAATGTTTTTATAAATTTTTTTTCATAAATGCTACAGATGAATATTTGATTTGAATAGTTATTCTTAAAATATCATTTTAGATATTTCATTATTTTATTGAGAAAAAAAAATTGGATATCAAAATTTCAAAAAATCACTTAATTTTGAAGCTATTTCAAATAGATTTTCAAAAAAATCATTTTTGAGATACAATGTTTTTCAAAATTGTGATTTCGACTATATTTTAATCTTCAATAATGTATATTTATGTTGTACTATATCAAAATTAATTCTGCAATTTTAAAAAAAAATAAATAGAAAAAATTTATAATATTTTAAAAATCGATTTTACAAAATTATTTTTTTGAAAATATAACAAAAAAACCATTTTTTTAAAGATAAAACAAACGTACTATTAGTTCATTAATACTTACTCGTTAATTTGTCCAACAAACTTTTTAAGCTATCGTTGGACTTGGTGGATGAGCTAAAGTGAAATTTAAGAATGGATTAAGTTTAGTGATGTAAATGACTTGGGACAAATATATTTATTTGAGTGTATTCAATTGAATTTGGTGAACTTAAACAAAATACACACACATCCTATATATTTTTCATTTTGAAGCCTTGGAATTTCTTTTGCACCATAAACTCAAGAGTTCCTAAATTTATATTGTTGGCACTCTTGGACTAAAATCTTAAATCCATAGTTAGATTATTCATATTTAAGAAAAAAATTGATGGAATTCAAGTGTGAAATCGACCATATAAAATAATGTGATTCATACATCTAATCTTTTGTGATTTTAAACAAAAATAGATTGTACGAAGATCTCTTAAAAATCTTTAACATTTAATTCAAACTACTCGAGACACTCTAAATTTACTTAGAATTAGAGTGAAAACCAAATTCCTTTTATCTGTTTTAATTTGACATATTTTTTTGTTAGGACAAAATAATTATAGGAAAAAAGAAAGAGAAATACAATAATAATATAAGAGTTAAACATAAAGATTTTAAAATAAAATAAAAATCACATCCGTTGTTAAATGACATTTAGAGAATAATATTATATAAAAATTATTACAATATATGAAATACATTCAGCTACTCCAAAATCTCAATACATTCACACACAATCTAAAATAAATATTTAATTATCCCTCACAACACTTTATCATAAATTGTAAAAAATATTTTTAAAATGTACTACAAAGTTAAAAAATTTCTAGCTGCTACATTTTATAATAAATTATTCCTCCTTATATAGTTTTAGATTTCATCTTCCTTTATAAAACTAAACAATATGAAATATCGTCAAGATGTATATTTTAAACCAACGCCAACAATCTCTACATTGATTTAAAGTACTACGTTAATTTTCATTGGCAACCATAGTTCAAAACAACGATTATATTACCATAAATATTATAGTATCTTAAATTTATATCACTCCAAAATTCTCACATTGTCTTAATCGACAATTATAATTCAAAAACTATCATACTCCACCATGATATTTGAAGTTGAATTAGTTAAAAAATAATTCATATGTCAAAAATCAGATTAAAAACATATGATACAATTTTCATGTTTGCATAAAATTCTTCAACCACCTACATAATCTAACAACATTTGATCCATCAATGCTCATGTGTTAATCCGCTAACAATATCTCATCCTTTTTAATATCATGAGAGCACATTTTTCAATTTTTAGAAAAGATCATAATTTCCCATAACAAAGGAGAAATTACTAGCATTTTAACTATGAATCCTTTTTCTATTACTTATTTTTTACATGCCTAATCTTTCCATACTTCCAACTCTCACACTCATTTCAATATTTTTCTTTACATAAAGTCTTCCCCTAGCAACTAATACTAAGTTTGATGAAGTATTATCATCACCTTTTAATCTTCTTTCTTCAGAAATACTTTTACTAGCAATGTCTTCATAACTCAAAGTTTATGTATCATATATTTAAACATGTTTATTATGCTCTTAGGAAGATGAAATAGATCATATGAATTTCAAAACTTTATCTCATCATCAATATTAACTCCAATAGTTCATATTAAAAAACAATACATTTTAGAACACTTAAATGATCAAACACTTTTCTATTTTCGTCCATAGGTAAGTTATGAAACTTTTCCTTAAACAACAACTAATTTGAAACATCATTTTTTTAATAGCCCTTCAAGTTTCTCATAAAACTTTTTGACAGGCGACGTACTAAGAACATTCACAAAATATTCTTAATCAAAGATATATGTGGTTTGTATTCGAAGTTATCAAAATCTAGTTCCTCCTATTTCTAATTGTCCATGTTGAAAATATTTTGTTTCAACTCCATATGTAATTACAATCGAATCAACACATTTTTTAATTGAATTTTATACAAGTTAAAATTGATTCTTCCATCAAATTTCTTTAAAAAAACTCCACTATACTTGAATAATTTAACATTACAGTCAAATTCTTTTCTGCACTAATTTTTTTTCCCAACCAACACATATACTATCATCAACTACTTTACGACCACAATACACTTATACTATCCAAAATAAATGTTTAACAACCTCTAACAAAACTCTAATTCAAATATATAAAAGAAAATATTTAAGAAAATCTAATACAAAATTAAAGTATTTTTTACTAGTTAAAAAGTTTTAACAAGCCTCTAAATATATAGTACTAATAGAAGACTTGTGCTTCCGCACGGGTGAGTTTATTCTTAATTTTAGCAAGATCTTATCTGCATTGAAAAATATTAGTAAGAAAATAACCTTAATATTATTGAGATCCATAACAAATATCAACATTCATGTATTGAATCATCATGAAAGACCCTTAGTAATAAACTAGCATGACAAATAAAATATCAACAATACTCACTTAATAAAAGTAGATATATTCAATATATAAAAAATACAATAAAATTTAACAGCAAAAATATGTTATGTCCAACATAAGGAATTTCAAAATATAGTGCAAATAAGCTAGATGATTGAAATGATATAGTAACACTTATATGATGCATTGTGGAAATGACAAAACCTACAAACATGAAAAAAAGTATAATTAGTGTAATATTAGAGCCATAATAAATATTACATTGATTTGCCAATAAATGAAGTAGTATGGTGGTGGTAGCATTAAATGTTCTACGAAAAACAAACTCAAATCATTATTATATTGACATACAATGTGTAATTAAAAGACTATAAAATATACTTATAGAGTTAACAATGTAAAATTATATATCAATTTATCATGAAGATTAATAATGAGACAATTGATTACTACAATTTAAGCCATGAATTGTATAAGCATCAAGTAAATCATATATTCCACTATCTTTCTTTTTTCCTTTAAAGATAAATATAGAGATATATAATTTAGTATTGATAATAAGAAAGAAGAATGCTATTCAAAAACTATGTATAACTATCATGAATAAATAAAGTCGTGCCTATATAACATTATGGAAAACTTCTTTGAATACAACATTTGTTGTTTGAGATAGGGAGTTGTTGTCTTTGTCGTGTATTAAAACTTTCAATCCAGTTTTGCTCTTGACTCTTGAAATGGTGACATAAAGTTGTCCATGACTGAAAACACTCTTTGGCAAATATAACCCAACATAGTCCAAAGATTGACCTTGGAATTTGTTTATTGTCATAGCAAATGATGTAACACCCTTCTACCCCAAAACAAAATATTTAAATAATATCAGAGTAATCATCTAAAAAGGGCATCACATATCATCATAATTCAACACTAACAGTGTCCTGTCCCGTAACACGGGTTAATCAACATCAAGAATATCAAAAATCATTTCGCAGCGGAATTTAAACTTCATAAACATAATCTTCACCATCCTGAATTTAACATCATAAAATGGAAAACATTTATCCAAATAACAACATAACTGCAAACAGCTTAATAGAAGAAAACCCATCCCAGTGTTACATGACACAGAGCAGGACACATACACCAGAACTACTTCTAATGAACACTAAAGCACGCTCCGAGACTCATGAATTACTCCTATTGCACTACAGGACTATTCTTCGACATCTGCAAGTTACCCACGAAAGAGGCAACATTTCCAAGAAGGCAGGGTGAGTAATCATAATATATCATAAACGTACCAGAATATAGAATCATAAATAAATTAGTACAACATATCATGACATCATCAACTATAAAATTCAGCAACAACAACAACACGGTCATGAAATAAAGCAACACCAACACAGTCAATAAATTCATCCAGAATATGCAATGCTAACATCCTGATATGCAATATGCATGTGGTACCATTTTCATCATGAGATGGATACATGACCATCAACCCTCCACAAAGGAGCACATCGTAAATCATCGAGACACTTCAATCCACACAATGGGATTGAAGCAAATAAATAGGCCGAAGCCCCATCGTGAATGTTATGAAATGCAATGATGCGCTACACCGTAAATTCATCAAAATAATTCGCATCATTCATTTCAATCAGCAAAACAATCATCAAATAAATCATATATATCATCATGACATTACACCCAGAACACTGGTTCTATAACCACTCTGACACTTCAAGAATTGACCCATACCCGGTAAATTATGGGGCAATTTCAAGGTTATTTCATAAATCCCTTTATAAAAACTTTTGCATTTTTCTAATTTTTATTCATCAAAATAAAGTTCAGTTTATGCTCGTACCGACGCTTCAAACGGAATGCGAATCGGACTTACGGTTTGAAAGTTATGAATTTTTAAAGAATTAAAATTTTCTTCTCAAACAGTGTTAACCGGTTAACCCATAGCGTTAACCGGTTAACCCATAGCGTTAACCGGTTAACGCCGACGAAATTTCCAGAAATTCCCAAAATTACAATGGTTAACCGGTTAACCCATAGCGTTAACCGGTTAACGCACGTTTTCCAGCAATCCCCTGCTATACAATTGCAGACTGTTCCAACACCAAAACCCCCAAACCCCATTACGGGTTTCACATTAAAACACTCAAAAATCATTCAAAAACATCAATTAAACTTCAACAACATCCAGACAACAATTATGCAAACAAATATACGATTATAACTCATTCTAATCGCTCTAATTCATCAAGATTTCTCTTATAAACTCCACCTAAATCAAAAACCCCTAAAACTCATAAACTCACACAATTCTAATCTATTCATAATCCAAATTCTTATGCAATTACAATAGATTATGAAAACTCCCCATACCTTAGAGAATTCCTTCGCTTTACACTCTTCTCTGGGGTTCTCCACAGCCTCCTGACTCTGAGCTTCTTCTTTCTCTCCCTTTTTCCTTCAGAGCACTTCTTCTCCCAAAAACACGATAATGTTAGAAAACTAATTGTGTATTCCTTTTTACTAAAACATATCCCAGTTAAGTCTTTTCCCACTTTACCCTCATAATTTTCACAAAAGGAGCACCTTACCCTTTTCTTTAATATATTTTTAATAATAATAATAAAATAGTATAATAAAATACTATTTATCCTTATTATATAAAATACTCTTTTTCTCCAAAATTCTCTAATTAATACAAACTCTCCAATTTTTCTAAATTAATTAAATAAATGCTTAAATAATTAAATTTAGATTTTCGGGCGTTACAACTCTCCCCTACTTAAAGAATTTTCGTCCTCGAAAATTACCTGAAGTAAATAGAGTCGGATACGACTCCCTCATCTGATCTTCCCGCTCCCAAGTCCAACTTTCTCCAGCTGGTCCTCCCCACAATACCTTCACTAAAGCAATTTCCTTGCCTCGAAGTTGCTTCAATTCCCTACCATCAATCCTCACTGGTAAAGCTTCAATCGTCAGATTATCTCTCACCTGAACATTATCTATCTGAATTACATGCGACGGGTCCGGAATGTACTTCCTCAACTGTGATACATGGAATACATCATGTAAATTCACAAGAGAGGGAGGTAAAGCCACTCGATAGGCCACTTCCCCTATCCTCTGCATAATCTGATACGGACCGACGAAACGTGGAGTGAGCTTTCTAGATTTCAAAGCTCTTCCCACACCAGTCATAGGAGTAACTCTTAAGAACACGTGATCTCCCTCTTGGAACTCAAGTGCTTTCCTTCTCTTATCGTGATAACTCTTTTGACGACTCTGCGACGTTTTCATCCTTTCCTGAATCATTTTTATCTTTTCAGTTGTTTCTTTCACAATCTCTGGCCCAAGCACCAAACTCTCTCCTGACTCATACCAACATAATGGAGTACGACAACGTCTACCATACAACGCCTCATATGGAGCCATTCCGATACTAGCATGAAAACTGTTATTGTACGTAAACTCGACCAACGGCAAATGACCATCCCAAGACCCCCATTGATCCAATACACAAGCTCTCAGCAAATCTTCTAAAGATTGGATTGTTCTTTCTGTTTGGCCATCCGTTTGCGGGTGATAAGCAAAACTCATCCTCAACTTAGTACCCAAGGCATCCTGCAAACTCTTCCAAAACCTCGACGTAAACCGCAGATCTCTATCCGATACAATACTTGACGGTACACCATGCAACTTCACAATTTCCTCAATATAAATCTCAGCTAACCTTTGCATGGAATGGTTAATCTTCATCGGCAAGAAATGTGCCGACTTAGTTAACTGGTCAACAACTACCCAAATCGAATCATTACCTCAAGCAGTCTTAGGTAACCCAGTCACGAAATCCATGGAAATACTATCCCATTTCCACTCAGGAACATTCAATGGTTGCATCATACCTGAAGGTCTATGATGTTCTATCTTTGACTTCTGACATGTCAAACAAGCATATACAAATTCAGCAATGTCTCTTTTCATACCCGGCCACCAAAACAACCTGCGTAAATCCTGATACATCTTCGTAGCACCAGGATGAATACTCAGTCGACTCTTGTGCCCCTCTTCTAAAATACTCTTTTTAATTCCTATAATATTCGGAACATATACTCTATCTCGGAATCTTAAAACTTCATCTTCATCAACTCGAAAGTCACCTGCATTACCTTGATCAACCAACATCAATTGATCAACTAATTTCAAATCAGATTTCTGACCCTTACGAATCTCTTCCAAAATCTCACTGGTCAGCTTTAACATTCCCAATTTCACATTATCAGTAGTAGTTTCACACAACAAGCTCATGTCTCTGAATTGCTCGATCATTTCCAATTCTTTCACCATGAGCATTGAAATATGAAACGACTTCCTACTCAAAGCATCAGCCACAACATTTGCCTTACCTGGATGGTAATTCAAATCAAAATCAAAATCTTTCAATAATTCAAGCCACCGCCTCTGTCTCATATTTAACTCTTTCTGATCAAACAAGTACCTTAAACTTTTGTGATCACTGAATACTTCAAATTTCGAACCAAATAAGTAGTGCCTCCAAATCTTAAGCACAAACACCACAACTGCTAACTCTAAGTCGTGAGTAGGATAGTTCCTCTCATGAACTCTTAACTGTCTAGAAGCATAAGCAACCACCTTATTATCCTGCATCAAAACTCCACCAAGACCCATCTTAGAAGCATCATAATAAACTTCAAAGGACTCATCTGGATTCGGTAAGACCAACACTGGCGCGGTCGTTAATCTTTTCTTCAGTTCTATGAAACTCTCTTCACAAGCAACATCCCACACATACGCTTGACCCTTCCTAGTCAATTGCATCAACGGTAAAGCTATCTTAGAAAAACCTTCAATGAACTTACGATAGTAACCAGCCAACCCAAGAAAACTACGAATTTCTGTAGCTGACTTCAGAGTCTCCCACTGCAATACCGCATCAATCTTTGAAGGATCCACCGAAATTCCACCACTTGAAATTACATGGCCGAGGAAACTCACTTCCATTAACCAGAACTCACACTTAGATAATTTAGCAAACAATTTCTTTTCTCTCAACACTTGCAACACAACCCTCAAATGCTCGGCATGTTCCTCTTCTGATTTAGAATATACCATAATATCATCTATGAAAACCACCACGAACTTATCAAGATACTCATGAAAGGTCCTATTCATATATTCCATAAACACACCAGGCGCATTAGAAACCCCAAACGGCATCACCGTATACTCGTAATGCCCATATCTCGTCCTGAAAGCTGTCTTCGGAATATCATCAGCTTTAACTCGAATCTGATGATAACCAGACCTCAGATCAATTTTACTAAAGACACAAGCACCTACTAGCTGATCCATCAAATCATCGATCCTCGGAAGTGGGTACTTATTCTTGATAGTCACTTTATTCAACTGTCGGTAAACGACACACAATCTCATACTGCCATGCTTTTTCTTAACGAGCAACACCGGAGCACCCCAAGGAGAAACACTGGGTCTAATGAACCTCTTCTCTAACAATTCTTCCAATTGTTTCTTCAACTCATTCAACTCTGAAGCCGACATTCTATAAGGAGTCATCGAGACAGGACTCGTACCCGGTACTAAGTCCACAGAAAAATCAATTTCACGTTCCGGTGGTAAGTCACTTATATCACCATGAAACACATCTTGAAATTCACATACCACAGGCAACTCTGCACTGACAGTCTTATCGTCAACTTGCAATGACGCAGACACTGCAAACATCAAAGCTTCATCTAATACAAGTTCATCCACTTGCTTAGCAGATAAAAATATCAACTCACCATGCTCGCTCAACTCAGGGAACTTCAATGTCTTACTATAACAGTTAATATGAACATAATTGAATTCCAACCAGTTCATACCAAGGATAACATCGATTTGGTGTAATGGTAGGCACACCAAATCCATCGCAAAATTCTTCTCAAAAATTGTCAAAGGACACTTCAAACAAACAAGCATGGTAGTCACAGAACCATTAGCAGGAGTCTCTATTATCATATTACCGTTCATATTAGACAACTTTAAACCCAATCTATTAGCACACTCAAGAGAAATAAATGAATGTGTAGCTCCAGTTTCAATAATAGCAATCAACTCAGTATTATTAATAAAACAGGTACCTCTGATCAAGTTGTCCTTCTTTGGAGCTTCTGAACCAGCTAATGCAAAAACTCTTCCAGCATTCTGAGCAGTAGCAACATTCTTCTTTGGTTTCTGGCATTGAGCGCTGATATGCCCCTGCTCACCGCAATTATAACTGGTTGGACCCTCATTAGGACAATCACTCATCTTATGCCCAAGCTTGCCACAACGGTAACATTTCATAACTCTGGTGGTACACACACCGACCTTATGACCTGCCTCTCCACACTTGTAACACTTAACAGGTACATTAGCAGCTCCCCTACTTTGCTTCTTCTCATCAGATGCCTTCTGCTTCCCTTTATCACCAGTAGTCACATAAGGTTTCCCTCTATACTGACTCTTGTCTTTCTTCTCACTCAGCTGTTTATAGTGAGCTGACCGAGCTCGGTTGTCCTCGTCATAAATACGGCTCTTATCAACCAACTCTGCATACTTGCGAATTTGTTGGCATCCAATTCCCTGCTTAATTTCAGGTCTCAGCCCATTCTCAAACTTAAGGCACTTGGAAAGTTCAGCATCTGCCCTGTTGTAGTGAGGACAAAACTTCACCAGCCTTTCAAATTTGGCAGCATACTCTGCCACTGTCATGTTTCCTTGCTTCAGTTCAAGGAATTCTACCTCCAACTTACCACGAGCATCTTCCGGAAAATACTTCTTAAGGAACTCCGCCTTAAACACAGTCCAAGTCACCACAACACCCTCATCCTCTAGACGCTGGCGAGTATTATCCCACCAGTCTTCAGCTTCCTCAGACAACATATGAGTTCCTAATTGAACTTTCTGCGCGTCAGCACATGCCATCACTCTGAAAATCTTCTCAATTTCCTTGAGCCACTTCTGTGCGCTCGCCGGGTCATGAGTTCCTTCAAACACAGGTGGATTATTCCTCTGGAATTTCTCCAATGCACGAAACTCATCATGCGCATTGTTTCGAGCAGCAGTCTGAGCAAGAGCTGCAATAACATCAGCGAGAGCACGCGTGTTGTTTCCAGCCATTCTGCACAACACTTACCACATCAGAAGAGAATAATCGTTAAGTAAATAACAACTTGACAACAGACTGACAACGACAAGACTTGGCCGGACAGACCGACCTGCTCTGATACCACTAATGTAACACCCTTCTACCCCAAAACAAAATATTTAAATAATATCAGAGTAATCATCTAAAAAGGGCATCACATATCATCATAATTCAACACTAACAGTGTCCTCTCCCGTAACACGGGTTAATCAACATCAAGAATATCAAAAATCATTTCGCAGCAGAATTTAAACTTCATAATTCAAAACTTCATAAACATAATTTTCACCATCCTGAATTTAACATCATAAAATGGAAAACATTTATCCAAATAACAACATAACTGCAAACAACTTAATAGAAGAAAACCCATCCCAGTGTTACATAACACAGAGCAGGACACATACACCAGAACTACTTCTAATGAACACTAAAGCACACTCCGAGACTCATGAATTACTCATATTGCACTACAGGACTATTCTTCGACATCTGCAAGTTACCCACGAAAGAGGCAACATTTCCAAGCATGCAGGTTGAGTAATCATAATATATCATAAACGTACCAGAATATAGAATCATAAATAAATTAGTACAACATATCATGACATCATCAACTATAAAATTCAGCAATAACAACAACACGGTCATGAAATAAAGCAAAACCAACACAGTCAAGAAATTCATCCAGAATATGCAATGCTAACATCCTGATATGCAATATGCATGTGGTACTATTTTCATCATGAGATGGATACATGACCATCAACCCTCCACAAATGAGCACATCGTAAATCATCGAGACACTTCAATCCACACAATGGGATTGAAGCAAATAAATAGGCCGAAGCCCCATCGTGAATGTTATGAAATGCAATGATGCGCTACATCGTAAATTCATCAAAATAATTCGCATCATTCATTTCAATCAGCAAAACAATCATCAAATAAATCATATATATCATCATGACATTACACCCAGAACACTGGTTCTATAACCACTCTGACACTTCAAGAATTGACCCATACCCGGTAAATTATGGGGCAATTTCAAGGTTATTTCATAAATTCCTTTATAAAAACTTTTGCATTTTTCTCATTTTTATTCATCAAAATAAAGTTCAGTTTATGCTCGTACCGACGCTTCAAACGGAATGCGAATCGGACTTACGGTTTGAAAGTTATGAATTTTTAAAGAATTAAAATTTTCTTCTCAAACAGTGTTAACCGGTTAACCCATAGCGTTAACCGGTTAACGCCGACGAAATTTCCAGAAATTCCCAAAATTACAATGGTTAACCGGTTAACCCATAGCATTAACCGGTTAACGCACGTTTTCCAGCAGTCCCCTGCTATACAATTGCAGACTGTTCCAACACCAAAACCCCTAAACCCCATTACGGGTTTCACATCAAAAAACTCAAAAATCATTCAAAAACATCAATTAAACCTCAACAACATCCAGACAACAATTATGCAAACAAATATACGATTATAACTCATTCTAATCGCTCTAATTCATCAAGATTTCTCTTATAAACTCCACCTAAATCAAAAACCCCTAAAACTCATAAACTCACACAATTCTAATCTATTCATAATCCAAATTTTTATGCAATTACAATAGATTATGAAAACTCCCCATACCTTAGGGAATTTCTTCGCTTTACACTCTTCTCTGGGGTTCTCCACAGCCTCCTGACTCTGAGCTTCTTCTTTCTCTCCCTTTTTCCTTCAGAGCACTTCTTCTCCCAAAAACACGATAATGTTAGAAAACTAATTGTGTATTCCTTTTTACCAAAACATATCCCAGTTAAGTCTTTTCCCACTTTACCCTCATAATTTTCATAAAAGGACCACCTTACCCTTTTCTTTAATATATTTTTAATAATAATAATAAAATAGTATAATAAAACACTATTTATCCTTATTATATAAAAATACTCTTTTTCTCCAAAATTCTCTAATTAATCCAAACTCTCCAATTTTTCTAAATTAATTAAATAAATGCTTAAATAATTAAATTTAGATTTTCGGGCGTTACAAATGACACTATAATTGGAATTGTCTTCTGATAAGTTTAAATGGCCATGGAGATTGAGAAGGAGACAAAGACATTCTTTGTATATAAATAATGTTTCCAATATTGTACCTGAAATTATCTTTGCTTCAATGACATGGTTGGCTAACTTCATAATTGTCAATCTTGTACCATTACAAACACCTTCTGATTGATCTAACTTTCTTATTAACATGATTGTTGTACCAACCTTCAACTTCAATAAGTGGTTTGGCAAACCAGATGTTTTCAGACAACTCAAGAATTCTCGTGTCAAATGCTCGAAAGCAAAACTATCATTAGCATCTGATCTGTCAATGAAATCATAACTCAAATACTCTTTAGAGTCACCTACATGAAAACACAATCAAGTATTAATATATATATATATATATATATATATATATATATATATATATATATATATATATATATATATATATATATATATATATATATATATATAGGCACCATAATAACAGTTATGTTTAAAAAATGGTATGGAAATTTTTTTATTTGTATGTATATATCCAAATAATATATATATATATATATATATATATATATATATATATATATATATATATATATATATATATATATGCGAAGATAAATTGTAAGAAAAGATATGTAGATTCATGAAAATATAGTCATAACAGAAAGTAAAATATACCTGGAAGAATATTAGTTATGAAGTCATTTATGTCATCAACTATTTCAATAGTTGATGCTAGAATAGATCTACACTGAAGGAAACATGGATCTATGTAATTTTGAAGCATACTAGGATAGGTACTTGAAACAATTGCTTCAATTTGGTTTACAAATTCTCTTATAAGCAACTCTTCTGGAATATCAATTTCAGCATATCCATCATTTGGTTCTGAAACATTTCCATTACCAACTTGTAAAATCCACTCCAAGAATAGTCTAATTTCTTCTGAATTTCCTAAATTAGAACCACTTTGCAACCTCATATTTTTGGTAAGATTCAAGACTTTGTAGTGGTCCCAAATGTAGGAGGCATTTATTGTTGCATGCACAATATTGGATCTAGTACCTCTTGGAACAACAGGTAGAATTTTCTAAAATCTCCACCAAAAATTACAACTTTTCCTCCAAAACTTTTCTCACACTCAACATCATCATCACTCATAATATCCTTCAATGACTTGTCAAGAGCTTCAAAACAAAATTTATTTGCCATTGGTGCTTCATCCCATATTAAAAGTTTTGTTACCTTCAAGAGATTGGCAAGATCTGACTTCTTCTCAATGTTACATGTAGAAGAGTCCAAACATGGAACATGAATCTTAAATTTGGAATCTACTGTTCTTCCTCCCGGTAACAACAAACTTGCTATTCCGCTAGATGTTACATTCAACACAATATCTCCTTTACAACGAAGAGCAACAGAAAGTGTGTTCCACATGAAAGTCTTTCCAGTACCACCATAACCATATAGGAAACAAACATCACCATTTTGATTTGTGACAGCATCCATAACTTCTTTAAAGATGTTAAGCTGCTCGTCTACATCAAAAAACACAACATCATCAAAGTTGATTCATTAGTAAAATATCAATTACCATTTTTGTTAAATCTTCATATCATGTTAACATCATGACAACAATAACCGTAACAACCTTGTTATGTATTATCTAAACAAATATCCATACTAGTTTGCACAATTAATGAATATTCAGCTACCTACCCATTATTATTCATTGCCACCAAACTACCCAATAAATCCTTTTCAATTTTCCATTTCATACATTGCAAAAGGTTATATACGTAATTAATAAATTCACCACACAAAGACTCATGAAAACACTACAATGTTAGATGTGTAACTTAACTATTGGACAATATTTTAATCTTAGGATTGCTAACTTTTCCCTCCCACTCTACTTCATATCCTCATTTCAGTTCACTCTCTCACTTTCTATACGTTCATGTTCTGCTTCTTTTTTGAGAATCCGTTTTTCGTTCAACTCGCATAGTTGTTCATCTCCTTACCTCGTAAGACATCCTCACATACAACAGGAAGCATCGAACAAGGTATGAGTAGCCGTTTTTTGTTTCAGGTTTTTTTCTTTCATTATTTCATTTTTTTTCGTTCACCTATTGTGTAAACCAACAATCTCCTTACCTTGAGAAAGAGAAGTAAACCAACAAGGAACCATTTTTACAGTTCCTCTCTTTTGTGTTATTAACTTTCATAAAGGTTCCATTTTTAGCAACCTCATGTTTTCATTCTTAAAGCATGATCATAGTTATCTCCGTTGAAAAGAAGTTGTTTTGATTTAGTTTTAAAACATGTCCTCAATAAGTTATTTTGGTTTGTTTTTATGAATATGGGTTTCTTTCTATGTCCATTTTCGTTGTGTATGTCGGTTTTTTCAAGGACATTTGACTTTTTTCATTTCACCCACAATCTCTGTTATAATTACTTTTTGATGTTTTATTCAAGATTTAGTACATATTAAGCTTCTGACGTGTTGTTAAAACTTGCATTTCTTCCTGGTTGGACAACATAGAAGATAACATGTTTTAAAGCACCTTTATATAAGCATGTTATTTGTCTAATTTTCTATTGTGACTTTTCAGATTATCATGTCAAGGGCACCCATTATGATTGCTGATTTGAAGATCGGTAACAATGTATGAAAACTCGCAGCTCGTGTCGTTGATTTATGGGTTGTGAAGGCACGTAATGGACAACTACACTATGAATGTGTGATTCAAGACATCAAGGTTTTCTAATTTGTTATTTCCATCGTTTCTTTATGTGTTTATTTTGTTTTTATGTTTTTCTGAGATGAATATTTCCTTCGTAATGTTTTCATAAATCAACAAAGTTGTAAATCAACTGACTTTAGTTCATGTTTACACTTTGTTTTTTTACTTAAAAAGTATTGTTTTTGTTTCTAAGAAAAAATGAACATTCTTGTGTGATCATTAATTTATAGTGCACGGTTGTAATGTCACTTTCTTACCATTTTTCATATATGTTTGTAAAAAAACAGTGATGTAATTAAAGATTCTGAATTTTTATCAACAATTCATGTTTCCACTTTCTTACCAACAATTCATTACCATATGATAAATACTTGAAGGCTACTGACTATGTCTTTCTTACTGGATGCACAATATTTCATATACCATGAACTTAACTGATTTTCTAAAGAAATTAAAATATACATGTAATTAAAGTATGGCATAGTAATTACATATATTTGATGTTTGAATTTTCTTTAGGTTTGGAGACAATGTCCCGTCCCAAGTCCAATCTCAGCCATTATCCCAGCAATCTGCATCTCATGGGTCTTTTGTGGACCGATCTTTTTCCTACACTAATGACATAAAAACAACTGGGGAGATCATTTGTCTACAAGATGTAAGCTTACTTCACTCAATGCCAAATTATTTTTAAGGCACGTTAAATTAACCATCTTTCAAGGATCCTGATACATTTTCATGGCAGCAAACTTTTTGCAACACTATTGGAACAACTAAGAGGTTCAGGTCGGGTCAATTAGGTTGGTACTACGAGCAATGTCCAGCATGTAACGGGACAAACAAGTCGCTCGGGGAGCCTTTCATATGCACCTGCTGTGAAAACATACATCCACCAATCACAAAGTAAACACATCCTTCTTTGTTGTTATATTAACTATTTAAGAACCTTATATTCACATTTGTGGTTAAAAAGTGTGGATTTCAACAATTACTTTAGGTATAAGATCGAAATGGAGGTGGAGTATGAAGGAAAGACTGGTTATTTTGTGTTTTGGGACAACGATTGTATCAAATATGTTGGAATGCCAACAAGTGCTTTAAGAGAAATCATGAAAAAGGTACGTAAACCATTGGTTTTAAAGGATTGTAAACCACTGATAATTGTTGTTGGCTATTGTATATGGTATTGTCTATGTTACATCATTTAGTATATAATTATATATGCTATTGTCTATGGAACATCAAAATTGCAACACAAATTCTACCTTGCATGTTCATGCTCATGCTTAATGAAATCTTGATGTCTTTTACATTTACATAGTCATGCTACATTATAAGATGTCAAGCCTTTCTCAATAGTCATTACAATCATGAAATACATTTGTTTGACTACTTTATCTTACCATTAAACATTTTCTATAAATATAATCATAGTCCATCGAAGATCATCCCCAAATATACCCTAAAGACTTGGACAAACTATTAGACAAGGAATTCGCTTTTCGGGTGAAGTTTCAACCAAACTTTAGGCAGGCATCTGTTGTCAAGGTTTCCCATGACCAAAAAGTAATCAAGATGATAAAAGAGGTCATTCATCCAATTGAGGTATGTTATGAAATGAAAAATCAACCTTTAATAGAACAAACAAAATTAAGCCATCTATAATGAACCTATGTATATTGAGCTTAATATTTATTTTTTTGTAGGAAAATTCTAATAACGTCATGAAGGCTCCTACTACAAAAGGAAAGGAAGTTATTGTTAACCAAGACATATCCGACAATGAAGTAGTGACTCCGACTTACCTTCATACGTAAGTAACTTAATAAACCAAATAATATATATATATATATATATATATATATATATATATATATATATATATATATATGTGTGTGTGTGTGTGTGTGTGTGTGTGTGTGTGTGTGTGTGAAGATAAATTGTAAGAAAAGATATGTAGATTCATGAAAATATAGTCATAACAGAAAGTAAAATATACCTGGAAGAAGATTAGTTATGAAGTAATTTATGTCATCAACTATTTCAATAGTTGATGCTAGAATAGCTCTACACTGGAGGAAACTTGGATCAGTGTAATTTTGAAGCATATTAGGATAGGTACTTAAAACAATTGCTTCAATTTGGTTCACAAATTCTCTTATAAGAAACTCTTCTGGAATATCAATTTCAGCATATCCATCATTTGGTTCTGAAACATTTCCATTATCAACTTGTAAAATCCACTCCGAGAATAGTCTAATTTCTTCTGAATTTCCAAAATTAGAACCACTTTGCAACCTCATATTTTTGGAAAGA